>ML660770.1:4843725-5154268 GCA_007570785.1 Antilocapra americana | reverse complement strand
TTGTATTTCCATACAAATTGAGAAATTATTTGTTCTAATTCTTTGAAAAAGACCTCTGGTAGCTTGATAGGAATTGCATCGAATCTATAGATTGCTTTGGGTAGTATACTCATTTTCACTATATTGATTCTTCCAATCCACGAACACGGCACATTTCTCCATCTGTTTGTTCCCTCCTTGATTTCTTTCATCAGTGTTTTTTTTTATATCTTCTTAAAGAAAATTTCTGACACATAAAATTTCTGTCATAAAAATTTCTGACACATAAAAATTTTCTTGTTTCTTTTCCTGACACAAAAAAATTTTTCATCTACAATTTTTGAGTTTTGTCTTCTTGAATTGATTTTGGTAAGTTAAATTTTAATTTACAACTTATGCCTACATTCTGGACAGTTTACAGAATACTCAGTATTTTCCCACTTCTTTTTTTATTCTTTATTATTTTAAATACATGTTTTTTAGAGTGCTTATTTCAAGCTACATTAATCTTTTAGAAGCACCCCACAAAGTACTCTTTGTTATTGTTTAGACATTGCATAAACTACTAAAATACAGGCAAGCCAGCAATTTACCACAATGGGCATTTGATTCTTGAATGTACCACTAGATTTAGAGTGGAATGAGTTCTGGGTCCATATTGTAGATATAGAGGTATTTTATCTACATTTTATGGGCAACCCATTCCAGTATTCTTGCCTAGAGAATCCCAGGGACAGAGGAGCCTGGTGGGCTGCCTTCTGTGGGGTTGCACAGAGTCAGACACGACTAAAGCAACTTAGCAGCAGCAGCAGAGGTATTTTAAAGTATTTGATCTGCTAAATAAAAGTGAAAATCTTAGTGGCTCAGTCGTGTCCAACTCTTTTCGACCCCACAGGCCATAGCCTGCCAGGTTTGTCTCTCCATGGAATTTCCTAGAGAAGATACTGAAGTGGGTAGCCGTTCCCTTCTCCAGGGGATCTTCCCGACCCAGGGGTCGAGCGTAGGTCTCCTGCATTACAGACGGACTCTATACTATAGCAAATCAAGCATTAAAAATCATGCTCTATACTTCATATTGCATATTTAAATATGACCTCCTTCATGGAATATGGAGATGTACTATAAAAAGCAGGGTCTCTCTCTTCAGGTTTTTCGAACCATACCAGCTGGTAATGCATCCTCAGGGGAAAGCCAGACCCATTCAATAACTCGGCACCAGAATTAAGCTAAAGCTTGCCTTTGGGATAGGCACAGAGGGAGGAAGTGAGAAACCATTAGTAATAGTTGTAAAACACTTGGAGCTCCCTCTGCTGGAATATATTGGTTAAGGAGCAATAGTGAAGGAAGTACTCTACCTCCAAGGTGGAGGAAATGGAAACCAAGGAAACAATTTCAAAGTTAGTGTTGACACCAGGTTAAAGGGAACGCTTAAAACAACAGTACACTTTCTTCTAAGGTTTTGACTTTTTTAAATTTGTCATTTTCCTTATATGTTAGGAATATTTGCCTTATGGTGCAAAAACCATTAACTTGATTCATTGTTGTTGTTTAATTGCTCCGTTGTGTCCAACTCTTTGTGACCCCATGGACTGCAGCCCACCAGGCTTCTTGGTCCATGGGATTCTCCAGGCAAGAATACTGGAGTGGGTTGCCATTTCCTTCTCCAGGGTATCGTCCTGACCCAGGGATCGAACCTGCATCTCCTGCACTGCAAGCAGACTCTTTACCACTTTACAGGCAGATTCTTTACCCCAGGGAAGCCCAACTTGATTTGTTAACTGACACATTAGGGGAGCAGCCTCAGGGAACAGCATAATATTATTTTAGAACATTGAACTGAAAATATATTTACAGAGTAGACTTTTATTCACCATGTAACGTTTGGAAAGTCACTTATCTCTGTACTGTGTCTCTCTCATTTTAAAGTGAAGATGACAATAACAACCCCAAACTCTTTGGCAATGCAGAGTAAATGAGAAGCCAACAGATGTGAAACAAACTTTCAAGGTGTCACATATCCCTGTGGCTAAAATCCCATGACTGGTTGGTAGCAATACTACCAGATGATTAGCATCAAGTCCTTGGCACTGTATAAAGGCCTGGTGACATAGTGATGATTAAAGCATTCCCCTCATCATCTTAGGATTCACAATTTAACAGCCTACTGAAGAAGCCACTATAATAACACAAGCAGTAACAACAAAACATGGCAAATTCTAAAAAAGAAGAATGTATTGGAAGTTGGTAGGAACACATGGTTTTCTAGATGATCAGAAAAAACTTCAAAGAAAAGTTATATTTGAGTTGGGACTTGATGTATGAGGTACTTGCCAGTACATATTTTTTTCTTAAAAGTTTTGTTTATTTAGCTGTTCTCACCAGGCGCTCTCATCCAAAAATGTTTAAAAACATGATAATTAGGGAAACACAAAGTTAGCCTAGTTCTAGTTAATTTCATTGGAAGGCTTAATAAACAACATACTGATGCAATCATTGATTAAGTAAATAAATCACTAGACTGAGATAAATATAACAGCATGGGAATAAGGAAAATATTGGCTTATGTAGAGAGAGAAATTAATAGAGTGATAGAGAGTAAGTCATATATTTTTCATGTATATCCTACTTCTGAAAATAATGTTAGATTTGATAGCTTTCAGTTCATATTTTAAATATAATAATACAAATTTAACATTAGTAATGACAAATTCTCTTTTTGCTCTTCCTTCAAAAAAATTTTGTGTACTGTTAATGCACTTAGGTCCTTGGATGCTAAGCATTATGTTTTATATTTCATACGTTTAGCCTTTAATGATTATCTTGATAGACATAGTCTTAGAGCAGGAACAAAAGTTTTCTAGCTGCACTTGCGAAATGCCAGGCTGGAAGAAGCACAAGCTGGAATCAAGATGGCTGGGAGATATGTCAATAACCTCAGATATGCAGATGACACCACCCTTATGGCAGAAAGTGAAGAAGAACTAAAGACCCTCTTGATGAAAGTGAAAGAGGAGAGTGAAAAAGTTGGCTTAAAGCTCAACATTCAGAAAACTAAGGTCATGGCATCCAGTCCCATCACTTCATGGGAGATAGATGAGGAAACAGTAGAAGCAGTGGCTGACTTTATTTTTGGGGGCTCCAAAATCACTGCAGATGATGACTGCAGCCATGAAATTAAAAGATGCTTGTTCCTTGGAAGGAAAGTTATGACCAACCTAGACAGCATATTAAAAAGCAGAGACATTACTTTGTCAACAAAGGTCCATCTAGTCAAGGCTATGGTTTTTCCAGTACTCATGTATGGATGTGAGAGTTGGACTATAAAAAAAGCTGAGCCCCGAAGAACTGATGCTTTTGAAGTGTGGTGTTGGAGAAGACTCTTGAGAGTCCCTTGGACTGCAAATAGATCCAACCAGTCCATCCTAAAGGAAATCAGTTCTGAATATTCTTTGTGAGGGCTGATGTTGAAACTGAAACTCCAGTACTTTGGCCACCTGATGTGAAGAACTGACTCATTTGGAAAGACCCTGATGCTGGGAAAGATTGAAGGTGGGAGGAGAAGGGGATGACAGAAGATAAGATGGTTGAATAGCATCACTGACTCAATGGATATGAGTTTGAGTAAGCTCTGGGAGTTGGTGATGGACAGGGAAGCCTGGTGTGCTGCAATCCCTGGGGTTGCAAAGAGTTGGACACAACTGAGCGACTGAACTGAACTGCCTACATTAGAAAAGAGGGAAGGAAATAATAACTGATTAGAATTATATAAAATAGGGAATATAAGAACGAAGGAAAAAAATTAAAGAAGTCTAAAATTGTCTTTTTGATTGGGCTTCTCTGGTGGTCCAGTGGTTAAGACTCCATTCTTCTACTACAAGGGACACAGGTTCAATCCTTGGTTGAGGAACTAAGATCTCACAAACCACATGGTACAACAAAAAGAAAAATTAATGAATAAAAGTAAAAATAAAGTTTTCTTTTTGAAAAGGAAAGACAAAATGACGAAACTTTAGAACAACTGACCAAGAAAAGAAGACTCGAATTTCTAAAACCACAAATGAAAGCATAGACATTACTATCAACCCTATAGATATTTAAAAAAAAGATTATGAGGGAATACTGTGAAAATTGTATGCCAATTATAACTCTAGATAACCTATGTGTAAGGGCCAGATTCCTAGATTTGTCCCAACTTCCCAACTCATTCTATAAAGCTTGTAGTACTCTAATACCAAAAAAGACATTATAAGAGAAAATAATCTTTAGACCAATATCCTTTATGGATATAGATGCAAAAATCCTCAACAAAATACTAGTGAACCGAAGCCAGTATTATATTTAAAAGATTGTACACCTTGACTAAATGGGATTTTATCTCAGACATGCAGGGATAATTCAATATATGAATGTAAATCATTTTTATATAACATATTAAAGAGTGAAGGGGAAAAAAAAAAACTACATGATCACCTCAGTGGTTGCAGAAAAAGTACTTGACAAGAGCCGACACCATTTCATGATACAATGCACAGCCAACTAGAAGCAGAAGAGAATTTCCTCATCCTAAAGAGTATGAAAAACCACACCTTAGATCATACTTAAAGGTGAAAGACCAAGATTTCCCCTAATGTCAGAAATGAGGATGTTCCCTCTTGTCACTTTTGTTCAACATTGTACTGGAGGTTTACCTAGGACAATTAGCTAAGAAAGAGAAATAAAAGACATCCAAACTGGAAAGAAGAAAGTAGAATGTCGTGCACAGATGACATGATCTTCTATATAGAAAAATCTAAGGAGTACACATGCATAAACAAACTATTACACTAATAAATGAGTTCAGCAAGTTTTCAGGGTACAAGACCAATACACAAAAATCAGCTGTATTTCTATACACTAGAATAGACAATCCAAAAATGAAATTAAGAAAATTCCATTTACAATAGCATCAAAAGAAATACAAGACTTGTATATTGAAAACTATAAAACCTTGTGGAAAGAAATGAAAGAAGACCTAAATGAATGGAAAAACATCATACGTTGGAAGATTTAATATCATTCAGTTCAATTCAGTTCAGTCGCTCAGTCGTGTCAGACTCTTTGCGACCCCATGAACCGTAGCATGCCAGGCCTCCCTGTCCATCACCAACTCCCGGAGTCCACCCAAACCCACGTCAGTCCACCCAAACCCATTGAGTCAGTGATGCCATCCAACCATCTCACCCTCTGCCATCCCCTTCTTCTCCTGCCCTCAATCTTTCCTGGGATCAGGGTCTTTTCCAATGAGTTAGCTCTTCACATCAGGTGGCCAAAGGATTGGAGTTTCAGCTTCAACATCAGTCCTTCCAATGAATACCCAGGACTGATCTCCTTTAGGATGGACTGGTTAGATTTCCTTGCAGTCCAAGGGACTCTCAAGAGTCTTCTCCAACACCACAGTTGAAAAGCATTAATTCTTCGGCGCTCAGCTTTCTTCACCATCCAACTCTCACATCCATACATGACTACTTGAAAAACCATAGCCTTGACTAGATGGACCTTTGTTGGCAAAGTAATGTCTCTGCTTTTTAATATGCTATTTTGGTTGGTCATAACTTTCCTTCCAAGGAGTAAGTGTCTTTTAATTTCATGGCTGCAGTCACCATCTGCAGTGATTTTGCAGCCCCCAAAAATAAAGTCTGACACTGTTTCCACTGTTTCCTCATCTATTTGCCACGAAGTGGTGGGACTGGATGCCATGATCTTAGTTTCCTGAATGTTGAGCTTTAAGCCAACTTTTTCACTCTCCTTTTCACATTCATCAAGAGGCTCTTTAGTTTTTCTTCACTTTCTGCCATAAAGGTAGTGTCATCTGCATATCTGAGGTTATTGATATTTCTCCCAGCAATCTTGATTCCAGCCTGTGCTTCTTCCAACCCAGCATTTCTCATGATGTACTCTGCATATAGGTTAAATAAGTAGGGTGACAGTATACAGCCTTGACGTACTCCTTTTCCTATTTAGAACCAGTCTGTTGATCCATGTCCAGTTCTAACTGTTGCTTCCTGACCTGCATACAGGTTTCTCAATAGCAGGTCAGGTGGTCTGGTATTCCCATCTCTTTCAGAATTTTCCACAGTTTATTGTGATCCACACAGTCAAAGGCTTTGGCATAGTCACTAAAGCAGAAATAGATGTTTTCCTGGAACTCTCTTGCTTTTTCAATGATCCAGCAGATGTTGGCAATTTGATCTCTGATTCCTCTGCCTTTTCTAAAACCAACTTGAACATCTGGAAGTTCCCAGTTCGTGTATTGCTGAAGCCTGGCTTGGAGAATTTTAAGCATTACTTTACTAGCATGTGAGATGAGTACATGATAATATTTTCCAAATTGATTTAGAGATTCAACATAATCCCAGCTATATTTTTGCAAAAGTGATAAGCTGATTCTAAAATTCATATGGAAATGCAAGGCACACACAATAACTAAAAGAATCTTTTTAAAAGGAGCAAAGTTGGAGAATTCACATTTCCTAATTTTAAAACTTACTACAAAGCTAAGGTAATCAAGACAGTGTGGTACTGGTGGAAGAAGAGACATATTGGGTATTTGCATGTAAAAGAATGAATTTAGATACCTATATTGTACTACACACAAAAATTAACTCAAAATGGATAGAAGATCTAAATGTAAAAACTAAAGGTTTTTTAGAGGAAAACTTAGGCATAAATTGTTGTGGCTTTTGATTAGGCAATGGTTTTTAGATGCAACCTACAAAACCAAAAACACAAGTAATAAAATACAAAATTTTTTATACTGGGTTTACTCAACTCTAAAAACCTTTGTGCTTCAAAGAGGACACTATCAACAAAGTGAAAAGATAACTCAGAGAATGGGAGAAAATATTTGCAGATAATATATTTGATTAGGAATCTGAATCTAGAATGTATTAAAAATATGTATATGCAAAATTAAAAAGACAATCTCATTTTAAAATGAGCAAAGGAGTTGAATAAACATTTCTCTAACAAAGATATATAAGTGACTGATAAGCATAGGAAAAAATCCTTACTATTATTAGTCATTAGCAAAATTGCAAATCAAAACCACAGTGAGATACCACTTCACACTCCCTAGAATGGCTATAATAAAAACAAACAAGGAATAATAAGTGTCGACAAGAATATAAAGAAATTGAAATCCTCATACATTGCTAGTGAGAATATTAAAATGTTTCAACCACCTTGGGAAACAGTTTGGCATTTCCTCAAAATTTTAAAAGTAGGATTGTCACATAACTCGGGCTTCCCTTGTGGCTCAGCTGGTAAAGAATCTGCCTGCAATGTGGGAGACCTGAGTTGGATTAGATCCCTGGGTTGGGAAGATACCCTGGAGAAGGAAAAGGCTATACCCACTCTAGTATTCAGGCATGGAGAATTCCCAGGACTGTATAATTCATGGGATCTCAAAGAGTTGGACATAGTTGAGTGACTTTCACTTCATCACATAACACAGGAATTCCTCTCCAGGTGTTTACTGAAGAGAATTGGAAATGTATGTCCATATAAAAACTTGTATATGAATATTCATAGAAGGATTATTTGTAACAGCCTCAAACTCACAACAACACAAATGTCCATCAACTGATTAGTAGATAAACACAATATTATATGTCCATACAAGTGATATTATTCAGTCATAAAAAGAAATGTAGCTTCCCCTGGTAGCTCAGACAGTAAAGAATCTGCCTACAGTGCAGGAGACCTGGGTTCAATCCCTGGGTAGGGGAGATTCCCTGGAGAAGGGAATCTTCTCCAGTATTCTTGCTTGGAGAATCCCATGAACAGACCATGGGGTCACAAAGGATTGGACACAACTGAGCATCTAACACTTTCACTTTACTTCGACTACCTGATGACTCATTGGAAAAGACCCTGATGCTGGGAAAGGTTGAAGGTAGGAGAAGGGGACAAACATAGGATGAGATGGTTGGATGGCATCACTGACTCAATGGACATGAGTTTGAGTAAGCTCTTGGAGTTGGTGGTGGACAGGGAAGCCTGGCATGCTGCAGTCCATGGGGTCGCAAAGAGTCAGACATGACTGAGTGACTGAACTGAACCTATGATTCTATTTAAATGTGGTGGCCAGAACAGGCAAATCTATAGAGCCCAAAAGTAGGTTAGTGATTGTCAGGAAGTGGAGAATGACTGGGCAGTATACATTCATGATGATTGCACAACTATGTGAAAATACCAAAACCCACTAAATTGTTCACTTAAAAAATTTAAAATAAGAATCATAGCCTCAACAACATTTTAAAACTTTGAAGGTAGCTAATAATACCTAACACTTTATAACACTATTGTTAGCGTTCAAAATTCACTGTAGCTATTAACTCATTCAGTCCTTATTACAAGCTTATGACACTCCTGTTACTAGGAGGAAACCTGAACTTAGGTTAAGTAACTTGATTAAGGTTTTGCAATTAAGAAAGGGACAGAGCTAGGGTTCAAATCCATGCACTCGACATGAAATCCACTCAGCTTAGATTATTTGACTTGTCATTGTCACTATGCAACAAAGTTCCAAAGGAACTGGTAAACAAGAAATACTTTCATAAAAAAATAATTCATAGTATAAATATTATTGTACCTTCTAGAGGTTATTGGAAATTTTAATCTTTTTAAACAGAAGAGTAAAACAATTTTTCTTGATTATGAAATATCCTGAGTTAGGGAAAACCCTTTCCTGGAACTTAGATTTCAGATGTCATTGGCAGCAGGCACACTCAAAAGCTTCCATACGAATTCTCTTTGAAATGTGTGTTTTTATTAAATCTTTGAGTTCTATTTGTAGCACTCAATAGAGTTTGAAATATTCACTTTATTTTGAAGTGGCAGCTGGAAAAAAAAGGAAAAACAGGATGGGGCATTTGCCTCTGATAGTTAACAAGGGCCAAGTTTCTTTTAATGCTGCCAACTCAAGCAGACTCAGTGAGGCTTGTGCTGCAAGCTGCTGTTAACAGTGGGGTTCAGCTCATACTGGCGAGTCTGGCCAAGGTCCATTTTGTCTCTGCACAGAGGGGAGCACTTCAGAGCAAGTGAGGGCTTATTCTCTGCCATGCCAAGATTAATCTGCTGTGTATTCGCTCATGTTCATGATCAAGAATCTTGAAAAGAAGGTTGTCTTTTGTCCTAAAGAGAGCTATTTGATTGAAAACATTCACATATACCCAGTGTAGTTCTTGTTTATCTTGAAAACAGGAAAATCGTCATGTGAAGCTGTAACAGAGGGACGCAGAGTAAGGACAGTGTGTAAGCGCTAGAGATGGAGTGACTGTTTCCACTCTTGCACACTGTTATCCGTTGTCCACACGGGAGCCAGAATGAGAATGAGGCTAGAAAAAAATTGATATCAGGGAGTTCCTGGTGGTCCAGTGGCTAAGACTCCATGCTCCCAATGCCTGGGTTTGATCCCTGGTCGGGAACTAGACCCCACATGCTGCAACTAAGACTCAGCACAGCTAAATAAATAAATTTCTTTCTAAAATTGAGATCAACGATATTTTACTTTCTGAGTGGCTTTCACAATGGTCTGTAAATTCCTACAAAATCTAGCCTTAGATGCATGTCTGAGTCCATCTCCTGCTTCTAGATTCTTCAACAATAAATTGCAAAGGAAGAGTGGGAGGGAGAACTCTTAACTTTGAAGCAACTTAAGAAACCTATAAAGCGCATGCAATGTGTGCATTCTGGTTGGATTCTGAATTGAGTAAAACTATAACAAATTATGAGGCAGTTGGAGTGACTTGAACATGGATAGGATATTTGTATCAAGACTTGTTCATTTTCCAACTGTAATAATGGTATTGTGATTATGTTTTTTTTTTAAAGAGCTCTTACTTTTAGAGATATTAAAATCCAGGTGACATAGTACTATATGTGTGATTGTCTTCAAAATAATCTAATGAGTTGAGGAGGAGCGTAGCAGTAAAAATAAAACAAGATTGCCTATGAGGAGATAATTGCTGAAGTTGGATGTTGAGTACATGGGATTTTTAAGCTATTCTTTCTACTTTTCCTACTGGCCTTGACTTTCCAGTCCACTAGCCTTTTTTTTTTTTTTTTTGGCCATGTGGCTTGTAGGATCTTAGTAATCTGACCAGGGATTGAACCCTTGCTTCATGCCCCCTGCAATGAAAGTACAGAGGCCCCTCCACATGCTATTTCTATTAGTTACCTCCAAACCCCAGAACACTATCATTGTTCACTTTACTGATTTTGAAACTAAAGAAACCCTGTTGGGACTTCCCTGGTGGTCCAGTGGTTAAGAATCTGCCTTGCAATGCAGGAGACTTGGGTTTGAAACTAAGATCCCACATGCTGGGGAGCAACTAAACTATGCACCTCAACTACTGAGGCTGAGACCCACAGCTAGAGAGTCTGTGCTGCTGCAATGAAAGATTCCATGTGCTGTGAACAAGACCCAACATGGATCAATGAGTAAATAAATAAATATTAAAAAAAAACAATTGTTGATTGAGATTACCACAAATTTCTACCTGATCTTTTTTACTTTTTCCATGAGGTTCTCCAAAATTTATGTGCGTGACATTCTCAGGCCCTTAGATCTTGTGACTTCCCTACTCCAATTGAAGATGAGTCTTCTATTTCATCTTTGAAGACAGAGGCCACCCAGCATGAGATCTCTCTTCCTCTTTGCTTTCTGATAACCTTTCTTTCACTGAATTTTCTTGATATTTACCATGCTTCATTCCAGGAAAAATTTTACTCTGGATCATTTTTATTTGACTGATCTTCTACTATGTGTAATATTTGTCCATTTCAAATATAATTCAGATGGGATCAAAATCCAGAATTCAACGATAGAAAGTGTATATCATTACAAAAATCTCTTTTCATATTTATATATGCAAACATTTATCAAAGGTCTTGAAACTTTCTCTTTTCATAGCAGGCATGGAGATAATCATAAGATGATCTCAAAAGGTGAAAACACTTGAGTAATTGCTTCTGGAAAAACTCAATAAGAGAACAAAATCAGTTTGCACAATGAGGAAGGAACTTTGAATTTAAGCTCTGTTATTAATATGTTTCCAATATTAATTTACCTCTTGATTTAGAAATTGTTTCAGGACTTCCCTAGTTGTTCACTGGTTGAGACACCACACTTCCAATGCAGGGGTTGGGGGTTCAAGTGCTGGTTGGGGAACTAAGGCCCCACAGACTATGCAGGGAGGCCAAGAAATAAATACTTTTGTTAAAAAGAAATCATGTTTCAAGGTTGATATTTTAAAGTTGGTACTTTAAGATTTCTGTAAGCATCTAAAACAACAATCCTTTTCCTCCTGAAAAGAAAGTAAGGTTGTAACTTGCCTTACATTCATCTTTGTATCACCAATGCTTAGCACATAGTAGGTGATCAAAATTATTAGCTGAATTAGTGGAAACAGTGTCAGACTTTATTTTTCTAGGCTCCAAAATCACTGCTGATGGTGATTTCAGCTGTGAAATTAAAAGACGCTTACTCCTTGGAAGGAAAGTTATGACCAACTTAGACAGTATATTAAAAAGTAGAGACGTTACTTTGCCAACAAAGGTCCATCTAGTCAAGGCTATGGTTTTTCCAGTAGTCATGTATGGATGTGAGAGTTGGACGGTGAAGAAAGCTAGGTGCCAAAGAACTGATGCTTTTGAACTGTGGTGTTGGAGAAGACTCTTGAGAGTCCCTTGGACTGCAAGGAGATCCAACCAGTCCATCCTAAAGGATATCAGTCTCGGGTGTTCATTGGAAGGACTGATGTTGAAGCTGAAACTCTAATCCTTTGGCCACCTCATGCAAAGAGTTGACTCATTGGAAAAGACCCTGATGCTGGGAAGGATTGGGGGGAGGAGAAGGGGACGACAGAGGATGAGATGGCTGGATGGCATCGCCGACTTGATGGACATAAGTTTGCGTAAGCTCTGGGAATTGGTGATGGACAAGGAGGCCTGACGTGCTGTGGTTCATGGGGTCACAAAGAGTTGGACACTGGGAGACTGAACTGAACTTGACCACTTACCACCTTTCCCCTTTATTCATTTAACTGGTATTTATCAATAGCCTCCCATGTGCTATGAAAGATCTTATCACATGATCATCCAGGGAAAGAGCTGGTTGTTGTTTTTCAGTTGCTAAGTCGTGTCCGACTCTTTGTGACCCCATGGACTGCAGCTCACCTGGCACCTCTGTTCTCCACTATCTCCCCGAGTTTGCTCCATTGAGTTGGTGATGCTATCTAACCAATTCAGTGCTGGAGCTGGAAGGAAATGCACGTATGAAGGTATGAAGAAACTTGGTGTTCTAGGAAACAGAAACAAGGCAAGTCTGGCTGGAATGTGGTGACACTGTGGGAGAGAAGTAGGAGGGTGGGTCAGATATGTAACCAGATGTCATCTTGTGAGGCTTTACAGGTCATTGTAAGGACTTTGTGTTTGAAGGGCAATGGAAAGCCATCAGAAAAGCAGAATATTACGATCTGATTTTTTTTTTAAATTTCTAGCCTTACTCTCATTCTTACCATTGTGCAGACAGTGGGTTGTAGTGGACAAAAGTGGAAACAAGCAGTGTTCTTGCTGTCTCCAGTCCTTACTTTCATGTCTCCCAGTTCTGATTTCACATGATCATATTCCTGTTCTCAGGATGAACCTGAGATCTGGAGAAGATCAGGGTGCTTAACCATATCTGACACTTGTATCAGGGGTGAAAGAAAAGCCAGAAGTGGCAAGAAGAGATAAAATAAAAAGCAAATATATCTCTTCCCATTAGTCTTTAATGTCATTGAATCCCTTTGCATCAATAGCTAGTTTATGAACAGTCCAAATATTGTAATTATACAAATACACAGATACACATAAAAAGATGTTCATTGCAGTATTATTTGTGGTAGTAGGAAAAATTTGAAACAGATTCAGTAACTTTCAGGATGAGGTTGGTTAAATGGGTAATGGTACACACAGAGACTAAGCACACAGCATGCACACACACATATGTAATGGAATACCATCCCATGATTAAAAACAATGAAGCTGATCCATACATAATAACATAGAATTGTACCCACAATATATTTTTGAATGGAAAAAAGCAATGTCAAAATATGACTTTGTGTTGTAAAAATAATAATGAGTCAGTGTTTAATTGGATTTGTGTGGAGAATGGTGCTTCTCAGGGAAGCCTAACCTGAGCTCCCTCTAAAATTGCACCTACCCATCTTGCATTCCTAACCTTCTTTGCTCCGTTTTGTTCTGTTTTTTTTTGGCTTTTTTTTTGTCTCCATGGCACTTAACCATTTTCTAATATACCATATAACTTAAATATTTATTATGTGTTGCCTTTCTCCCTCTGGAATGTAGCATCTATGAGAACAAAAGTATTTGTTTATTTTGTTCATGGATGTCCAAGGATCTAGCTAGGACATTGCCTGGCACATGTGCGTGCTAAATTGCTTTAGTTGTGTCCAACTCTTGTTTGCAACTCCATGGATAGTAGCCTGCCAGGCTCCTCCGGCCCATGGAATTCTCCAGGCAAGAGTACTGGGAATGGGTTGCCATTCCCTTTACCAGGGGATCTTCCTGACCCAGGGTTTGAACCCATGTCTCTTACGTCTCCAGCATTGGCAGGCAGCTTCTTTTTTTTTTTTTTTCCACATTAAAATACTTTTAATAATTTACCTTAGAATTGACATTCTATACATCGTCACAATATACATAATCTGAAGAATACACAAGTATTTTTAATTTAATCATGTAAAACACAAATGCTGACTTGACATATAGTCACATGTAATTCTTTCCCTCACGTTTACAACTCAACAGGTTTCCTGAATCCAGAGGCACTGCTATAATCATTATATGGAACATACTGTTTTAGTATTTCCAAAGTTTATTCCAACCCATTTCTTCTTTTATACTCTAAAACATCTTCATTATGTTGTTTGATGAGATAGATCCACAAAAAAACGGAGGTGCCCAAGGTCAACCCAACTTTCGGCCAGTGGGGACTGCCATGTGGCGGTTCCTGAACGTAGAACTTGGACCGCGATGAAGAGACGCCCGGGACCCTGGCCGGGGCCCAGAGCTTCCAGAGCGGGCGCACCCACGCGGACGGCGCCATCTTGCCTGGCGTCCCGGGCTCCGCCTCCCGGCAGGCAGCTTCTTTACCACTAGCACCACCCTGGAAGCCTGAGGCACTCAAAAAATATTTGTTGAGTAGTCAATGAAATGAAGGATTCCAGGGGAGTAGGAAAGGGGGAATGTGGGGATTTTATGCTTTATACATTTTTTGTTGCTAGATTATTTTATGATTATACGAATATTTTACCTTTTAGATATATTTAAAATGACATTTAACTGAATTACAAATTCTGTATTTAGTTTTGAAAAGTAGAGTATCATTGGTCCTTCTAGTTAGGACTACTCTAGTTTTCATGTCATAGGAAAATGAAGGATTTGTTCTACGTAAGTCATGGCCATCAGCAAGAACTTTGCCCAAGGGTGAACATGGTTAACTACAGAGCCCATGCTTTAATTGTATAGAGGGAAAGTTAGTTCACCCCTAAGTATCTTCATCCTGTATAAATGTCCATTGATTTATGTCTTTCTCCTTTGACCATTTGCTCCTTGAGTGACAGAGTGAATCTTAATTTTAAATTCCTCCAGACTTAGCTTGAGATTCCTAGGTGGCTCAGTGTTAAAGAATCTACCTGCCAATGGCAGGAGACCTGGGTTAGATCCCTGGGTTAGGAAGATCTCCTGGAAAAGGAAATGGTAACCCACTCCAGTATTTTTGGCTTGGAAATCCCATGGACAGAGGAGCCCAGCAGGTTATAGTCTATGGGGTCGCAAAAGAGTTGTATACGACTGAGGGACTAAACAATAAGAACGCATAGCTCAGATCTCATCTCTTTCATGAAATGTCACTATCTTTAAGTAATCTTTCATTCTTTATATATGTACAGTGAACACAGAGCATACATTTTCCTAGATAATCCAGATTTCAAATTCTTAGACCATTTTTCTTCCCATAAACTTCTCAAAATGTCCTGAATTCCAGGATTTCAGTATCCAAGCTATGCCTCCTAAACAGCTCAGTGGCTCTGAGGAGGGGCACAGAAATACGTCATAAGTTTTAAAAGCAGGAGGCAGTGTGACATCTTGGAAAGAATGTAATCTCTGAAGTGAGACCCCTGGAATCCTTGACTCCGTCTTTTACTGGCATCATCTTGAGTGACTCTGGGTATCTGTTTTCTTTTTCTTATTCCCAGAGACTGTAAAATCTAATCTGAAGCAAAATTGTGAGAATTAAATGAAATCATGTACTTCAGTGTCTAGCATATAGACGATGCTTAATAAATGGCATCTTTCACTAATAAGAAACAGTAATAGATAGCAGTTTATTCCTGCTATGAGTCACTCAGTTCTTGTTTGTTTCTCTGTACTATGAATTTTCCTATCTGTGTAGTTTTTTTCTCTTGAGGACCTGCTGCTCAAGGAAACTTTACATTTTTAAATATTACTTATTGTGCCTAAAACAGTGATCGACATAATACATGCATTATAGATTGAATAAAGCAAAACAAGATGTTTGGCCTCTGAGTTTGGGCATTAGAATTAATACTGATAAACAAGTTCCTACTGTATAGCACTCGGAACTATATTCAATATCCTGTAATTATATCATAATGAAAAAACATGAAAACATGTATGTATATATAGCTGAATCATCTTGCTGTACAGCAGAAATTAACACAACATTGTATTAAGTCAACTATACTCAATAAAATAAAATTTTAAAAAAAGAACTAGCAAAAAGTGAAAGTTAGTTGCACAGTTGTGTCCAACTCTGTAATTCCATGGACTGTAGCCTGCCTGGCTTCTGTGTCCATGGAATTCTCCAGGCAAGGGTACTGGAGTGAATTGTCATTTCCTTCTCCAGGGGATCTTCCCTACCCAGGGATCGAACTTGGGTCTCCTGCATTGCCAACTGAGCCACTAACGAAGCCCTTTTAAATTAGATTAATTATTAAACACGTATTTATTGAGTGCCCAATATGTGCCAAGTGCTGTTCTAGGTACAAGAGAGGAGTGAAAGTTGGAAAGAAGAAAAATTTCAAATACTGATTAATAGTGCAATAAATGATATGCATACTTCTATTATTTTTGTTAATGTAAATAGTAGCAGTTTTATCCCTTTGCTGCAGTTCTGTCATGTTTGGTATTAAGACCAAGTTACTTGACATTGTATGTGCTTGGCATTAAAAACAGGGTAAGAATTCTCTTTTCAAAGGGGGCATAGTTAACTGTTAGACTCTCTGCCAAAGCAATTTTTCCTCCCTTCCTTTAACCTCCCAAGGAGACAATCGGTTACATTCTAAGCAGATGCTTGCTCAGAGAGTGGGCAGCGAGCCCTGCGTGGGCAGCCTGCTCGTTTAATTTTAAGCAAGATCTTTGTGCTTTTTATTATATTAATTAGTGCCTTGGCAAGGTCGAATGGGATTTTTAAATCAGCAGGGGGTTTGCTGATCCCTTAATTTGCAGTTTGTGATGGCTCTTTTGTTTTTGTTTTGTTTAATCTTTCCACTCATTAAACCCTTCAGTCTAGCCTTAGTAACTCTCCGTCATGCTAGAGCTTGGGAGAGTGATGTGGAAAGGCGATGGTGGCGGCGCGGCATCTACGGTTCCTTTAGGCACCTAAGTATTTAACTACAGGAATGAGCTCTGAGAGAGACGTCGCCACACTGTATGTGCTTTTCAGGGAAGTGTAGAAAAATTCATCAACCTTTTATTCAACCTTTAGGTGATGCAAATAAAAAGCAATTGATTTAGACATCCTGCATTGGGGAAGAGACTGAGGGACAAGCATTAGCCAGGAATGTTTTATTTGTGGATTTGTGTAATTGAATGTTGAGAGTTGCCTGTTACCCTTGAATGAACTGCTTCTCTTCTCACCACTGTTTTGTGAGACCTAAGTGCCTGACTAATCACGGAGCACCACCACGCCTCACCCCACCTGTAGCCATTTTCCGCCTCACCCCAGATGTAGCCATTTTCCCTTTAAAAAGCCTTGTACCATGCAGCTGGGGGGCACTGCCCTCACTCCGCTGCTTCGGTGTGTGTGTTGCGGTCCAGACCCGGGTCTGCAATAAACTTCTTCATGCGCTTGCATCGGTAAGGCCTGGTGATTTGTGGAGATTAGGATCTGGGCATAACAGTTTGAGGGTTAAGATTCTCCTTTTGTTACTGTATCTTGTTCTCATCAGACTCATCTTAATTTCATGCCTCATTTGCAAATTCTATATGAATCTCCTTTCTTTCTCCGAGGGCAGGCTGGATCCATGGCTTGTCGGGGAAAACGACAAGGCCAGCTCTTGCACCCCTCTGTCCAACATCTATAAAATGGAAGAAATCGTTTATTAAAAATATTTGGAAGGGGGGTTTGGGGGAGAATGGACACATGTATATGTATGGCTGAGTCCCTCTGCTGTTCACCTGAAACCACCACAACATTGTTAATTGGCTATACTCCAATACAAAATAAAAAGTATAAAGTTTGGGAAAAATTTTCAACTCAAAAAATATTTGTGCTTGATAATTCAAACTTAAAAAAAAAAAGAGGCCTTGGTGTGGGGCAGAAATGCTAAGGAGTCCTTGCCAGGAAAATTTGAGAATTAAGATGTGATGAAGTAGTGATTAATTTGGCAGTATAATGAAGCATCCCATTTAAAAACAGATTTCTTTTATGTTTTCTTAAATATTGTTGTTGCTCAGTTACTAAGTCCTGTCAGACTTTGCAACCACATAGACTGCAGCATGCCAGGCTCCTCTGTCCTTCACTATCTCCCAGGGTTTGCTCAAATTCATGTCCATTGAGTCAATGATGCTATTCATATCTAACATCTCATCTTGTGCTACTCACTTCTTTTGCCTTCAATCTTTCCTACTCTGAGTCTTCCAGTGAGTCAGCTCTTTGCATTAGGTGGCCAAATTATTGGAGATTCAGGTTCATCATCAGTCCTTCCAATGAATATTCAAAGTTGATTTCCTTCAGCATTGACTGGCTTGATCTCCTTGCAGTCCAAGGGACTCTGAAGTGTCTTCTCCAGCATCACAACTCCCACGCAGCAATGCTTCGGCACTCAGCCTTCTTAAATATATCTTGTTAAATACCCCAGTGGGACAGGTAAATTCATGCAAAAAAGCCATAACCAAAGTGCTTCCAAAATTAATGGAATTTTTACTTTGCAAAAATTATTACTCTTGGGATTTCCCTGGTGGCCTAGTGGCTAAGACACTGTGCTCCCAATGCAGGTGGCCTGGGTTCCATCCCTGGTCAGGGAACTAGATTCTACATGTTGCAGCTAAGACTTAACATGACTCAATTAAAGATCCTGCAGGCTGCAACTAAGATCCAGTGCAGCCAAATATATAAATAAATATTTAAAATTACTAGTCTTTTGAGGGAATCCATTTGTAACTGCTGCCTAGGCCGTAAAATGAAATGGCAATCCCTCCTTCCCAACCATGAGACCATGACAGCTGCTTGGCAAGCACTGGGATCCTTCAATAAATACATACATACATTCTTTAGGGAAAAAAGATCTGAATATGACAAGTCATTACTGAAATCATTTACTATAAAATAGTCAAGTTATAAATAAGCATGTAGTATAGACTCCAAGTTCTGTTATGAAAAAACACTAGGCACAGTATCTACAATTGATTTAACAGTTTCTTTTTGTATTCTCTTTTATCTCTTTTTCTAAGGAAGAGATGCTTGAAAGGGTACATGTCACAATTTTTGAAGTGTTCCTTCACTGATAATGAGAAATGTGTGGTTTTGAAAACTATGACTGGGACTGTTGAGCACTTTGAAGGACATCTAGTTTCTGAAAAGTGTAATTATTTTGGAAATGTCGTCAGTGTTAAGTGTTTCGTGGAAGACTTCTGTAAGGTATTTGTAATGTGTCTGAATTTTTTATTTTTATGAGACATGGTCTAGAATAGGTAAGAAGTAGTAATGACACTGTTTCTTAGAAGGTATGTTTTCAGTATAGTTTAACTTCCCTTTAAATTTTATTATGCAGTATTTGTTATGGTTGGTTATAGATCAATGACTTGTTGAATATAGAAGGTGGTTATTGTTTAGCCCCTCAGTAGTGCACTACTTTTTGTGACCCATGGACAGAGGAGCCTGTTGGGCTACAGTCCATGGGATTTTTCCGGATGAGAATACTGGAGTGGGTTACCGTTTCCTACTCAGAGGATATTGCCTACCCAGGGATTGAACCTGCGTCTCCTGTAAGTATCCTGCATTGGGAGATTCTTTACCACTGAGCCACCAGGGAAGCCATTGGGTATCTGTGTGGCTTATCATCTTATAGAGGAAGAATTTTATCTATCAAATGATAGCAGTTTCTGTTGTGCAATAGTTCCCCAAACTCCTTTCAATATCCTTGTAAGGAAATAAAATGGTGTAAAGTGAAGTTGCTCAGTCGTGTCCGACTCTTTGCAACCCCATGGACTGTAGTCTATCAGGCTCCTCAGTCCATGGAATTTTCCAGGCAAGAGTACTGGAGTGGGTTGCCATTTCCTTCTCTAGAAAATGGTGTAAAATGGCATAGAAAAATATAGACAAAAACAAATGATCTTCAGAGTCAGATAAACCTAAGCCTTGAATTTAGGCTCCACAATCTACTGGCTGTCTCATTTTGAACAAGTTACTTAACCTCTCCTAACCTCAATTTTCTAATTATAAAATGGGAATTATAATAATACCTACATCCTAGGGTTGTTGTGTGGGACATAGGAAAAACTGCTTAGCACATTGCCTGGTACATGGTGATACTAGAATTGGATGACTATAATTATTTCTTCAAAGACTGTCACTTTATAAAGATAGACCTCTGTCTCTTAAGGAAACAAAGACACATCTCTTCCTGATATACAATGTGATCTCATTGAAAGTTCATAGACCATTATGCTGAATGAAAATCTTAGATTAGGAATCAGATCCAAGTTCCTATAGATGGGTAAAGACGATAATGCTTTCTAAGTTTTAGCAGAACAAACAGATTTCAGTGGGAGGGATCTGAAAAGAGACACAAAAACATACCAAACTAGACTATAGAAGGGAAAAAAATTACAGTTTACAGCACAGTGAAAAAAGGGCACAGCCTCTGTTGCTAGTCTACTTGGGTTCAAATTCCAGCTTTCCTACATTAGTAATGTGATATGGGCCAAGTTACTTAACCTCTCTGTGCCTCAGTTTCTTCTAAAATGAGATACATAAAAACACCGAAAAGAGCTATTGAGATGACTCCCAGAATGAATATTCATTAAGTGCTCAGCACAGTGCCTGGCAATATAGTAAAATCTATGCATATATTTGTTCAATACATAAATATGATAGTTTTCGTATTACATTAAAACAACTCCCTGGTGGTACAGTGAATAGGAATCTGCCCACCAAGAGGGGGGACCTGGGTTTGATCTCTAGTCTGGGAAGATTCCACACACTTTGGAGCCACTAACGCCTGTGTCCCACGACTACTGAGCCTGCCCTCGAGAGCCTACAAGCCGCGAGTACTGAGGCCTGCACGCTGCAACAGCTGGAGAGCGTGGGCCTGGAGCCTGTGCTCTGCAACAAGAGAAGGCCCCGCAATGCAACGCCCGTGCATCGCAACTAGAGAAAGCAACAACCACCCAGAGCGAGCAGAAAATAACAAATTGGAAAAAAAAAAAGTCCATATTTAGATTATACGGGTAACTTAGTATGAAGAGAGGGGCTTCCCTGGTGGCTCAGATGGTAAGGTGTCTGCCTGCAATGCGGGAGACCCTGGGTTGGGGAGATCCCCCTGGGAAGGAAATGGCAACCCATTCCAGTGCTCTTGCCTGGGAAATCCCATGGATGGAGGAGCCTGGTAGACTAAAGTCCATGGGGTCGAAAAGAGTTGGATACCACTGAGGGACTTCAGTTTCAGTATGAAGAGAATCTCAGAAGATACCTGTAATATAAACAAGGCTCACTTTTGCATTTTCACTACTTCTCCTATTTTCTTCTTCTTTTTTGTAAAATGGATATTTATTTTGATCCATTTAGTTGTGGGAGAGGAAAGCTAAGTCATTTATCTTTTCCAAACTTTTTTTTTTTTTTTTTGATGTGTGAACTTGTTTTGCTGGACACATAATTTGCTGTTCAGCCTTAACACTTACACCAGTACTTTTGGACTGAACAATAAGGGCATGGAAAAGTTACTGAAGAAGTGGGCTTTGAGGAGCTTTTATTTATTCCTCCAGCTCAGATGACCAGAGGGAACAATACAAAAAGAGTACGCTGGGACCAAGATTGGCAGCGAGCCTCTACCACCAAAAACTGGCGTGCTTTTAAGCCTGGAAGCATTTCATTTTAAATGAAGCTGTAACTGATTTCTACTTTACAGCAAGAAGCTTTGATTCTTGATAAAGATCTGCTTGTTGCTCATTATGCATCATTATCATAGGCTCTGAAGTCATGTTTGTGGAAAAGCCGTTCTCTTTCTGAGAACATTTTATTGGATAGTGGTTTGATCTTTTTTTTTGTTTGTTTGAAGCTGTGGGACTAGTATGGAAAAGACCCTGATGCTGGGAAAGATAGAGGGCCAAGAGGTTAAGGGGACTACAGAAGATGAGCTGGTTGGTTGGCATCACCGAATCAATGGGCATGAGTTTGAGAAAATTCTGAGAGACAGTTGAGGACAGAGGAACCTGGTGTGCTGCAGTCCCTGGGGTTGCATAGAGTTGGACACAGCTGAGCAACTGAAGAGCAACAGTGGGATAAGTTCTAATTAAAATACTTTTATTTACTAAAACTCAATTTGTTTTTCCTAATATCTAATTTTTTGTTTATTGATCAAAACAATTTCAAATCTGGTAACTATAAATAAAGAACAATCTAGTGAACTAAGAAGGAACTTTCTTGTACCAGGGAATCCTCTCTGCCCAGTACTATGGGACCATAAAAATGAGTAATTTGGCTGAAACCATGCACATCAATCTTCAATAGGAAGAACTGCAAGTATTCTGTGATTTTCAGTCAAAACATTAAAAACAGTTTTACTGTTGGTTATGAATGTATAAGAAAATTAAGAAACAGTAAAACTAATATTTATTTAGTATACTGCAATTTAAAACATTAAGCATACTGAGAATTTAAATGTTCATAAAAAACTTATCACAAATTGTTTAAATAGTGCTTGCCTTCTTATTGCAGAACTTACAAGATGGAGTGAGCAACTTTTCTGTGCTTTGGTTTATTCTCATATTTTTTTGTAAGTTTGTATCAGGTTCCAAAATTTTATTCTTTGTGCTTTCGGTGTTAAATACCTTTGAGAGTTGCGTTAATGTAAAGTTTTTTTTGCTATTGTCTTTTCCCTTGGAACATCTTTATCCTTTTTATTACAACTGCTTTCTTCATTTATGTCAATAGGTTTGCCTTCCCTAAGTTTCTTTTCTGGCTCATATATAATGTCAATATTCCCATGGCCCACTCTTTCTTTATAACTCTATTTATGTTCAATTTGAATTTTATATCTAGCAGTATCACTTTTTGTTTACTTGTTGTACTTTCATCTTTCTTCTTCCCTCATAGCTCAGTCAGTAAAGAATATTCCTGCAATTGACCCAGGTTCAATTCCTGGGTCAGGAAGATCCTCTGGAGAAGGAAATGGCTACCCCCTCCACTATTCTTGCCTGGAGAATCCCATGGACAGAGGAGCCTGGCAGGCTACAATCCATGGGATCGCAAGAGTTAGACACGACTTAGTGACTAAACCACCACCATCTTTCTTAGCCAATTCCCTCTTTCAAAGATGCGTTTTTGAAAGATGTCACAGGGTTTATCACTAGGAGACAAGAGAGGACCACACAGCTGCGTTTTTGCTGTATGAGAGTGAACTAAATTGCAGATATGCAATTACCAATCACTGACAACCTTCAAAAGGAGTGTCATGATTGGTCACTGATCATGTGTACATCAGTTACTTACACAGTGGTTTGCAGACTAAAAAGCAAGCAGTAAAGTTGGTACTCTATGTAATAATACTCAGTTACTGTACCAGGGTGCTGGAGAAGACTCTTGAGACTTCCTTGGACTGCAAGGAGATTAAAGCAGTCAGTCCTAAAGGAAATTAACACTGAATATTCATTGGAAGGACTGTTGCTGAAGCTGAAGCTCCAATACTTGGCCACCTGATGCGAAAAGCCAACTCATTGAAATGGATCCTGATGCTGTGAAAGATTGAAGGCAAAAGGAGAAGGGGGGGTGGCAGAGGATGAGATGGTCAGATAGTCATCACTGACTCAATGAACATGAATTTGAGCAAACTCCGGGACATAGAGGAGGACAGAAGAGCATGCTACTGTCCATGGGATCACAAAGAGATGGACACAACTAGAGACTGAACAACAACAACAAACTGTACCAGGGTAACAGAGTTTGAAACCATGTTGTTGGGAGATGGTGTTATTTAGTTATCCTGTGGTAACTGAATTTTGTGAGTATCAGAACCATGCAAAGACAAGACTAACTTGTCTTCTGTATAACTTATGTGTTTCCTGTAGTATGAGTTGAGGGATATTAAATAAATGGTTCTCAACATATTGCCTGAGTGGTAATTCTAGAACACTGATTTGACTGCAACATTCCACTGCTGAATTTCCTTGAGTGGCTTTTTTGTACGGGCGTGCATGCTAAGTTGCTTCAGTCATGTCTGACTCTTTGTGACCCTATGGAGTTTAGCCTGCCAAGCTTCTCTGTTCATGGGATTTCCCAGACAAGAATACTGGTGTAGGTTGCCACTTCCTTCTCTAGGGATCTTTCTGATCCAGGGACTAAACTTGCATTTCTTGCAGTGGCAGGTGCATTCTTTACCACTAGTGCCACCTGGGAGTTATTTTGTCCAAGATTGTGAAAATGACCACAATCCTTCATCTTTCTTGTAGCCATGCCCTTTACAGTATGACTTTTCAACTCCTCCCATTAAGATGTGAAATCTGTTTCCCCTCTCCTTGAATCCTGGCTTACCTTGTGACTTGCTTCAGCCAATAAGATGCAGCAATGTTCTGCCAGTAATTTGTACATTTCCTCTCACTCTCTTGAGACCCTCCTCTCTACTGTGTAACCACATGGGTGAACATAATCAGGAAAGGACTGTCCAACTAAATTTACACCAAAGTGCTCATACACAGAATTATGAGCTAAGTAAATACAGTAAGTACCCTACATATGAACAAGTTCTGTTCTGAGAGCACATTCGTTAGTCCAATTTGTTTGTAAGTCTAACAAAATTAGCTTAGGTACCCAAGTAACACAATCAGCTAGATAGTATTATATTGTAATAGGTTTATAATACTTTTCACATAAATAATACATAAAAATGAATAAAAATAAAGAAAACCTTTTAAATCTTACACTACAGTACTTTGAAAATTACAGTAGTGCAGTACAACAGCTGGCATACAGGGACTGGCATTGAGTGAACAGGCAAGAAGAGTTACTGACTGGAAGAGGGAGAGGAGCTGGGAGACAGCAGAGCTGAAGTATCATCAGCAATAAGAGATGGAGGGCAAGCTCCAGCCTCAAATATTTTCACTTTTGTTTCTATGGTCACCTCTTGGCGCTTTTTAGCAGTACCAGATACATCACTGGTCTTTGACGCTTGCTTCTGGACATCCTGGGCTTGAAATAAAGGTACTGTACTACTGTGATCTATACAGTACTGTGCAGTAAAGTACACAAAAGCAAAGCCACTTGTAGAGGATGCACACATGTGACAATGTATGCTAGACATGTGAACTAACTCACATGACAGGACATGTGGAAGGACATTCGAATTTTTGAAAGTTTGCAACTTGAAGGTTTGTATGTAGGGGACTTGGTATATCTCTTTTCTAAGCCATTAAACTTTGGAGTAGTTCGTTACATACCGATACATAGCTAAATATCCCTTTGCTTATAGCATCAGTTCTTACCACAAGACTTCCCGATTATGACTTGGACACCCCTAGGAAACAAAAAATTTTCCACCTGTAATAGTAACTCTCTCTACTTTTGTGTAATATGAGATGAAAATCAAAACAAAACAAAACAAAAAGTTGGCACTGATAATTGCAGTTATTAAATCTTTGAATAGCACTGAATATTTTTTTTTCTTTTTAAAACATCTTTCCTTCACTTGAGCTTTGTGAGCAAAAGAAACAAGAGAAAAATTTGTGAAACAAACAACTCAATCTTATATTCAAATAAGAATTGTCCTGGTAGAAAATATATACTCCATTGTTTAGTTTATAATAACATTTTCTTGCCATATTACAGGTGAGTTACATAACTTACTGGTATGTCACACTAAGTTGCTACCAATATTAGTGTTAGTATAAGTTAAAAATAAATTCAAGACATTTCCACTACAAAGAGTTGTGGGCTTGACTTTGAGATTATTTTTTGATTAAACTATAAAAACCAACCAAATCAGATTCAACATAATGTTCCTGGTCTAATTATGACAGTCTATACTACTGATAATGTAATTTATTTGATTGTTTTATGTAATTTATTGTAGATTCACCTTACTGAATAGCACTGTTTTTGAAAGTTACTTCTTAACAATAACTGAAATCTATTACCCTGCAGTTTCTATTCATTGGACCCAGTTTTGCTTCTTAGGGATACATAAAACAGTCTAAATCTCTCTTCCACATGGATGCTCTTCAAATACGTAAAGATAGCAATTGTGTGTCTCATGAGTCCTTGCCTCTTCATTTTATTTCTAATACTGACATATAATTTTCTCCCAAGATTTTTGTCTTTTCCATTTCACCAAGTTATTCCTCCCCATTGGTTAGAGTTTGTCTCAGAGTAGCAATCCCCCTAGTCACTTCCTTTACATGATGATACTGTTGAGCAAAGTCTGAAAATTTTCAGATCACTGCTTTTCAGCTGATTCAAGTACAGCAGTTTTATAAACTGCACTATGAAAGCAGTGTCCTTTCTTTTTCTCCATCTCGCCTGTGAGAGCAGAGACTCTAGAAATAAATCTGAAACTGTTTTGAGGATAGAAAAAAGTTAGAAGAGGCTGCTGTTGTTCAGTTGCTAAGTCATGTCCGACTCTTTGCAACCTCATGGACAGTAGCACCCAAAAGTTAGAAGAGGCTGCTGTAGTTCAGTTGCTAAGTCATGTCCAACTCTTTGCAACCCCATGCACAGCAACCCACTCCAGTGTTCTTGCCTGGAGAATCCCATGGACAAAACCTGGCAGGCTATAGTCCAAGAGGTTTCAAAGAGTCAGACACGACTTAAGTGACTTAGGATGCATATACTATTTCCCAGAGTTTGCTCAAATTCATGTCCATTGACTCGGTGATACCATCTAACCATCTCATCCTCTGTCATCCCCTTCTCCTCCTGCCTTCTATCTTTCCCAGCATCAGGGTCTTTTCCAATGAGCTGGCTCTTTGCATCAGGTGGCCAAAGTACTGGAGCTTTGGCTTCAGCATCAGTCAGCAAATTTGGGAAACTCAGCAGTGGCCACGGGACTAGAAAAGGCTTGAGTTCAAGTATTAATAATTACATTTGCTAGGTACAAGTTGAGACTATACTAGAATTGTTTTCATCCAGTGTTCTTGTTTCAGTTCAGTTCAGTCTCTCAGTCATGTCCAACTCTTTGCAACCCCATGGACTCAGCACACCAGGCTTCCCTGTCCATCACCAACTCCCAGAGCTTGCTCAAACTCATGTCCATTGAGTCAGTGATGCCATCCAACCATTTCATCCTCTGTTGTTCCCTTCTCTCCTGCCTTCAATCTTTCCCAGCATCAGGGTCTTTTCCAGTGACTCAGTTCTTTGCATCAGGTGGCCAAAGTATTGGAGTTATTGTTTTAGGTGGATTTTTATCCTTGAAGAAAGACCTGTTTTACCTCACATCTTGCTTATGTTTATTTAATGTTGCTGTTTGAGCCTCTAAGGCCATTTGTTGTTCATTTGCTAAGTCGTGTCTGACTCTTTGCGACCCCAGGAACTCAAGAAGGAAAGAAAGCTGCCATCTAGCCTCCATCCAACTGCAGCCATTCCCTAAAGTGAGCCCTGAGGATAGGGAGCTCAGCGTGTGAAAACATGATACTGGCTCCAGATCGCTAGGTGCAATCTAGACAAATGGTACAAATGGAAATATTTACAGGGCAGGAATATAGATGCAGATGTGCAGAACGGACTTGTGGACACAGCAGGGGAAGGGGAGGGTAGGACCAGTTGGGAGATTAGGATTAGATTAGGTAGGGATGTACCCTACCATGTGTAAAATAGATAGCTAGTGGGAACCTGCGGGAGCTCAGCTCAGTGCTCTGTGATGACCTTGAAGGGTGGGATGGGGGTGACGGGGAGAGAGGCCTAGGAGAGAGAGGATACATGAATAGATAAAGCTGATTCACTTGGTCCTTGTACTGCAGGAACTAACAACATTGTAAAGCAATTATACTTCAATAGTAGAAGAGAGAGGAGGAAGGAGAAGAAGGGTTACTTAATCATTGTTGCTATTTCCTTCTTGCTAAAAAGGCCATTTGAAGCCCTGAGGCTCTTCCCTTCTGGGAGAGGATGTTACATAGCTCTGAAAGAAAATCTCCATTTGATGCACATTATTAAGTTGAAGTTCCCTGTAGCTCAGACAGTAAAAAATCTGCCCGCAATGCAGGCCACCTGGGTTCGATCTCCAGGCTGGTAAGATCCAGTGCAGAAGGAAATGGCTTCTCCTCTTGGAGAAGGAAACCCACTCCAGTATTCTTGCCTGGAGAATCCCATGGACAGAGGAGCCTGGTAGGTTAGAGTTCATGGGGTCCCAAAGAGTAGGACATGACTGAGCGGCTAACACAACACTAATCAGTAAGTGAAAGGGAGGACAAACTATTAATGAGATATGTGGCTAAGAATGGATTGTAAGGAAATCCAGTTTTTTCTTCATTTGTATCATTAATCCCTGATGGGAGGAAAGGAGTTTTTCTCCTTTTGTTTATTCCATTATTTCTCTTTCTTGGAGGATCTTTGTGTTTCATTTGCTTTGTCAAA
The DNA here is from genome assembly GCA_007570785.1 of Antilocapra americana. Classification (NCBI taxonomy): domain Eukaryota; kingdom Metazoa; phylum Chordata; class Mammalia; order Artiodactyla; family Antilocapridae; genus Antilocapra; species Antilocapra americana. The sequence continues at coordinate 5,126,160 of ML660770.1, read as the reverse complement.
ATTTAGATGAACGAATTTAAAGGATAGTAATCTTTTACTTCAAATACTTAGAGAATTTACTGAGTCATTTTTCTGGTCCAGTAGTAAATTCATTCCAGATGGAGTTTCAAAAACTTTTTTTTTTTTGCTCAAGGTTTATATAATAATAAAACAAAGATTGCTAAGTCAGAAGATTCTGTTTAAAGCACATGTTTTCTCTCTCACTATGTCTCTTTCTCTCTCCGACTCACATCTCTCTCTGTTTTTAATGCTCTACAGATATTTAACATTGTTTCTGCTCCCTTTTTTGGACACCACCAAAATTATACCACTTCCCTTTTAGGAAGGAAGAGATGATGAGTACAAATCCTGCCAAATGACTCTGAGTTGCCTTGCAAACAAGACTTCCATGACAGTTAGAAATGGTGAACAGAAGGTAGATCAGAACCTCATGCCTATTTAATGATATACTCTAGACCCACTGCCCATATTGTTAGAGGCCCTTTCTGATTTCATTCTTTCTTTAAAAAAATTTATTTTTACTGAATTATAGTTGGTTTACAATGTTGTGCTAATTTCTTCTGTACAGCAGTGACTCAGATATACATGCTTTACAATAAAACCTGTAAGGTATAGTTCGGGCCGAGGCAGAAAAGGAGAGACGACCTCAACGGAAGTAGGTTACCTTTATTCAGGCAAGGAGGGGCGACAGTCGGCCTAATGACCAGGCTGAGCACCCAGAAGGATCAGGGAGGCTCCATATTTGTAAGGAGGTTTGTGGAAGCGATAAGGGAAACATTAATCAGGCGGGATGTTTTGGGTATTCTTTAGTAGAGATGACATTTGTAGTTGGGCATGGGGTGATAAGTCTTCTGGGCAGGTGTAGGGGGTGGAAGGTTTCTGGACAGGGGTTGATATGCCTCCTGGGCAGGTGTGGGGGGTGGGGGGTGGGGTGGAGGGTTTCTGGACACAGGGTGGGTGATATGTCTCAGATAGATGCAACTGGCCTGGAGCATCAGGGTGGGACTTCAAGTTCTCTTTTGTTTTCTCCGAAGTCAGATGATTCAGCAAGGGCCTTGGAGACTGTTGTTTTCTTCTCTAGGTCCCAAAGACTCCTTCAGAATCTTGTTGTTTATCCATCCTATATGTAATAATTTGCCTCTGCTAATTCCAAACTCCCCCCAAATATGAAATGCTTCACAAATTTTTGTGTCAGCCTTGTGCAGGGGCCATGTTACTGTTCTCCGTGTCATTCCAATATTAATTTATGAGCTGCCAAAGCAAGCATTCTTCCTGATTCGTTTTTGCTCCACAGTCATGGACCAGTATGTGGTGTGTAAACAAAACAGCTTCCGTGACAGGCTGCTGGGAGATACAGCAGGCCCTAGCTGCGGAGACCTCCCCCATCATCACACCTCCCGTACCTTACTCCATGACAGGCTGCTGTGATATACAGCCGGCCCTAGTTACAGCGACCTCCTCCACCCTCACCTCATACCTCCCCCCACAAGCCAGGAAAGTCCTGTGCGCGCCAAGAGATAGACCATCCAGGGCAGATGCGCAGTTTAAACTGACCAAACATTGACTGCCAGCTATACCAATGCTGTAACAAAGAACTGCCTGTATAAAAGCAACTGTGATCTGGAGCGCGGGGCTCTTGTCAGATTCCATTGCGTGGATGAGACTTGCGCCCTAGCCTGGCTAGCAATAAACCCCTTTATGCTTTTGCATTGCTGTGTGGACTTGGTCTCTTCAGGGGCTTGGGACCCGGAGTTTGGACTTAACACAGTAATTATTTCTTTAGATGACTTATTCCCTTTGCTCTTCCTTCATATTCGAAAGGTGAGTGTTTGAACTCTTAGGTAGTTAGAATAGGAAAAAGGAGTCCAAACTGGTGGTGGCTAAAAGACAAAGAAGGGAAAAGCCCTAGAAAATAGAACAAAGGAAGGTCCGAGGGACCGGAGTGAGGACCTCAGGAAAAACAAAGAGCCCTCCAGGTTAGCCTGATTTACAGAGGTCAGGCGCAGGGGAAGGAGAAAAAAACATAAAAAGAGGAGCCAAAATTGAGCGGGGCTTCTCTTCTTGTTGCGCCTTTTGGTTCAGCCTGCCCTCACACCTGGAGGATGTATTTTCCTTTGTTTTCTAAATAAAACTGAGCTATAACACTGATCTGTCCATTGCTTCAAGTTTTTGCTGCAGGGAGATAGAACTGAGGAAATAACACCCCCCCCACCCCTCCCCAGACCAAACTAACCGGTGAAGTCTGCTTTTTGGCTGTTAAATAAAATAGCTTTATTGAGCAATTATTTTTATATTTCACTGCATACTTTATGACAACTGCTCTAAGCAGCATCAGTTTTTAACCATTTCGCTTTTATGATTTAAATTTTTATCAGAGAAATACATATACGCAGATTTTAACATGGCTTGAGTGTGTCCACAGCCACACCCATCCCACCACCATTTTTTGGTTAGGAAACAGGAGTCCAAAATGGCCGTGGCTAAAAGACAAGGAAGAGAAAAACCTGAGAAAATAGAACAAAGGAAGATCAAAGGAAGGTCCGAGGACCGGAGTGAGGACCTCAGATAGAACAAACAGCACTCTGGCTGGCCCAATTTACAGAGGGCAGGCCCAGGGGGAGGAAAAAGCCATATAAAAAGAGGAGCCAAAGGGCCGGGGGTCTCTCTCTCCAGAGTGTGGGCGCGCTCTCCCACTCTCTTCTTTGCGTCTTTGGGTCGGCATGCCCTCACGCCTCGAGGATGGATTTTCCTGCTATTTTCTAAATAAAATTGAGCTGTAACATGGAGCTGTAACACTGATCTGTCTAAGAGCTATAACACGGTCTGTTTCGAGACCTGAGAGCTATAACACGGTCTGAGAGCTATGACACACCAAGGGTGCTAACATCCGTTGCTTCAAATTTTTGTTGAGAGGACACAGAACTGAGGAGAGTACACTTGCCTGACATTTTCATCAGAAGAAACATTTGTTTCAATGAGCTGTTCATGGAATTTATTTCCATTTCTAAATAATATGCTCATGCTACGATTTCTTGAGGTTTTTTTTCCCTTCTCATTTTACATATTCCCAATTGCTTTCTACAAAGTCACTATCTTACACTTCCAACAGCTTCTCTAAACTTGAGCAATCTTATACCATCTAACCTCCCAGTGTAGTTATATGATCCTTGTTTCAATTTAAATTTATTTTTAATTGGAGAATAATTGCTTTACAATATTGTGTTGGTTTCTTGATCCTTTTAGTCAAATTAATATTCAGAGTTTACATTATTATGACTGTGTAAGCATTATTCACAAATGAGCCTGTGGTACACTTCCTTTCCTGTACAGTCACCCCACCACAAGAGTTAATAATTGCCTTTTAAAGAAAGTATATTCTTTTTTTAAAAAAACAATGAAGTATAGTTGATACTCTTTATTTATCCATTCACCTTTTATTCATTTGTAACTCTCGAGAGCAGGGTAAATCTCCTCTTAAGTTATACATATATATCAGCCAAGTAATTTGTTTTTCTTTTTTATTGGTTTTGCCGTACAATGACATGATATCGCCATGGGTGTACATATGCTCCCCCTCCAGAACCCCCCTCCCTCCTCCTTCCCTCCTCCCTCCCCCTGGGAAATCTCGGTGCAGCAGCCCCGAGCATCAATCCTGGGCTGGCGATTGATTAGACATATGATAATTAACATGTTTCAATGCCATTCTCCCATATCATCCCACCCCTGCCCTCATCCACAGAGTCCACGAGTCTGTTCTATACGTCGGCGTTCCTTTTGCTGTCTCGCATGCTGGAGTAATTTGCTTTTCTTTCTGCCTACCCCCACCCCCATCCCCACCCCTTCCTCTTTATGCAAACTTTCTGACCTGTTCTAATGGAGGTTGCTTGCCTTCTAGGGACTTCCCAGGTGGCGCAGTGGTAAAGAATCTGCCTGCCAGTGTAGGAGACACAGGAGATGCAGGTTTGATCCCTGAGTCAGGAAGGTCCCCTGGTGTAGGAAATGGAACACTGCTTCAGTATTCTTGCCTGGACAATTCCATGGACAGAGCAGCCTGGTGGGCTAGAGTCCATGAGGTCGGTTACACAGAGTCGGATATGACCGAGCCACATGTGTGACCATCATCAGGTCTAACACACAGCTCCTGTCCTGGAATTTTCTTTGCCTTCCTGTATTGAAGTTTCTATTTTCTAGATAGTACATCTCTTGCAGTTCACTTTCCATTGTGTGAAGAACCTCTTCTAGTAGCTTTCCATGAAAGGACATATGAGTGGTAAAGTTTTTGAAAGTTTGTGTATACGTGCTCAGTCGTGTCCAGCTCTTTGCAACCCCATGGACTGTAGCCTGGCTCCTCTGTCTATGGAATTTTCCAGGTAAGAATACTGGAGGGGGTTGCCATTTCCTACCCCAGGGGATATTTCTGACCCAGAAATTGAACCCACATCTGAGTCTCCTGCATTGGCAGGTGGCTTTATTTATTGATTGATTGATTTTTTACCACTGAGCCACCTTGAAAGTTGGGAACATCTGAAAATAACTATATTCCACCCTCACATTGATTAATAGTTAGCTTGGGAATTTAATTCTAGGTAGGAAATTTCCCCTGGGATTCTAAAGACATTGTCTTCTAGCTTCTAGTGTTAATGTTGAGAAGCCTATTTTTTTCATTCATAATCTTTTGTATATAAAAGATCTTCTCTTTCTGGGAGATTAGGGTTTTTTTTTTTTTTTTTAAATCATCTCTAGTGTTCTGAATTGAGAAGGTGATGGCACCCCACTCCAGTACTCTTGCCTGGAAAATCCCATGGATGGAGAAGCCTGGTAGGCTGCAGTCCATGGGGTCACTAAGAGTCGTACATGACTGAGAGACTTTACTTTCACTTTTCACTTTCATGCATTGGAGAAGGAAATGGCAACCCACTCCAGTGTTCTTGCCTGGAGAATCCCAGGGACAGGGGAGCCTGGTGGGCTGCCGTCTATGAGGACACACAGAGTCGGACACGACTGAAGCGACTTAGCAGCGGCAGCAGTATTCTGAAATCTCATGATGGTGCGTCTTATTGTCAATATTTTTCATTTATTTCACGATATTCACTGGGCTTTCTACCTAAGAAATCACAACCTTCATTGTTGAGTTATCTCCATGAGATAAGGAGTTTTATTGGTTTCTTGTTCACTGCCAAATTCTCACACCTGTCACAGTGTCTGGTACAGAGAAGGCACTCACTGAGAAGACAACAAATGAATTTATGACTAATAAATAGGGGATATTTTTAGTTATGCTTTGTTTCTGCTCTGTCTTCTGGAACTCCTCTGGTTCTCCTGGTTTTCTAATTTTTCTCTCCTTCTGTTTTAACTCTTTGTCTCTTTGTTCTGGACTTCCCTGGTGGCTTCCCTGGTGGCGTCTGCCTACAATGCAGGAGACCCGGGTTCTATCCCTGGGTCAGGAAGATCCCCTTGAGAAGGAAATGGCAACCCATTCTACTGCTCTTGCCTGGAAAATCCCATGGACCAGTGGAGGAGCCTGGTAGGCTACAGTCCATGGGGTCACAAAGAGTTGGACATAACTGAGCTACTTCACTTTCACGCTTTGTTCTAATTTCTGTGTAATTTCCTTGGCTGTATCTTCTAAACCTTTTATTGCATTTCTAATACCTGTAATATTACTCTTAACTTCCAAGATTTCTCTTTTTGTTTTCTAAAAGTTCACTAGCACATTTTTCTTGTTCTAAGGATATCTTAAATCTTATACAATGTCCTAAATCTTTGACGATATCATTATATTTGCTTTATTTTTTAAGTGCTCATGGGCGGTGGCTTAGTCACTAAGTCGACTAACTTTCTGGCCCCATGGACTGTAGCCCATTAGGCTCCTCTGTCCATGGGATTTTCTAGGCAAGAATACTGGAGTGGGTTGCTATTTCTTTCTCCAGGGGATCTTAAAAATGGTTTAATCAGACTGCATAAAGATGAATGAAGATAGTTCAAACCCATATCAGAATATTCCACAGAATTTGTGGCACATGCCAACCAGACATTTAACAGAGGATTTATTTAAAAAATTTTTTAATTGGAGTATAATTGTCTTATAATGTTGTGTTAGTTTCTGCTGTATAGCAAAATGAATCAGCCACATGTATACATACATCCCCTCTTCCTTGATTGCCTTCCCATTAGGAAGGAAGGCTACCCAGAGCATCGAGTAAAGTTCCCTGTGCTATATAGTCGGTTCTTATAGGTTATCTGCTTTTTACATAGTAGTGTATATATGTCAGTCCCAATCTTCCAATCCAAAAAATATGACATGATTCACGAATGAGAGTGTCATCCTTGTGCAGGGGCCATACTAATCTTTTCTGTATCATCCCAATTTTAGTGTATGTGCTAGTGAACCGAGCACTGTGCTTGCTTGTTTTACTTTAATTTCCTCAAAAGTTAGATGCAAATGTCAGTTTGTTTCTTTCAGGTTTAGCCCTCTGAGGGTTAGGTTTCAGGATTCTCTGTTCTGCTGTTACTTATTACCCATCCATTTGCTTTGTATAGTCTCTTCTCTGTTGCAATCTTTTTTTACCCTGTGACTTTACATCTTTTAAAGTTTCCTTCATTGCCATTCTAGAAGAGTTATGAGAGGGAATGGTGGTAAGTTTATGTTTTAATCTACCAGTTTAACTAGAATTTCCCATTGCATTTTTCAGTGAAAAATGAAAAGGATTTGGGATTAGGTGACATTTTCATAAAGACAAGCACAACATGGGAAAATTCTCTTTAATGATCATGAAGATGATATGTATACATGTGGCAGATTCACTTTGCTATACAGCAGGAGGCGAAGGGGATGACAGAGGATGAGATGGTTGGATGGCATCACCGACTCAATGGACATGAATTTGAGCAAACTCCAGGAGCTGGTGATGGACAGCATGGTGTGCTGCAGTCCACGGGGTTGAAAAGTGTCAGACATAGTTGGACTGATCATGAAGATGGTGAATGGTCTTATTGTTGTCTTGGAATAATAAAATACAATGTTTCAGTAAATTTTCCTTTTTATGTTTGACATAAAAACTGTCAAACATTTTTTATGTGTGAAAAGTTGTTCTAGTTCTAGTACATTTATACAACTTTTGATGGCATTTGCAAAAATCCCTAAGCCAAACTCATAATGAGGGCTTGTCTACCTGAAGTGGGGAGAAGACAAGAAAAGAAAAATAGCATCTCTAAAAATTATCCTTTCATATATATTAAATGTAGAAAAAATAACTCAAGGGCGTGGTCACTAACACTTTCATCCCAGAGTGGGCACTTGGATGGCAGATCATTTTGCTCCCTTTGGGAGGAGCTGTTTGCTAGGAGTTGGTTGAATTCAAAGAGAAAGTGAAAGGAGTCATTGCTAGAAAAAGAGATGATAAAGTGTAGATGAAGTTTTGTTTCCCCTTAACAATCAATAGCAACCAATATCTAGAGCAGTGGCCTTTAACTTTTTAAACAATTTACTTAAAAATAGTTATGTTCACTTAGTTACCCAGTTGTGTCCGATTTTTGCAAGCCTATGGACTGCAGCCTGTCAGGCTCCTCTGTCCATGGAATTCTCCAGGCAAGAGTACTGGAGTGGGTTGCCATTTCCTTCTCCAGGGGATCTTCCCGATCCAGGGATCGAATCTGGGTCTCCTGAATTGCAGATGGATTCTTTATCATGTGAGCCACTAGGGGAGCCTAAAAGTAGTTAATATAAATCTAAATTGGAAAAGAATTTGAAAAAAAAAGTAGATACATATATACACATAACTGAATCACTTTGCTATACACCTGAAACTATCACAACATTGTTAGTCAACTACACTCCAATATAAAATAAAGTTAAAAAATAGCTAATATTAACACATATTAAAAAGTCAAGTAGTGCTAAAGAGTTAAAAATATGTGCCCCTTCAACACTTTTATTGTTCTTAGCTACTTCTTCTGATATTTACATGTGTATTTCAATAAATATATATATCTATAATCATTAGATTAATTCATTTTAGGTATTAATAATTGACTTCTGTGTTAGTCCAGACCCTCTAAGAGGCACACAAAAGAGAAAACTTTATTCCAGGACATGCCTGTGAGAAAAAATGGAAAGGGACCTGGGAGAAGGTTGGGAAATGCTGTTAGACTGCCTGAAGATCTTACTAAGTCAAGAGACAGGGAAGGGCAGAAGATGAGGTAGTGATCACAGAGCAGCCCTGAGGAAAGGCCAGCAAGGCCAATGGCGAGTCCTTGAGTCAAAGTCACCCTTTGGAGGGATGCCGTATCTCCCAGTCACTGGCTGGGAGCAACCCATGGGAAGAGTGACCTCCACATAGATATAGTGGTCAATTTCAAAGTGCAGCGACTAGACTCACTGGGGAGTATATATGTTCCTTGGATCTAGAGTTCTGAGAGGGGGACGTTCCCTTGCCTGTCAACCACTTCCAATGCAACAGGTGAAGACTTTAGCTCCCTTACACAGAGCTCCTTCCCTCTTTTCTCCCCTCCAATAAATTTTTATTCCAGTTTTGATTAAATCCATATTCATTGCTTTCAGCTTCCCTGGTGGCTCAGATGGTAAAGAATCTGCCTGCAACGGGGAGACCTGGAGCTTCCCAGGTGGCGCTAGTCGTAAATAATGCAATGCAAGAGACTCAGGCAGATGTGGATTCCATCTCTGGGATGGGAAGATCCCCTGGAGGAGGGCAGGACAACCCACTTCAGTATTCTTGCCTGGGAAATCCCATAGACAGAGGAACCTCGCAGGCTGCAGTTCATAGGGTACACAGAGTTGGGCATGACTGAAGCGACTTAGCATGCACACAGTGCTTTCATTTTTTAAAAAATATTTATTTACTTATTTGGCTGCACTGGGTCTTTATTGTGATATGAGGGATCTTTAGTAGTGGCATTTGAACTCTTCGTTGTATCATGTGGGATCTAGTTCCCTAACCAGGGATGGAATGGAGGCCCCCTGCCTTGGGAGCACAGACTCTTAGTCACTGGACCAACAGGGAAGTCCTCAGTGCTTTCATTATAATGATTATGCATGATTTTGCCCCTAGCTGAATCAGATAATGCATTATAGTTATAGTATATTTATATGTTTTGCTTTTCCTCAAGGTAACAATTAGGCCTCCCTGATGGCCCAGTGGTAAAAAATCCACTTGCCAATGCAGGAGACTCGGGTTTGATCCGTGGGTCAGGAATAACCCCTGGAGAAGGATGTGGCAACCCATTCTAGTATTCTTGCCTGGGAAGTCCCATGGACAGAAGGAGCCTGGTGGGCTACAGTCCGTAGGGTCACAAAAGAGTCAGACATGACTTAGAAACTAAACAGCAGCAGAGATAATAATTGCTTCATTTTTTCCTACTTGCTTAGTTGTTTTTGAGCTTATGGCTCAAGTTTCCAACAATTCCTAACAGGTTTGTAAAATACCTCTTAATATATATTTCCATATAGTAAACTTAGCAAATGCTAACTAAGTTCAGCCATGAAATGGTAAATATTTAACAGCTAGCTCTCCCAGGATGAGAGATTTTTTGATTTTTCCTTTATCCTGTAAATACTGTAAATACCCTTCTTCTGTAAATACTCCCACAATGGCAGGTTTCATGCTACAGGTGTGATATCACTCAGTGAGGAGTTGGGGAGAGAAGCACACAGCCATTAAGGACATCCCCACAAAAATATGACCAGAGGGTTACTGGAAAGAAAACGTGTGAATCTGATAGCTTCCATAAGTGTTAAAAATTAATTTTATAATTTTATTTGCCTTTAAATTCCTTTAAATTTTCTAGTTCTGTTATGAATGTGTTTTACATAAACAATTTACCTTAGGTTTTCATGTTTGAACAACTGTTGTCCTTGGCAACACTGAGAAAATAACAATAAATGTAGTGCTTCTAATACTAACAAGATTGCTGAGAGAAATATCAATAACCTCAGATATGCAGATGACACCACCCTTATGGCAGAAAGTGAAGAAGAACTAAAAAGCCTCTTGATGAAAGTGAAAGAGGAGAATGAAAAAGTTGGCTTAAAGCTCAACATTCAGAAAACTAAGATCATGGCATCCAGTCCCATTACTTCATGGCAAATAGATGGGGAAACAGTGGAAACAGTGTCAGACTTTATTTTTTAGAGCTCCCAAATCACTGCAGATTGTAATTGCAACCATGAAATTAAAAGATGCTTACTACTTGGAAGCAAAGTTATGACCAACCTAGACAACATTTTAAAAAGCAGAGACATTACTTTGTCAACAAAGGTCCGTGTAGTCAAGGCTAAGGTTTTTTCTAGCAGTCATGTACGGATGTCAGAGTTGGATGGTGAAGAAAGCTGAGCACCGAAGAACTGATGCTTTTGAACTGTGGTGTTGGAGAAGACTCTTGAGAGTCCCTTGGACTACAAGGAGATCCAACCAGTCCATCCTAAAGGAGATCAGTCCTGGGTGTTCATTGGAAGGACTGATGCTGAAGCTGAAACTCCAATCCTTTGGCCACCTGATGAGAAGACCTGACTCATTTGAGAAGACCCTGATGCTGGGAAAGGTTGAGGGCAGGAGGAAAAGGGGATAACAGAGGATCAGATGGATGGCATCACCATCCATGAATCCATCACTATCATGACCCAATGGACATGAATTTGGGTAAACTCCAGGAGTTGGTGATGGACAGGGAGGCTTGGCGTGCTGCAGTTCATGGGGTTGCAAAGAGTCAGACACGATGGAGTGACTGACTTGAACTGAATACTAACTTGATTCATCCATCTATCAATAACTTGGAGCTCAGAATAAATTTTGTGGGGCTTCCCTAGTGGCCCAGTAGTTAAGATTCTGCATTCCCAATGCAGAGGACTCAGGTTCCATCTCTGGTCAGGAAAATAGATTCCATGTACCACAACTAAGACCTGGCACAGCCACACACACACACACACACACACACACACACACACACACACAACACCCAAATTGTGCTTGGAAGTAGCTGTTTGACTTAGTTGTAGTCAAAATAACACAAGAGGAACTAATATAAGTCACTTAAAAGCCTAGCCTATAAAACCTCCATCCCTTTTTTCAACTTCTGTTGATAGAATGCAGGGGATAAAGCCTCTGGGAGGGCAGAGCCTCATAAGAATAGCTTGGTTCCCTGAATGGATTTCAGGTTGTAACCACAGGACAAGCTAGAACTCATCCTGTTCTGTCAATAACAAGATACTGAGTTGTTTTTCAGATAACAGAACAAAACCATAAATCATGCAGCTGCAGCAGGAGCACAGAAAGTTTTGACCTCAAGTAACGCTCAGAACCAAGAAAATTTATGACCAACCTAGATAGCATATTAAAGAGCAGAGACATTACTTTGCCAACAAAGGTCTATCTAGTCAAGGTTATTTATGGTTTTTCCAGTGGTCATGTATAGATGTGAGAGTTGGATGGTGAAGAAAGCTGAGCGCTGAAGAACTGATGCTTTTGAATTGTGGTGTTGGAGAAGACTCTTGAGCCTCCCTTGGACTGCAAGGAGATCCAACCAGTCAATCTTAAAGGAAATCAGTCCTGAATATTCACTGGAAGGACTGATGCTGAAGCTGGAGCTTAAACACTTTGGCCACTGATGCAAAGAACTGACTCATTGGAAAAGACCCTGATGCTGGGAAAGATTGAAGGTGGGAGGAGAAGGGGATGACAGAGGATGAGATGGTTGGATGGCATCATTGACTCGATGGACATGAATTTGAGCAAGCTCAGGGAGTTGGTGATGGACAGGAAAGTCTGGCGTGCTGTAGTTCATGGGGTCACAAAGAGATGGACACGACTGAGTGACTGAACTGAACTGGGAGGTGCTATGCGAGAAATATAATACAGTGACAAATGACAGGATAAAGAGGCTAATTAGGATGAGATGGTCGTTGAAGCTGAGGTCCGAATGATGCTTTAGCTGCTTTTCCAAATGCTTCTTTTGATAAGAAGATTTTTTTTCTAACCACACCCCATGGCATGCGGGATCTTAGTTCCCCAGCTAGGAATTGAACCTGTGCCCCTTGCTATGGAAACACAGAGTCCAAACCACTGGACTGCCGGGAATTCTTAAAGAGCATTTTTCAAAATAAAATTGGCTCAGATGGTCTGCTTGCAATGTGGGAGACCCGGCTTCAATCGCTGTGCAAGGAAGATCCCCTGGAGAAGGAAATGGCAACCCACTCCAGTACTCTTGCCTGGAAGATTCCATGGTGGGATATAGTCCATGGGGTCGCAAAGAGTCAGACGCGACTAAATGACTTTTTCACTTTTCTTTCAATGCTTTTTTAAAATATTGGCCTTCAACACAGTGAAATGTTTAATATTTCTTCTCCCTTATTGATCTGATTAGAGAAGAGCATTAATAGATGAAGCCCAGCCATACTTTACCAGCTGCTTTATAGGTATTAACCTATGATCTTCAGACTCCAGTTGAATTTAAAATCATGAGACTAATAAGAGATGAGGTCAGAGAGTCAACAGGTGGCCAGATTGTGAAGGATTTACCCTGAGACCACAGAGGAAGGCTCTGAACGCAATTGGTCTTATGTTTAAAAAGACGACTTTGCCTGCTGGGAGATGGTGTAGGAGGCTCAGGAAGAAGCAAGAAGAACACTTAAGAGGCCTTTGGAATAATCCAGGCAAGGCAAAATGCTGACTGGAAGCAAAGTCGTGAGAAGCAGTTGAATAGTTGATGTGCTTCAAGTGGCAAGTGGACAGGATATATCGATGGTTTATATATGAAGATGGAAAATGATAACGATAACTCCAAGGGTTTTAGCCTGGGAAGATAGAAGGATGAAGTTACCTATTTACTGTGACAGGGAGGACTATCAGAAAAGCAGGTTTGGGAAAGAATATTGAGAGTTTGGTGTTAGAAATGTCAAACTTGACATGTTTTTTAGACATTATATACTTTATTAATTGCCAAAATAATTCTGAAAGTAAGTGTTGGTTGTCAATTTCATTTTCAGATGAGGAATCCAAAGTTGAGAGAATTTAAGTAAATTGCCTACCTCCCCACACTAGTAAATGTCAGAGACAAATTAGATCCCAAGTCTTATGGAATCTAAAATTGGGGTTTATCCTACTACTACCAAACTGTGCTTACCTATTTGTACAAACTACTTTTTACCTTATTCTCTACCACCTAGAATTTTTCTAAGTTGCTTTCTCTACACATTTTTTAAAATAACTTTCCATCTCTGCAACCTAGTTACTACATATGGTCTGATGATTAAGAATGTGATGTTTATGTGATGACCACGTGAGGCAGAGATTGCAAAGAATCAAGTCTTCTCTGAGTTCCCGATGAGCTCATGGCTGCCTTGCTGAACCCTACATTCTCAGTTTGTTATATAGCTCATGGAGACTGTATGATGAAGTTATGGCTGAGCTGGGGACTTCTCTGGTGGCTTCAGATGGTAAAGAATCTGCCTGCAATGTGGAAGACCAGGGTTTGATACCTGGGTCAGGAAGATCCCCTGGAGAAGGAAATGGCAACCCAATCCAGTATTCTTCCCTGGAGAATTCCATGGACAGAAGAGCCTGGAGGGCTATAGTCTATGGGGTTGCAAAGAGCTGGACACGACTGAGCTACTTTCACTTCTCTTCATAGGAATGGCAATGGTGTGTGTGACTTCCAAGTCATACTCAGAAGAAAACTGCTTTCCCTTCCCTTCCTCTTTCCTACTTCCCCTGTGCTGGAACCAGGATGTTCTGGAAGACAGGGAACACACCATAGGGGCAGATGGAGAAGCATTGTAGAAAGAGTCTGGGTCCCTAAACGACATGTAGAGCAGGGCTGGCCTCTTCTCCTGGACCTCCCAATAGTTTAGGCTTTTCAAAATTAGTACTTTAAAAAATATTTTTCTTTATTTATTTGGTGGCACCAAGTCTTAATTGCAGTATATGATATCTAATTCCCCGACCAGGGATTGAACCCAGACCCACTGCATTGGGAGCTTGGAGTTGCAGCTACTGGATCACCAGGGAAGTTCCTAGCTTAGAATTTTTAAATGAGAGAGAAATAAACCAGGTCTTTTGTGTAAGCCAGTGTTAAAAGCAGCTGAACAACTGTCATAGTGAAATATATCGTATGTTAATCTCAATACACCACAGCTTCCCAGGAGGCAGTATGATATAGTAGTTTAAAAAAAAAAAAGGATGCATTCTAGGGACTTCCTGGTGGTCTAGACTCCCCGCTTCCACTGCAGGGCATGCAGGTTTGATCCCCGGTTATGAAACTAGATCACACATGTCCCAACTAAGTCCCAGTACAGCCAAATAAATAAATATGAGTTCTATTGGACAATGGCACCAGTCCTGGGTGGGTCACTTCATAGCTGTACATTCTGACCTTGTTTAGTAATTTCTCTATACATCAGGTCATTGATCTTAAAATAAGGATGACAAAGGGCTTCCTAGCTGGCACTAGTGGTAATGAACCTGCCTGCCAATGCAGGAGACATAAGATATGAAGGTTTGATTTCTGTGTTGGGAAGATTCTTTGGAGGAGGACATGCAACCCACTCCAGTATTCTTGCCTGGAGAATCCCATGGACAGAGGAGCCTGGAGGGTTCCTAGGGTCACAAAGAGTCAGACATGACTGAAGTGACTTAGCACGCATGCAAGGATAACAAAATCATCTATGTCATAAAGGTTTTATGATAGTTAAATAATTTAACATGTGGAGAGCATTTATAACACAGGCTAGGAGATGGTAAGGACTCACTAAATAGGCATAAATCTAGATAACCTTGAAAAAGGTGAGATGAAACTATTACCACTGAAAGAAAATAATGACCCAGAAGACATTTTTTTTTGAACATGGATGAGTGAGCATAAGGAATACTCCAGGGCTTTGCCCCTCTTCCTTCCCACTTGTGGCAGAAAAAGCTCGGTGTCCATGCAAATTCTGTGCTCCCTCTCACAGGCAGAGGTATCACTGGAAAGCAACTGGTCAGCCAAAGATTGTTTTTTTTCAGGTGCTCTTGACTAGTTCTACACTGAGGCCTTAAAAAAAATGTGATAAAATGTGCTCAACATGAAATTTATCTTTTTAAAAATTTATATTTTTGATTGGAGGATAATTGCTTTTCAATATTGTGCTGGTTTCTGCCACACATCAACATGAATCAGCCATAGATGTACATATGTCCCTTCCCTCCTGAACCTCCCCCCCCCCCCACCCTACCCATCCCTTCTAGTTTGTCACAGAGCACTGGTTTGAGCTCCCTGAGTCATATAGTAAATTCCCACTGGCCATCTATTTTACATATGGTAATGTGTAAAATTTATCATTTTAAGTGTACAGTTCAATGATGTTTAGGGCAGTCAACCATCACCACTCTCCATCTCTAGAACTTTTTCACCTTCTCAAACTAAAACTCTGTACCTTTTAAAGATACAGTCCCCAGTCCTCCCCCAAGCTCCTGAGACCCACTGTTCTACTCTGTCTGTATTGGACTTTTCTAGATCCCTCATGTAATTGGAAGTATACAGTATTTGCCCTCTTGTGTCTGACTTGTTTCACTTAACATGATGTCTTCAAAGTTCACCCATGTTGCAGCATGTGAAAGAATTTCCTTCCTTTTTAAAGGCTGGATAATATTCCATGGTGTGGATGCAACACATTTTTGTTTTTTCAGTTATCTGTGGATCCAACGAGGCTTCAGATTTCTTAGAAGTGGATGAGGCTTCTCTATTCTTTTCCATTCTCTCTTTCACCATCTGATTCAGAGAACTCTGAAATCCTAGAAAACAGAACTACAAGACGGAAGGGCCGTGCACCCTGGAATAAGTATGAAAGCTGCCCTTCGACTAGACACACCTGCCTGGGTCCTTTATATAAATAAGAAACACACTTTCCTTTTATTAATTAACCACTGGAAATGTGGGGTTATTTGCTCCAGTATCTTGTTTTACCACAACAAACGTTATCAGGCTATTTATACTCCTCTATCTACTTGGCGAAACGTTTTTCGGCCCCTAATGCATGAAAATTTGTTTTCATCTCTACTTCAACAATTTCTTTGTTTCCAAAAATTTACTGTCCCTTAAAAAACAGGAAGGCAAGCAATAACAGACTTCCCTTGTGGTTCAGGGATTCAGGTTAGGAATCCACATGCCAGTCCAGTGGACACGGGTTAGGTCCCTGGTCTGGGAAGATTCCACAGGCTGCAGCAATGAAGACCCAGCACAGCCAAAAATAAATGAATCAATGAAAAAATAAATAAAATTATATAGAAAAAGCAAGCAAGCAACAATGAAACAGATTTTCGCACTCGCCAGGCTTCCCCTCCCCTGCCACTAAAAGTAGGAATTGTGACATCTTTTCCAGTTTCTTTTCTAGATTAGCCCACTCTCAAACTGACTGAAGTAAGACAACCTTCTGGGTGAACAAAGGTCATGTTTCACTTCCAACAATGACTTTTCTTTAACTGAGACTGAACAAAGTTCTTCATACCAAAATCATTGGCCTCCACTTGGCAGGGGCCTTGGCAAATCAAGAGCATTTGATTTGACATTTGTGTTGACCCGACTCCCAAGTGTTAGGTGTGTTTGCTTCTGTTTAAGCTTTGCCAGCCAAAGTTTATTATGCTCAACTTTCTGCTATTTAGCAAATTCTGAAACAAAAGGGCAGCACCTTCTGTGAAGAGTACACAAACTTTGATACGATGGAGCCAGCATGGAGTGATGTTACACAAGCGTCAATAAAACATGTTAACAGTTCCCATGCTGATGAGAATGAGTCAGACCTTGATTTCCAGGATTCCTGGAGCCCTAAGGATCTTTGATCTTACTTCCCTCAAATCTTTTTTCAGACTGTATCAAAAAGACAAGCTGTCCTCCAAGACATTCTTTAACTCAGGGGTCCCCAACCTCAAGGATCTAATGTCTGATGATCTGAAGTGGAGCTGATGTAATAACAATAGAAATGAAGTACACAGTAAATGTAATGTGCTCAAATTATCCTGAACCCAACCCCCTGCCTGCCCCCCTTACCCTAGTCCATGGAAAAATTGTCTTCCCCGAAATTAGTCCCTGGTGCCAGAATTGTTGGAGACCACTGCTATAACTGACAGGTGAATTTTCCTTGGATTCAATCTGGAATGATTAAACAGCAGGTAATAACAAATTTGAAATGTGGGTTGGAAAAGTCAGGCTTCCCAAGTGTGGCACTAGTAGTAAAGAACCCACCTGCCAATGCAGGAGACAGAAGAGACATGGGTTTGACCCCTGGATCAGGAAGATCCTCGGGAGGAGGGCCTGGCAACCCATTCCAGTATTTTTGCCTGGAGAATCCCACACACAGAGGAGCCTGGCGGGCTACAGTCCATTGGGCTGCAAAGAATCAGACACGACTGAGCAACTTAACACAACTTAACACAGATTCTTACACAATGTGGAAAATGACTCCTTTGTTTATCAAAAAAGTCTTTCAAAACAGCACACAAATTAGCTATTATGCATTGTAAATGCAAAACTATGTGTTTATATATGGGCTTTTTTTCCCCTATAGGGAAGCCAAGGCTTTCATCAGTTTATAACTTAAATGGGTTGAGAACCACTGCTTTAGATTATATATTCAATTCAAGCAACTCTTTGCAAGCAGTCATTTCTTCATTAAGGAAAGTTTTGGAAAACTTTTAAAAATTGAATTCAACTTTGAAATTATTAACACACATCTTCACCAAGGGAAAACAATCACCTAACACCAGATTTTACTAGTTTTACAACCAATGATTTCACCTTACCCCAATAAAAGAAACTTGGTTAAAGAAAATGTTAAGATTGATACATGCTCTATATAAACTTAACGGCTTTTGTATTTTTCAGGGAACTAAAGTTTTATTGTGTTTGCTTACTTGTTCATTTTTTGCAATTCCTCTAATACTTCCATAAAATAAAATATTCCTTTCAGTGGTATTGAGTAAGATGAGTTCAATTAGAGAGTCATCTTTTTCTTAAATTTCTTAATCCAGCACACCTCTGTAGCTACACTAATAATAAACACATTTCAGATTTAAGTTCTGTTCTTTTATTAAAGAAAATGTAACTCCTTTATAGAGTGTTTTGTTGTTGCATAGAACTATAATAATAACTTGTGATGATTTATTTAAAATGATTATATAACTTGTAATTTCTTTTATTTAGTCATTCAGTTCCCATATCAAAGAAGACAAAATAGGCAAGGAAAATTTTATTAGTAGTTGAATCTTTGCTTCAAAACTCTCATGTGCAAATGCCAATGGGCTAAGGCTCTTAGGGAAAGTTTCTTCTTCCAAAACTAGTAAAACCTAGAGATCGCAAATCAAAACAAGTCAAATTGACTGCTCTGTCCATTTCTCTGAAACCTGCTGCTTTAACAGACTTCAGTGAAGTTGGAACTGATAACCCACTCCAGTATTCCTAGTGGAAAATTCCATGGACAGAGGAGCCTGGTGGGCTATAGTCTATGGGGTTGCAAATAGTTAGACATGACTATGCATGCATGCAATTGCCTTCAAGGACAACTGCCAGGACCAGAAGAAAATGAACCAGAGAGCACCAGCTCCCAGGGCTTAGGGGTGATAAGTGAAGGCCTTGGGGACACACTGGTGAAGGAAGTGACTACTCGTCTCTACAAATCGTATGGATTGTCAAAAGTGTGCTTCAGTACAACACTGTAAAGCACTCATAGTTCAATTAAAAATAGGTCAGTAGATTAAAGTGTGCTTTACTCTTTGCTTTCAGCAAGGGTCACCTTGACCTTGAGGCATCCTGGCCAGAATGTTGTCTAGAAATTGTCCAACTCAGCCCAAACCAGCAGCAACCTGTCTGTTTTACCATGGATTAAGTTGTTGGCCACAAAGAAGTCTTAGACTGAGGAGTCAGATTTCAATGAGCTTGGTGAGAAAGAGGAGATGCCTTTGGATTCATCTCAAATGTTATTGACATCTTATACTACGTTTCATCAGTAAAGATTGGCCTTCCCACCCAAAATTAATCATTCTTTCTGTTCGTAAAGCACTTTGTTAGTATTTTCATTGGCACTTTTCTTTTGTAAACAATTATTTATAGTGTACGTGGTGTCCTACTCTGTTGTAATCTTCTTTAAAGAATCACATCTTAATCTCTGATTTTTCTACAGCCTAGTATCATCCATTTCCAATCAATTTTTTAAAGGAAATCAAGTTTTTAAAGAAAATTCATGCTGAATGAAAATCTTTTCTTGTATAAACTATAGAGAAAAACTTGTTTGGTTTGAGAATCGTCTGTAAGTTGGTTACATCTGTTTATTTTATATGTTGGATATTATGTATGTTGGATTCACTTAGATGAAAAGGAGCACTCAAATTTGCAATATGATTGGATAACTAGGTAGGCTAAAGCTATAATATTGTTTAAAGTATTTCATTTATATCATTCCCAATTGAGTTCAGTATTGAGTAGTCTTTTTTTATTCCCACACAGAGTGTAATTTTGATGATTGAAAAACTGGGTACGTTTTCAGGCCAGATCAGAGTGTGGGTAGGAGCTTCGAAGAGGGAGGCTGAAAAGAGAATGAATATAATGGAGAAGAAGGTGAGGGCTAAATGAACCAAAATAATTCAAAAACAAAGTATAAACTAATGAGTAAAGAGCCATCAGAATGAAAAAGATATTGAGCAACCAAAAGAAAAATTATAGCTTTTTGAACTAGATATAGAACAGACAATTTAGGTTTTGAGCTTTGTGCTAAAATAGTTACCTTAATTTACACAAATTAACTTCATATTTTAAAATTATTTTTAAAAACTTCACATTTAAGAGTAGCAAAGTTTCTATTAAAATCATGGTTCATTATTAGAGTGCAATAGGCAAATGATTTTGCTTTTCATAAGTTTCTGATGTGAATTTACAACTATTTTTTACCTGCACATTGAATTTGTAAAGCTAATTTGAATGGGAAATGATTGCATCCTATGTAAGTCAGACTGTGATTATGGCTTTTTTTAAAATATATTTTTTTATTTGACTGTGCTGAGTCTTAGTTGTGGCTTGTGGGATCTAGTTCATTGACCAGGAATTGAACTCAGACCCTGTGCATTGGGAACATGGCATCTTAGCCCCTGGACCACCAGAGAAGTCCCAGTGATTACTGTTCCTATAAAAGATTCCTGCTGTAGAATCAATCTTTGTGTTCTTCCAGAATGTGTATGTTGAAAGCTAATCCCCAGTGTAGTAGTATTTGGAGATGGGGCCTTTGGGAGATGACTAGTTCAGGAAGACAGAAGCCTTGTGAATGGGATTAATGCCTTTATTATTATTATTATTATTATTTATTGGAGTATTGTTGCCTTACAATATAGTTGTGTTAGTTTCAGTGCCCTTATTAAAGAGATCCTAGAGGAATCTCTCACCCCTTCTGCCATGTACACAGGCAAAAAAGCCTTCACCAAACATTTAATTTGCCAGTGTCAACTACAAATTGGCACTTACCAAGAATATTGCCAACGACTGAACAACAAAGGCGCTTGCCCTCTGCCTCTACGGAGACTGAACCCCGCGCTGCTGCAGCTGCTGACCTTCAACAACCCGAGGGAGTTCAGGGTGGAGTGAGGCCCTCTGCTCCAGGGAATCTGGTGAGACAGGTCTTTAGACAGCTGGATGTTTTTAGGAATAGATCTTATGATCTCCATCCTTGCATCTCCTCTTATCTAGAGAAGCACTAAATCCCTTCATGGTGACATCAGATTCTCATGACTAACAAAAAACCTTTTGTAAAGTGAATCCTTCATGGCACTCCCTCTTCACCAAAACTTTATATATTGACTTTCCCCCACTGCCGCTTTGAAGCAGTCTCTCAGAGCTATCTGAGGTGCTGCCTCCCTGGCTGCAGTCCTCATTTTGCCCCAAATAAAACTTAAATTGCAACTCTGAAGTTGTACATCTTTTTACAGTTGACACTAGCGTCTTGATCTTCGACTTCCCAGACTCCAGAATGATGAGAAATAAATTTCTGTTGTTTATAAGCCACCTAGTTTGTGGTAGTTTGTCATAGTAGTCTATCAGACTAAGATAACTCCCATCAAATTTGTGTCACTTGATTTTCCTGCAATCCCAACCTTGTTGCAAGGAGTTGACAGGCAAATTTGACAGGGTGTAGCATACCCAATCAAATGAAGAAGGGATTTTCAACAGAACACCTAGCATATTTAAAGAAGTAAATTGAAGATGATGTGTTACCTAACAACTTTAGATACAAGAGGAAGCAAAAAGTAGGAAGTATGAAAAGACCTTGAGGGTGAGGGTTGGAATTCCCTCCCTATGCTTTCTCACATAGTTTGTGAAGAAATAAGACCAGCGGTAAATATTGGTTTTGTTGTAATTATCATATATTTCATTTCAGTTCAGTTCAGTCACTCAGTCATGTCTGACTCTTTGCGACCCCATGAACCATAGCATGCCAGGCCTCTCCTGTCCATCACCAACTCCCAGAGTCCATCCAAACCCATGTCCATTGTTTCGGTGATGCCATCCAACCATCTCATCCTCCGTTGTCCCCTTCTCCTCCTGGCCTCAATCTTTCCGAGCTTCAGCTTCAATATCATTCCTTCTAATGAACACTCAGGACTGATCTCCTTTAGGATGGACTTGTTGGATCTCCTTGCAGTCCAAGGGACTCTCAAGAGTCTTCTCCAACACTATAGTTCAAAAGTGTCAGTTCTTCGATGCTCAGCTTTCTTTATAGTCCAACTCTCACATCCATACGTGACCACTGGAAAAACCAGAGCCTTGACTAGACTGACTTCTGTTGGCAAAGTAATGTCTATGCTTTTTAATTTGCTGTCTAGGTTGGTCATAACTTTTCATCCAAGGAGTAAGCGTCTTTTAATTTCATGTCTGCAATCACCATCTGCAGTGATTTTGGAGCCCCCCAAAATAAAGTCTGGCACTGTTTCCACTGTTTCCCCATCTATTTCCCATGAAGTGGTGGGACTGGATGCCACGATCTTAGTTTTCTGAACGTTGAGCTTCAAGCCAACTTTTTCACTCTCCTCTTTTACTTCCATCAAGAGGCTTTTTAGTTCCTCTTCACTTTCTGCCACAAGGGTGGTGTCATCTGCATATCTGAAGTTACTGTTATTTCTCCCGGCAATCTTGATTCCAGCTTGTGTTTCCTCCAGCCCAATGTTTCTCATGATGTACTCTGCATATATGTTAAATAAGCAGGGTGACAATATACAGCCTTGATGCACTCCTTTTCCTATTTGGAACAAGTCTGTTGTTCCATGTCCAGTTCTAACTGTTGCTTCCTGACCTGCATACAGGTTTCTCAAGAGGCAGGTCAGGTGGTCTGGTATTCCCATCTCTTTCAGAATTTTCCACAGTTTATTGTGATCCACACAGTCAAAGGCTTTGGCATAGTCACTAAAGCAGAAATAGATGTTTTTATGGAACTCTCTTTTTTGATGATCCAGTGGATGTTGGCAATTTGATCTCTGGTTCCTCTGCCTTTTCTAAAACCAGCTTGAACATCTACAAGTTCCCAGTTCACGTATTGCTGAAGCCTGGCTTGGAGAATTTTGAGCATTACTTTACTAGCATGTGAGATGAATGCAATTGTGTCATAGTTTGAGCATTCTTTGACATTGCCTTTCTTTGGGGTTGGAATGAAAATTGACCTTTTCCAGTCCTGTGGCCATTGCTGAATTTTCCAAATTTGCTGGCATATTGAGTGCAGCACTTTCACAGCATCATCTTTCAGGATTTGAAATAGCTCAACTGGAATTCCATCACCTCCACTAGCTTTGTTCGTAGTGATGTTTCCTAAGGCCCACCTGACTTCACATTCCAGGATGTCTGGCTCTAGGTGAGTGTGAGTGATCATACCTTCGTAATTATCTGGGTCGTGCAGATCTTTTTTGTACAGTTCTTCTGTGTATTCTTGCCACCTGTTCTTAATATCTTCTGCTTCTGTTAGGCCCCTACCATTTCTGTCCTTTACTGAGCCCATCTTTGCATGAAATGTTCCCTTGGTATCTCTAATTTTCTTGACAAGATCTCTAGTCTTTCCCATTCTACTGTTTTCCTCTCTTTAGAATAGCCCAATTCTGGCTTGGTGCCACACTAAATTTAAAGCTGATGTCCTAAAAAGCATGCCTCCCAAGCTTTAATGTACATATCAATCACCTGAAGTGAAAAAATGAAAGTGTTAGTTGCTCAGTAGTGTCCGATTTTTTTGTGACCCCGTGGACTGTAACCCGATAGATTCCTCCTTCCATGGGGTTTTCCAGGCAGGAATACTGGAGTGGGTTGCCATTCTCTTCTCCAGGGGATCTTCCTAACCCAGGGATTGAAGGCGAGTCTTCTGCATTGCAGGCAGACTCTTTACCATCTGAGCCACCAAAGAAGCTCCATCAATCACTAGAGGTTCTTTATAAAAGTACCAAGAAAAAAATAAAGACTCTAATTATGCATATCTGGGGTGAGGCCCGAGAGTTTGCATTCCCAACATGATCTCACTTGACTGTTTTGATGCAAGGGCATTGAGCCTTGCCTGGATGAATCTTTTGGGTATCAGTCATGCCCTGTACAAGTGGGAATTTGAAGGTTAGATGTTATCTCATCTTTGTAAATATTTTTATATGCATAATGTAAGATTTAGATCTGAGACTAACTGAAAAATTTTTCTTCAGTCATACATCTACTTTGGCACCCCTTTAAGCTATGCATAAATCTGGAGGAGCCAGGCACTATTACAGATATTTATTTTTTGGTCATGCCATGCAGCATGTGGGATCTTAGTTCCCCAACCAGGAATTGAACCCATGCCTCCTGCACTGGAAGTGCAGAGTCTTAACCCCTGGACCACCAGGGAAGTCCCTGGACACTATTATTCTTAGACCTGGCCATGCAGGTACATTGCCCGACTCCTGTACCTCTTTGAAGTGCCTTCTTTGAAATGTTCTAAGTCCTCTTTGGTGCTGGCCCTGTTTCTCCATTTGGGGGTGCTGTCTGTCTCTGCACATGGGGTTGACCAGATGTCCTGAGGTGCTCTTGTATGTGTCACATCACCCTGGGGCATATTTCCAGATTTCAGTTCTGGGAGAGAGATCTGGTGATCAGACTACTGCTGCAGGTTGACCAAGTATTTCTTTTGCAAGATTGTGTGAAGTTGGGCTGTTGGGGTGATGCTGACATACTGATATGGGGTGATTCTCATTTATTTTGGACATAGGTCTAATTTAGGGGTCTGCGCTGTCTAATGTCCACTGCTCAGGCCATATATGTGGGCTCAGGCTTCACTTTCACTGCCTATGTGCAAACCATGCTGCCACTTCTGTTGTATAAACACCCAAGGGCTTTACAGGTGGTCTCAGGTATCCTTACGCTCCTCACCACTGGTATTTAGGGCAGTTGCCCCATCCCCTTTGTAGGTTCTATACCATGGATCAAGCAGTCCTTTGGGAGTGGATACACTTATCACTTCTGAGGGCTTTCAAGTTTCTTCATCACAATGGACTCTTCTTTTTCCAATTTTTCAAATTAAAAAAAATGTTTTAGCTTTTTATTTTATATTGGAGTATTGTTGTTGCTCAGTTGCTAAATTGTGTCTGACTCTTTGTGACCTGTTAACAATGTTGTGATAGTTTCAGGTGAACAGCAAAGGGTCTCAGCCATACATATACATGCATCCATTCTCTCCCAGACTTCTCTTCTGTCCAGGCTGACCAGTGGACACTTCTGATTGATGTGGTGATGCCATGTTCTCCCTGGTTAGTGTTAAGCTCTCCCAGATGAGGAACATACATCCTTTTCATATATGAGGTTATTTATTTTGTTATGTCTATAATTCCCTTCCTGCTGGTGGTGGTGTATGAGAGGCAAGGTGCAGTCAGTATTCAAAAAGATTACATTTTCATTTTTTTCAATAATTATTACCTAAAGAGTTCAAGGCAAGTGTAGTTAGAAGATGTGCTGTTTGGTGTTATGCTATAACATCTTAAATGATACATTTAACAAGACCAGAAAACAAATTATTCACATTTTCTGCACACTCTGGGTCAGGCTTGAATTTGTGGTTATGATCTAAGAAGTGCCATAACAGTGTTTGAGTGATTGGAAGCTAGTATTTACAAGTAGCACAGTGGATGATGCAAAATCAAGAGTAACAGTGTAACTAGTATGAAATATTATATGTGGTAGGAGAGATTATAGAGGCAACAAGATTCATATTTTTAATACAAACATGTTACAAGCACCTTGGTATTATGAGAAATTGTAGCATTACTACATCTTTCTTGTGTTAAAAGATAAGAAATTATCAAGAAGTAGTTCATTTGATGGGGGCTTACAAGGTGCCACAGTTGTTAAGAATCTGCCTGCCAATGCAGGAGATGGAAGAGACACATTTTCAATCCCTGGGTCAGGAAAATCCCCTGGAGGAAGAAATGACAACCCATTCCGTTATCCTTGCCTGGAAAATTCCATGGAGAAGGTTGCAGAATTGGAGGCAACTGAGCATGTACACACAGCTCACTTGATAATAAAGAAAAAAAATGACTCTTGGACCAAATAAGAAAAAATACCAGGAAGACTCTACGTGCATTATGTGGACAATAATTAAAATTTTTATTATTCTAAAGTGAAAGTGAAAATTGCTCAGTTGTCCAACTTTTTGGGACCCAGTGGACTATACAGTCCATGGTATTCTCCAGGCCAGAATACTGGAGAGGGTAGCTATTCTCTTCTCCAGGGGATCTTCCCAACCCAGGAGTCAAACTGGGATCTCTTGTATTGCAGGAGGATTCTTTACCAACTGAGCTATCAAGGAACCCCTTTTATTCTAAATCTTCATCAATAAATCCCTATACTTCAGTGGACTTGGGAATTTTATTTTATATATATACATATATGTGTATATGTATTTGGCCAAGCAGCGTTCGGGATCTTAATTCCCTGACCAGAGATTGAATCAGTGCCCCCTGCAGTGTAAGTGCAGAGTCTTAACCACTGGACCATCAGGGAAGTCTCTGTAATACGTTGTTAACCAACTTCTTTATATAGACAAGAATGCACAAGTGTGCCTGAGTGTGCCCAGGGACCTGCACACCCAGGAGGTAGCCTTGGAACTGGGATTTCAGTGGGAGTGAGGCCCTTTGAGAAGATTTACGAGATGGAGATTGTCACACTCAAATATTTAGAAGCACAGCAGGAACGTATAAGGAAGAATCAATAGTCAAACTATGCAGGGAAAACAGGCAAGACCTCAATATTTGTATTCCCAGATGTTTCTCTGAGTTTCACTCACAAAAGCTGAAAGCCAAAAAATTAAGTTGAATTAAAAAGGAAAGTTTTTTTTGCACCTAACATTGGGATTTAATTTATTTGGGTCAGTCCCTAGCTCAAATTCCTCAGATCCTTCCTCTTGCACTCAGAAAAATCAAAACTTATCACGGTGGCCTATGTGATGCCCAATAATTTGATATCCCTCTTGGTACATTGCCTACAATTCTGCCCACTTGCTCATCCACTCTGGCTTCAGTGACTCTCATAGAGTTCTTCAGAAAAACTTGTATCTTTCTCAGAATTTGCTCTTTCCTTTCCCTAGATATTTGAATGGGCCATGCTTTCACTCCACACATATTTCTACCCCAAGATGTTAGTTCTCAGAGTTCTTCCTTGACTCTTCTATTCTAGTTTATTTCTTTTTTTAATTGGAGTACAGTTGCTTTTGGGCTTCCCAGGTGGCGCGGTGATAAAGACTCTGCCTGCCAGTGCAGGAGACACAGGTTCGATCCCCTGCAGTAGGAAGTGGCAACCCACTCCGAGTATTCTTGCCTGGAAAATTCCATGAACAGAGGAATCTGGTGGGCTACAGTCCATAGGGTTGCAAAGAGCTGGACACGACTGGGCACACATGCTCTGAGTAGTTGCTTTACATTGTTATATTAAGCTCTGCTGTACAACAAAGCGAATCAGCTATATGTATACGCACATCTTCTACTCTCTCTCCTTTAGTCTGTTGTTTGTCTTACCTACTCCATGCGAGCTACATTAAGGCAAGGAGTTTGCTTTATTCACTGATGCTTCCCTGAGTCTAGAACTATGGCTGACCCTCAATAAATGTTTGTTAAGTAAATAAAAAAGTAAACAAATTGGGAAAATCTGGAAACATCCTAAATGTTATATTACAAGGGAACAGTTAAATATAGTACCATTTAGTACTAGTGCCCATGAAAAAGGCTGAGGTTAAATTTTATATGCTGAAAGAAAAGGCTTTGGGGATATTTTGGTGAGCTAAAAATACAAGTTACAGGATATAGTACACGTCTTGAAACAACTAATGTAACACATGCAGTAAAAGAATGTAATGTGTTTGTCATATGTGTGCTCATACGTGCATTAGAAAAAGATGTGACAATATACATTAATAGCCTGACCTCTAGGGAATGGGACTGTGGGGGATAGGTTTATATTTTTTTACTTGACCTATTTCTCTTTTGAAGTTTTGTAATCATACTTTTAAGATAATACCTTTTGAGGACTTCCCTAGTGGTCCAGTGGTTAGGACTCTGCACTTCCAACGCAGGGGGCGCGGGTTTGATTCCTGGTCAGGGAAGTAGGATCCCACGTGCCATCTGGTGCGGCCAAATAAATGAATAATGATTAAAATAATAATATTACATTTTAAGCTTCCACTCATAAAGTTCTTAATTTTAAGGCAAACAATCAAAACAAAAATCATGAACAAATACTGAAGGACTGATGCTGAAGCTCCAGTACTTTGGCCACCTGATAGGAAGAAGTGACTCATTGGAAAAGACCTTGATGCTGGGAAAGATTGAAGGCAGGAGGAGAAGGGGATGACAGAGGATGAGATAGTTGGATGGCATCACTGACTCGAAGGACGTGAGTTTGGGCAAGCTCCGGGAGTTGGTGATGGACAGGGAAGCCTGGTGTGCTGCAGTCCATGGGGTTGCAAAGAGTCGGACACGGCTGAGCAGCTGAACTGAACTGAACTGAACAAGGAAAAAATGTCTCAAAACAATAGTACTCTGCACAGTGCCTAACATACAAAGGACTCAGTAAGCTTCAGTGTGTAAACCTCCTAACTGTCAAAGAAGCTGGAGTTGGGAGAATCCTTGGTCTCTCTCTACATCTGCAAGCCCTGTCTGCTTGATAGTACCCAGGTCCTTGCTTCCTGAAAGATGCTCAGAGGCTCAGAGCTTAGACATCAAAACTCTTAATTTTATAACCACAAGAGGTTATTTTTTAAAAGCACAGCAACATACTTATCATTTGTTTTTAAAATATTGTTTTTATTAATGATTTGTGTTTAATCATTTGCTTTCACTTAGGATAAAACAGGAGGATAGTCTAAGCCAAAGCAGTCTATAGCACTAGTGAAAAACAGAGAAAACTAGATTATTCTTGATGTACTTGAAGTCAGATTTCTTTTTCTATTTTATATATAAAAAACAAAAACAACAACAACAACTCTGTTTTCCCTTCCATCTCTCAGATCCACAGTATGGTATTAAGTAGCTGGCCTAGCATCCCTGTGTTAGCTTTCATTTTCAAAGCCAAAGCTGTCTAAACATCTCTGGTACCAGTGCTATGTGAAAGCGTAAACTACAAATAAAGAGGTTATCATGGGGTTAAAATTTCAGATACCCTGAGATTCAAGAGAGAGTCACCTTTTGTAATGTCACAGTATTTTAAGAGACTATGAAAAGGGCAGAAAGTGTGGAGGTCACACTCCTGGTGGATATAAAATCTATATCAGGAACAGAATAAGGTAAGAAAGCACTGTTATTTATGGGCTGACGAAAAAGGGAGCAGCTAGAGAAAGCTTCCAAATGTTGAATTGCATAGGTGTAATCCATCTCTTCTTTGGAGTACAGTCATCTGCTTAAACTGGGACTCTAATTGCTAGCTCACACTGTGTACTTGCTGACATTCTGTGGCCAGGCTACAGATTTACTTTAAGAACAGTCTGAAAGTTCCCTGTGTAAATAGGTTCTTTTTGTATTTATTCTTAGGGAGGTAGCTTTGTCCACCTTTAAATGAAAAGAAAAGAAATGAAATCTCTTAAAGAAAAATGATCTCTTAAGTATGTTTACATAAGCATACAAGTTTTTAAGAGGCATAGAATGAAAAATGGATCTATTAAAACTGCATGCATAGTCTTGAGAAATAGAAAGACAGGTGATTAGTCATGTTCATTCGACCACTGCTAATGACAAACCAATGTTTTTTAATATTAACAGCATTGAAAAATGTGAAATAGAGCTTTGAAGCATTGATTCTAAATGTAGTTCCTCATCATTAAGGTGCATACATCTCAGCCTGGAGCTCATTTATTCATTTCATTTTGATCTTGTGGCCAATCACTGCTTCAAATTGAATATTCTGTACATGATTTATGGCTGCCAAGGCACGTTCAGGAAGAAATCTGTATGAAAGAAAAGATCAACGCTTTTCAGTTTAAAATCTTGGACATCAGAGTTCATTTTTGTTGTCAGTTAAAATAACCTGAGAGTTGTCTGGTTTGCATTTAATTTTTTTTCTGTTCTTCCTTTCTTTCTTTATGTCTATCTCTCTCTTTGAGTGTGTGTGTGTCTTTTAATACTCACAGCTCAAATATTATGCAAATATAAGGAAAGCACTGATATACACCACTCTTCTCACCTTCTTATATTAATAAACTCTTGCTTAAAATCTTATGTGAGTAAAGACCGAAATATGAAGGTCTGGGCTTATTTTTGTAAATGGCAATGACTCTTGATGCTAAGAGTTCACAGAGCAGTAGCACCAGATTCCATTTAATCAGTTTCTCCACTTCTTGGGTTTTAACTGCATATCTCTGTTTCCCTCTATAATATGGTACTTTAAAAGCAGCCATTGCCTTTGAGAAACTTCTTGTTTAACTAAGAGGTTAAGCAACCGGCTCAGATGATTTCACTGGGAATTCTATAAAGTGTTTAAGAAAGAAATAATACCATTCCATGCAAGCTATTCCTGAAGGGAGAAGAGGAGAGAATACTTTCCAAATCAGTTTATGAGGTAAGTATTATGCTGATCCAAAAGTCAAAGACATTACAGGGCAGGGTTAGTTTAATCTTTAGAACAACTCAGTGAAATTCATCATGTTAACAAACTAACATGGAAGGACCAACAACCCTCTTAATCTATTCAGTAAAACTTTTGACAAAATTCACATCTACTCTGGATGAAGACTCTCATCAAAATAAAAATAGAAGGGAACTTCTTCAACCTGATAAAGAGCAAATGAAAAACATCTACTGCTGATATTCTGAATTGTGAAATTGTGACTACTTTCCTCCTAAGATCAGAGACAAGACTTGGATGTGTGCTTTTGTCAATCCTCTCTGACATTGCAACAGGAGGGTCTAGCCAGTGTGATAAGGCAAGAAATAAAAAATACAGATTGGAAGAAAAAGAAGTCAAAGTGCCTTGATTTGCAGACAATATGATCATCTATGCAAAAATATCTGTTAGAATCTACAAAAAAGCTACTAAAAGTGAGTGCAGCAAGGTTGCTAAATACAGATCAAAATGCAAAAATCAAACACATGCTAGTAGCAAATAATGGAAAATAGAGATCTTTTAAAATGTCATTTGTGATAGCGTTAAAGATTTGAAATACTTTGGGGTAAACCTGACAAAAAGTGCCTAAGACCTGTACCCTGATAACTACATGATGCTGCAGTTTCAACACGTACACACATTGAAAAAGATGAAAAAATAAAAAGAAGAGATATATTGTGTTCTTTGTGCTCTTGGGTTTGAAGATTCAATAATGTTAATATGTCCATTCTTCCCCAATTGATCTATAGATTCAATGTAGTCTTAATCAAAACCCCAGCAGGCTTCTTTATTTTTAGCTAGTTCACCATATTGCATTCTCTTTAAACTGGCTTTCCTTGTCTCTGGCAAAGACTGGGTGGAGACAGTGGATGTAGTAGAGAAAATGATTCATCCTCTTTTTATAGACTGGGTAAGGTAATAACAGAGGCAACTTAACTGTTTTCCCCAGGCATGGAGAGTTTCCATGGCAACTTTCACAACTGAAAGGTTCTCCATAATGATAGCTCTATCAGTGTTTGAGTATTTTAGGTGTTTTGTGTTGTACTTACTTCTCTATTGTTAAGGAGATATTGAGATAGGATGGAACAAAAATCATTTTCTTATTGGTAAGTATTCCATCTATCAAGCTTCTTACAACTTCATCTGTCTCCAACACAGGCCATATTCTGTGATTTAAAAAAAAGTTGGATTCTTTTTTAATGTTTTTTTTATAATTAACGAAGGCAGGAAAACGATCTTTTCATCAGTTAGGATTTAAAAGTTTCCAGAATTCACTGCACAAATGCCACCTGCCTCCCCTGCCCCATGCCATGTTGATGTTTCATCACAATCTTCTACTTTCACATCCCATTCTGTGTTTCATGGCTCACTCAGTCAAAATATCAAAATGGTGGAAAGGAATTAGATAGAAGAGGAAGATAGGAGGCAAGGAAGCATAATGGGTAGAACTGACCATAGGACAGAAAAAAAAACATCTGACATCTTTCTTCAGGGCCCGTCAGCTACAGGAAAAGAAATCTAGAATTAAGGCCACTTGCTTTCTTGTGGAGGTGTCCCACAAAGCTGGACTGTTTTGTACTGACTTGCCTAAACTATAGTATAGTTTGTGTAGGGAGTATTATGTTACAACTGGAGGGGTGTGACCTTGCTTATTCTCAAGACTGTTCACATGAGTTCTTGAGAAGTATTCATAACCACCAACCCAGTGTAGAATGCCCATTAGTACAAGATGATAGCAGGAAATTTGAGTGTAAATGGATTGAAAGTATTGCACCAAAATTAAGATGTCTGAGTGGCTTAGTAAATAAAAAGGCTGTGCAGAGGAGTTAAGTAGGTAGTGATAGTTATAACTTCCTTCCTTGAGATCTCATGTGATTTATTGCAGATGATGGTGGGATTGAGGTTTCCATGGCATTGAGCAGCAAGCCAGACAAGAATAATACAAATCAATATTTTTCTAAATTATGAGGTGCTGCCTCTTTCCTCCCTGATTCCTCCTACCTGAGTCTATCAACTCCATCTCTAAGCCAAGCCTGACATTAGTATATGGACATGTCAGCCTTTGCCAAGGAAATTCAGAATCAGGGAGTCTGGGTGGGACCAGTCCCAAATTTTCAGCATTGCCTGGGTCAGTCTTTAGGGTCATCCTAGGAATCCACACACCTGAGATCGCATTATTTTTGTTTGTTTTTTTGGCTGCACCATGCAGCATGTGGGATCTTAATTTCCCAACCAGGGATTGAACCCATGCTCCCTGCATTGGGAGCTTGGAGCCATAACGGCTCAACCACCAGAGAAGTCCCCAAGGTTGCATCAGCCTCACTCTTCTCAGCTATTTTGCCTTCTCTACCAGAAGACCCAGTCCTCTGGGCACATACTAAGCCTGAATGCTTACCGAGAGGGTTTTTATTGGGCCCAATTTCCTATTTAAGAAAAATGAGCCCAGATAAATAAATACCAATGAATACCAATTGTTTCATGGTATTTACTAATATACAGTGCTGTGTACTTAAGTGCCTGTGTTCTAACTCAGTTAATGATTCAACTGCCAAGGACTGGCTCCAGCTCCAGAGATGACACAGCAGGTTTAGGGTTTCAGAGGCAGTAGCTTCAAATGTGGAGTGACATGTGGCATGCGCATGCTCAGTTGTGTCCAACTCTAATGAGGCTGAGCCTAAAAGGGAATTTGTTAACTCCGTTGTGAGCGTGCACGCTAAGGCACTTCAGTTGTGTTCACCTCTCTGTGACCCTATGGACTGTAGCCCACCAGGCTCCTCTGTCCATGGGATTCTTCAGGCAAGAATACTGGAGTGGGTTGCCATTTTCTCCTCCAGGCGATCTTCTTGACTCAGGGATTGAACCTGTGTCTCCTGCATTGGCAGATGGGTTCTTTACCATCTGAGCCACCTGGGAAGCCCCATTAACTCTTTTGAATGACTATATTTAGGACTAATTTCCTTCCAGTAATAAACTGACTTCATATTAGCAAGCTTAGTATATTTTGTTAACTTGTAGCAGAATGTATACTGGAATTGAGGCAAATTTGTGAAGCAGGTGTATTAATTTTAGGGTTCTTATCCTCACCTTTCTGCTTTTTTTCCCCTCTTATTTCAGGGCCAATTTCTCCTCTCTTATGATCTGAGATCCTCCCTTACCAGAGACAAAGTATATATTTGCAGAAATTCACCTTGATAATTTTGAGGGTTTTCCTATGGCTCAGATGGTGAAGAATCTGCCTGCAATACAAGACACGGATTTGATCCCTGGGTCATGGTCCCATGGAGAAGGAAATGGCTACCCACTCCAGCATTCTTGCCTGGAGAATTCCATGGACAAAAAGCGTGGTTGGCTACAGTCCATGGGGTGACAGAGTCAGACATGACTGAACAAATAACAGGGATTAGAGACTCAGTGTATTGCTCTTCCTAGAAATGTTTGCATTTTAAAGGAAGACAGGGTGGTAACCGTGGCTAAATGCTTGTGGTTATATTTACTATGTCAATGTTTTCCAAGCCTGTCTTCAGAGTTACCTGATATGATTGCAAATGAAGCAAAAACAAAACAAAACGCCCTATTCTTAGAACTCGTTTCAGTTTAGTGAGTCAGAATTTCTAAGGGAGAGGCTAAGAACATTTACTTGTTATGTGAGCACAGGTGATGATTCTTAGGATCAGGCAAGTTTGGAAAATGTTGGAGGACTTCTTGCCAGCACCATGGCCAGTGCTGGGAGGAAGATGGTGGAAAGGAGGCAGAATCCTGGGCCTTTCCGTACTCTATTTGAGGAAGATGAACCATGAAGGGGAGAAGGGGATGTTAGGGATCATTCATGTTGGGAGTGTGGTTCCAAGAGAAGGCACCTCTCCATCCTGCCCACCCCCATTCTCACTCTCTCTTAGCGCCTGCGTGTGTGTTGAGTCTTTCACCTGGACGTGAATAAACACCTGTAGCTGGACGTGTGGACACAGTGGGGGAAGGAAGTGTAGGAAGAATTGAGAAAGCAGCATCAAAATATATACTCTGCCCTGTGTAAAATAGATACCTAGTGGGAAGTTACAATGTAACACAGGGAGCCCTGCCCAGCATTCTGTGATGACCTGGTGGGGGTGGGGGGCGGAGGTGTGGGTGGGATGGCGGGGAGAGAGGCTCACGAGGGAGGGGGTGTGTATACATATCACGGGCACTCAGTCACTTCAGTGGCGTCTGACTCGTTGCGACCCCACGGCTCCTCTGCCCAGGAGATTTTCCAGGCAACAATACTGGAGTGGGATGCCAATTCCTCCTCCAGGGGACCTTCCCAACTCAGAGACTGAACCCATGTCTCCTGCATCTCCTGTATTGCAGATGCATTCTTTACTGCTGAGCCACCGGGGAAGCCTATATATATATATATATATCTGGGTTGACTGATTTGGGTCGTTGTATGGCAGAAACCAGCGCGTTGTAAAGCAATTATACTCCAATTTAAAAAAATAGAAAGTGATAATATTGAATGTTGAAAAAAAAAATACCCATTGCCTGGATTCATTGGCAGCTGATCTCTCCTGCTAGTCCCTAAAGCATTTTCCCCTTCATGCATCTAATTTCAAAGTGAAAACATAAAGTACAGTAATGTTAATAAGAAAAAAATGTTTTTCCTTTTCCATTCCCCCCCCATTTTCTCAGTCGACCCACCTACAAATTTCTCGCGTAATTTTCATAGGAATTTCCCATGTAATTTTACATTAATTTCTCATGTAGTTTTCATAGTAATTGCTCATGTAATTTTCTTACTAATTTCTCATGTAATTTCATACTAATTTCTCATGCTATATGTCTATCCTAACTTGATCTTGGCCTCACCTTGTACTTGGGTTTTTGGTGAACCCGGTATTTACAAAAACTGGGCAGAGACATGAAGTTTTGATGCCAGTTTTCCCCAAAGCTTCAAGTTCTGATGTCAGGGCTCGGTGGAAACCAACAGCAGCAAATTTGCTGGAACTGTAAGAGAATTATCCATCCCTGTTAGCTAAAGAAAAGTGAAACACATCCTTCAACTTTCTGTGAGAAGAAAATGTTGATTTTGTTTGAGAACTAATAAAAGCCAACCCCCCCAGATCTTCCACTTGGTTATCTATTTTCGTATCTGGTTTCACTGAATTGTGACTGTAGCAGTGATGACAATAGAACAAATTCTAATAAAACTTTAACTCCCTTATTGCTCACTTTCCCACCCTACATGTAGTTTTCCATGCAATCTTTAAACTTTTTCCTAATCAGTTTTTACTGCTATTTTTATTTTGAAAATATGAATCAAGAAGAACATGTTTAGAAAAATTACATAGCTAATATCTGTAATAACAAGCTTCTGTGGGACTTTATGCACCTCTACTTTCTCAATGGTTTCTCTCTTGAAATGCGGAGTTCATTTTGGCTTCTTAATTTCATTGTGAACACCTGGAGTAAAAAGACTTTTGGTGTGTTAGTGTGTGTGACCTTCAACATATTACCTTGTCTTCTTCCCTTGAGTCTGTGAGTTTTAAAATGCTGGTAATAAAATACATGACTGTCTTGAGGATTAAATTGCATAATAACTCTACTACTTAAAAGTAATATGCACAATAACTATATAACTTTATTACCTCTAAGGAGCTATGTAATGTTAATGGTATTTTTGACCCAGATGACAATAAGAACAATGTAATAAAGGTAGACTGCTTTCTTAAAGGAATAGAAAAAAGGAAAACTATTACTACATTGGGTTTCTACATTTCTAAACATTAAAATATTACATGTTTAATCTTTGAAATTCTGATTTGTGTTTTACGATGGTAGAGGCAGCTTGAAAGAAACATTTGTATGTGCATGGACACCTTAACCGAGAGTGAAACTTAACTACATCTGCGACTATTTTCAGTGTCAGAAATAATTTGATTTGTGACTAAATTTAACCTTGGACATGGATGTGCAGGTAAACAATAAACTATCTATCTATTCATCCCCAGCCACTGATAAACATGTTAACAAGTTAAATTTTTCTATGAGGTTGATATAAGGCTGGGATAAGAAAATGAGATGCCATTGAAGGAGGTACAAAGAAAAGATTTTTTGCAAATAGTGAATCCTTAGGGCCTTCTTACCTTCTTCTTTTTATGTCCTATTGTTTGTTGTTTTGTTGTTGTTTAGTAGCTAAGTTGTGTCCAACTCTTTTGTGACCCCCTGGACTATAGTCTGCCAGGCTCCTCTGTCCATGGGATTTTCCAGACTAGAATACTGGAGTGGGTTGCCATTTTCTTCTCCAGGGGATCTTCCCAACCCAGGGTGGAACCCTCGTCTCCTACATTGGCAGGTAGATCTTTACCACTGAGCCACCAGGGAAGCCCGTGTCCTTGGTAAAACATGAAATATGCTATCTGCATCTTTTAATATGGTAGAGGCTTTCTCTCAATCTTTCCCTCTCTTTCTCTGCCTCTCTCTCTTTCTCTCTCTCTCTCTCTCTCTCTCACACACACACACACACACACACAGTCTCTCACGACACAAGCACACTGGAAAATGTTTTGACCCAGCAGTCACTCTGTTTAGCTTTTCTTGGGCACAAGGGCCATTGCACAGACGTGTTCATTTGGACTTATCTGTATGTGTTGCTTCTTAGCCTGTGAATTCCTTATTTCTTTTATGAACACCTACTCATTCCAGGGCACAATGGAAACACGCTTGGTAATACTCTTTCCTTTCACTGCTGTGCAGAGGAGTTTTCAGAAATTTAAAAATATTTTAAATGATGATGAGTTTCATTATTTTAGGAGAAGTCATTTTTAAGAGTTTATCACAAATTACTATATATATATATTCTATAAATCCAAATTACCTGCTATGAGATTTCTTTTTTTTTCTTTTTTTCTAATTTATTTATTTTAATTGGAGGCTAATGACTTTACAATATTGTAGTGGTTTTTGCCACGCCTCTGCTGCTGCTGCTAAGTCGCCTCAGTTGTGTCTGACTCTGTGCGACTCCATAGACAGCAGCCCACCAGGCTCCCCCATCCCTGGGGTTCTCTGGGCAAGAATACTGGAGTGGGTTGCCATTTCCTTCTCCTATGAGATTTCTTTAGTTTTTATTTTTTGCAAGATATTTGATTTTTTGTTGTAAGAAGGTTCAAAAATGAATAAAACATAATTCTATCTCTCTGAAAAGAGTTAAAAAATGAAATAAATTGCCTGTTAGGAAGATTGGAATCTGAGGTCTAATAAACTCTTAAACGGGCTTCTCAGGTAGCACCAGTGACAAAGAACCCACTTTTCAATGCAGGGTATGAAAGAGCTGCAGGTTTGATCCTTGGGTTGGGAAGATCCCCTGGAGAAGGGCATGGCAAGCCACTTCAATATTCTTGCCTGGAGAGTACCATGAATGGAGGAGCCCGGTGGGCTACAGTCCATGGGGTCTCAAAGAGTTGGACAGGACTGAAGTGACTTAGCATGGATGCATGCAAATACTTACAAGCGTAAAAATATATAGCTCTGCTAGGAAGTAAGACTTACCAATATGGAATAAGGTAAGGGACCACTCCATGGCCACACACTGAAGCCACCGTGACAATGTGGCCATGGTCTCTCCTTATCATTGATGGAAGAAGTGCTTTTGTGATCTTCAGAGCCGTTGCAGAGAGAAAAGTGACAATGACACAGGTGTTAGATTTCCCAACGAGGTAGGTTTTTTAAAAAATTAATTAATTAATTTTAATTGGAAGATAATTACCTTACACAACCGTGAAGGTTTTTGCCATATATCGACATGAATCAGCCACAGATGCCCGTGTGTCCCCTCATCCTGAACCTCCCTCCCCGCTCCCTGCCCACCCTATCCCTCTGGGTTGTCCCAGGGCACCGGTTTTGAGTGGCCCTGGTTCATGAATCGAGCTGGCACTGGTCATCTATTTTACATATGGTAATATACACGTTTCAATGCTATTCTCTCAAATCATCCCAGCCTCACCTTCTCCCACTTCATATATATATGAAGTATTACATATTTTTAAACTCGTAAGAGGTTGCCACATCTTTCTCCAGGGGATCTTCCCAGCCCAGGGATTGAATCCGCAGCTCTTTCGTCTGTTCTTTGCATCTGTGTCTCTTTTGCTGCCTTGCAGATAGGGTTGTTGTTACCGTAGTGGTTTTATTTTTAACACAAAATGTCTTTTGAGACAACTTTTGCAATGAAATGAAATATGTGCCAAGATTCCATGATTACTTCTCTATCAGTGATAGAAATGAAAACTGATTGAAATGATTGGTGTAAGCTGACACTGAGTGCTGGGCACCATGTACCACATGCCAAAAACTCATCTTAATATCCCTTTCCTTCCCTTCAGAGGGAATCCATAAAGTCTCTTTTATGGACCCAAAAATGTTATTAAGGGAAAAACTCAAGAGTTTTCAGAACTGAAAAAATTCCAGATGGTAATCTTATATCTTGCGATTTCTTTGGTTTGGGACTTTAGCTTTCTAACAAGAAGAGTTAAAACCCTGTGTAGCTATATCAGTTTCAGTAGAAAAAGTTGAGTCCTACATTGACCCATGGTCATTAGGCAACATGATTAGGTTTAGTATCTCCTATTTGTGATATTGTGCATCATATATTGATGCCATAGGAAACAAAAAGTCTTTCTTTACCTCCAAAAAGCTTTCTGTTTTGTGAGAAATATCAATAATATTTTATGAGAATTTTATAAGTCCACCCTGTAGACCCTATGCAAATTCATAGAGCCAGAACTGCTAAACCACAGCACCCCCAAATTCCTGACGCACAGAAACAGTAAAAGGAAAATAAACATTTATTCTTGCTTTAGTTCACTGAGTTTTGTTGTGCAGCTATAGAGAGCGAATGCATGGAGTCTCTTTGTAGGTCAGTGGAAATAATTCATTCTCATTAGCATATGTGAAGGGTTTGGGAAAATGAGGAAACATCTCTCTTTTTCTTCTCTCTCCTGGAATCCAGCTCTGTCCTAGGTTCTACAGTAACACTGAGGCACTGGAAGATTAATTCATATAAGTGTTCTCTACAAAGGCACATTTCCATCTCTCACAAAATCAACCAGTTTCTAGAGGTCTGTAGAGCCGTATCTCTAAGGTCCAACTTGATGTAGACCTTTTTTCAGATTCCCATTCAAAATAGTCTCCAACTCCTATATAAGCCATGTAGGGAGCTCTTTGTCCTTTCTATTCTACAATTCCGTGACATAAGGTCGCAAGGGAATGTATGCAATACGTATTTTCTCTAAAGCACTGAAAAGACACACACTGACAACCCTCAGCAAAAAACCAGACAAGTGTTGGTTGCTCAGTCGTGTCCAGCTCTGCGATCCCCTGGACTGTAGCTCGCTAGGCTCTTCTGTCCGTGAGACTCTCCAGACTAGAATACTTGAGCGGGTTGCCATTCCCTTCTCCAGAGGATCTTCCCAACCCAGGGATTGAACCTGGGTCTCCTGCATTGCAGGCAGATTCTTTACTGTTTAAGCTAACAGGGAAGCCCTATCCTTACAAAAGCACCGCAAATCTCTGGTTGGCTAAAAAGTTCATTCGGATTCGCCATCAGCTGGCAAAACCAGTACAAACATTTTGGCCAATCCAATATTCTTTTTGAGCGCCTAGTATGTGTAGGTACTGGTGGATGAAACAGACTAGCTAGCCTACATTCTGGCAAGTTGCGTTTCCTTGAACCCTGTGCCCTTCTGTCAATTGTTCTTCAGGTGCCAAGTTGCATCTGACTCTTTGCAACCCCATGGACTGCAGTGTGCCAGGACGCCTTCTGTCAGAGACACCAATATTTGGTGATTGTTGTTTTAAGGCAAAGATATGCAGCTGTCCATCCAGAAGGATGTGAACTCAATTATGAATTTCATGTACCTTAAGAGAAGTTGTCAAACATGCACAACCTAGGGATGTTTCTGACTCACACTCACCCAAAAATGTCCTAAGATGTTGACCTCAAAAGTTTTGGTGATCTCCTCATCCTTCGTACTAAGAAGGTCGGCTGGATATATTGCCCCAGCATTATTCACCACGATGGTTACATCACCAACTTCTTTCTTTACCTTTTGAATTAGAAAGAACAGTCACTGGGTGTATTATAGGATAGAAATAGAAAGTCGATTGGACGTATTATAGAAACTCAAAGTTTTGGGACTAAAATCATCCAGGGATCAGATTCTTTCTATTTGATGAGATCACTCAGAGTTCGGGTAGAAAAGAGCATTAGCCCAGAGTGGTTACAAAGGGAACACTGTTATAAAACTGGGATAAACTGGTTTTTTAACAGCTAAATTTCAGTACCCAGTACATCATAGATTTTTTTTTTGAAACTTACCAGTAAAGTGAAATTATTGTTTGTGTTGATTAACTGATATATCAGTTCTAAACAAACTAAAACTGCTAATTGAGTAATCCTGGTTTCACCACCTAGGTCATGTGTACTGGCTACAAGACCTTGGTCTGACATATCAGTTCTTACCAAATATTTTTAAAGTGCTAATTGGGTAACCTTGGCTTCTCCACCTACTAGCCATATGACCTTTGTCTGACTTCACCTCTTTGAATCTCAATTTGCTCATCAGTCAAATGAGGTTTATAGAGTTATTGTAGGGATTAAATTAAAAGGTGAAAATGTCTGTCAACATGCTTGGTCCATTGTATTTGATATTTACTCTTAAACAGTGTTATTATAATTAATATACATTTTCTATAGAAAATTAGATTGGCACCAACATAAAATCCCAAAGAAGAAATAATTGAAGTAAAAAATAAAGAAACTTCTGTAAAGGTGATAGGACTAAAAAGAAGACTAGAACATGATCCTTTCACCTGGTGATAAATCTTTGTTCTTTCACTCTGTACTATTGCTCGAACTTCTGATCAGAATGAAATTGACTAATAATACGAAACAATAATGATAGGCAGAGTTGAGTGGATCATATGGAAGGAAAAAGTGTATGTCCTTCCTGGTAAACACAGCTACCTCAGTTAGCAGAGGCTTAAAAAAAATCTAATTTAAATTAGGCTGTCATAAAGAAACTTTTCATATTCCATGTAAATGGACATAAAACCATGGGAAGAAATTTGTGCCCTGAAGTCTCACCTGGTTTACAGAGCTGTAAATCTCTTCTCTGTTACTGCAGTCTACCACAAACGCATGTGTAGTGGCCCCTAGTTTTCTGCATTCTGCTGCAGTTTCCTCAACACCATGCTGTAATCGGGAAAAAACAAATTCTGAAAGGTGTAGGTCAGTGAGTAGACAAGAGGGAGGAAGAAAATATCCGAGATTAAATTTTTTCAAAGATTAAAATTCAGAGGACTTTCCTGGTGGTCCCATGGTTAAGAATCTGCCTTCCAATGCTGGGGACGCAGGTTCAATCCCTGGTCAGGAAACTAAGATCCCACATGTTGTGAGCAACGAAGCCCTTGTGTCACAAGTAGAGAACCCCCACCCAAACTAGAGAAAGTTTGCTGCAACAAAAGCCCGTGAAGCCAAAATTAAAAAAAAAAAAAGAAACAGAATTTCCTCCTTGTTTGTGAGCAAATTTCATGAGAGATGCTGCTTGACTTATTCGCAGAGGTCATAACCTGGCTTTTCTGCCAGGGAAGGCGCATACTAGTCTCATGTGTTTCTGCCTTGTTTTGCTATATTCTCATAGCTTAAAGAACATGCTTGAAAGATATTGCTGTTTGTGGTGTCATGAAGGGAGATGTTTGAGTATGGAGAAGAAAAGAAAAATCAAGAGTATATTTACCATATATTTGTTGAGCACCAATTATGTAATAGATAGTAAAGCATAAATTCTAAACTAGTGGTGATTTTAAACTATATACCTCTGCCCATCAGACTTGTCTTGACAATTCTGCTTTAATCCTCTAGAAGGGAAGGAGGAAGAGGGATC
This sequence comes from Antilocapra americana, assembly GCA_007570785.1. Lineage (NCBI taxonomy): Eukaryota > Metazoa > Chordata > Mammalia > Artiodactyla > Antilocapridae > Antilocapra > Antilocapra americana. The sequence continues at coordinate 5,084,143 of ML660770.1, read as the reverse complement.
CTTATTTGAGAAAACCTTTCATGGAGAGACTATGCTACTGCTCTCAGGGATGTAAGATTATATTCTTCAGAGGTCCTGGAGTGAAAATGGGCAAAGGCCACAGGATGGATTCTCATCTATGTAACTGCTTTGCACGTAACTCCAGGACATAGAGACAGAGGAATTCATTTTCAGCCTAAATTGAAAGACCTCTTTCCTAAAATAAAGTCACCCTGATGCTTCTTAAACTGCATTTCTGGAAAATAAGCATTCTTTTCAAGTTCTGACATCTGTTGAATTTCATAAAGAAGATTATAAGTATTTAAAATTATACTTTTTCCTTTCAGAATTTGTCAGCTCTTCTCTGTGATGAAGAGTCAGGATGTCTTGAAAGCCCTTTTGGCATGTTGGGATGTTAGTGGTGTGGTTGTTATTTGGGGCTGTCCCCGAGTGAGTGCTGGGTGGTTTTCCTTTTCCAGTAGGGATGGCTAATAATATGAAACAATAATAATAGGCAGAGTTGAGTGGTTTGTATGGAAGGAAAAATATGTATCTTTCATCCAAGGTCATTGTCCCTCATAGATTTCTGAGGAGTTTCAGAGCTATAAAGAAGGAGGGCAGGAGACTCTTTCATTACTTGGGTTTCAGTTGGGAGCTTGTTCGTTGCAGATTACAAGATGACAGTCTTTTGTCTCTAGAGTCAAGGTCAGTCGAGAGCTATTAGTAATCAAAGTTTTCATCAGATGCTGAGCTAGAAAACTGCGAGATGTAAAGTCTTGTCTTTATGAGCAAAATGCTTGCTTCAACTCCAGCATGTGGTGTGTGTTCCACTTGTCACAGTTCAGATTTAATGTGAATCAACTGTTAACATGACTTGTTGTGTAAGGCAAAAAAGCCAGCATAACAGAAAGACAGTTGATAGTCAAAGGAGATCTGAGTTACACTTAGAACCTTAGAGTGCAGCATGTAATATCTTAAATGTTCGACCATAAAAATGCTAGGACTCAAAGAAAGCCTGTGAGGCTAGGTGACCCATCCTTCAGGCAGAATCTTAAATAAGTCATTTTTACTTCTTATCATTGGGATTTAAAAAATACATAATAAATGTCACGTCTTTCTCCCAAAATATACATCTGGACAGATCCAGAGTTTAAATTTCACCAAGCCCTTCTCATGAATTTATACTTATTTATTTATTTGATAAACATCTGAGAACAGCAAGCAATCATTTCCTCAATTTGTAAATTCTTGTCCTTTTCTTGAAAGTGTATTGAAATCTCTTCAAGGACCAAACTGATGCCAAATAACTTTTATGTGTATCAGCTTATTTATAAGTACTCATATCTGTTACATAAAAATATATCAGTTTTTTGTGTGTAATATTATTTACTGAATAAAAAGAAGCAGAGAACTAGTTTTCTAAATTCAAAAGACATTTCTGAAGGTCTTAAGAAAATAGGTACCAATTAGACATGTTGGCAAAGAACATTAACAGATGGCACCTAAAATCTCACTGTGATTTGTAGAAACACTTACTCTCAAAAAAAAAAAAAACTGGATAATTTTTTTCCAATCCTAAAACTCTGTAAACATTTTTCCTGTGAATATTTGCATGGCCGAGTCAGAATTCAAAAGTTTAGGAGACCCTAGACCCTGGCAGTCCAGTGGTTAAGAGTCAGTACTTCCAATGCAAGGCGCATGGGTTCAATTCTGGTGGGGGAACTAGAATTCTGCATGCCATATGATGCAGTGAAAAAATTTGAAAAATAAGAACAAAGCAAAAGTTTAGGGAAAATGATACATGATTTCAGTTGTGAGTAGTTAATTTAGTGTTTACAAATATCAGTACCAAAAAAAAAAAAGAAACAAATGCCCAAGAAAAAGTCTAACGCTCTTCATAGAAGTGTATTAAACATGACTAACATTTCTTATAGCCAGATATTTCTTTAAGCACTTAAATTTTAATTGGTTTAGTCTTTCTTTCTGTTAAGAGCCAGATGGTAAATATATTAGGATTCTGTGCATGTAAGAGTTGGGCACCAAGAGGTTCTGTTACATGTTCTTTGTTTTTCATCTGGTTTTGCCTTGACAGCCCTTTAAAAAATACATCCCTAGCTCAACAGCCTGTTCTGGGAGCAAGTCTGGTCCACTGGCTGTAGTGTGTTAACTCCTGTTCTTGCCCATCCTGTTCACTGTTATCCCCATTTCAGAAATAAAGAAACTGAGGCTGGGAGAAATTAAGTGACCATCCAATTTAAACAGTTTGAAAGTAGCCTGGCTCCTGAATTTGTTATCAGACCAGCATATTAGGACACAAAAATCACTGCTAAGGTCTCAGTGAAGTTTTCACCAAACCATCCTGATGCATGTGTAGAGTAAGGCTCAAAGAAATGTAGTTAACACATTTTGAAAAAGAAAAATACCAAGATAAAAAAATGCTAAATCAAATAATTTTTAAAACACCCATCTCATTTATATGGGCCTTCCCTGGTGGGTAACGTTAAAAGATCGGCAAATGAATCCAGTACCTTATTAATATCCCACAGAACCAGTCTGCTCTTCCGTTTTGCAAATTCATAGGCGGTCTGTCTGCCTATTCCATGCCCGGCTCCTGTAATGAGAACAACCTCTCCAGCCACAGATTTTCTCCTCCTGGGAATGAAGACCTTCACCAAAGATTCCAAGTAGGAGTAAATGATGATGAGCAGAAGCAGAAGGACATCCAAGATAATCTTCATGGCTCTGCTCTGTACTTTTCTCCTCTGCCTCAGTTCCTATCTAGTCTTAGCAAAGAGCCCTCCTCTTCAAAGAGCTTCAGGAATGAGTTGTATTCTAGGTGTTGATGGGGCTGGCCGAAGTAGTGAAGATTTGTAGGCAGGTTTTGGTCATGTGTTCTAATGGGTTAGATATCTCTTGAGCTTTTGAAGCAGGGCCAATTGTTAGTAAAAACTTGGCATAGGGACAATGAAACTCAAGAGAAGGTACTCTCTGGACTTGCTTTTCTGTACTATGTTTCATCACGTCAATTGAAAAAAACAAGATGCACAACCTGAAAGCTGAGTGTGTGTGTCTGTGTTAGTTGCTCAGTTGAAAGTTGCTCTGACTCTTTGTGATCCCATGAACTGCAGCCCGCCAGTCTTCTTTGTCCTTGGAATTTTTCAGGTAAGAATACTGGAATGGGTTGCCATTTCCTTCTCCAGGGGATCTTCCTGACCAAGGGATTGAATCTGGGTCTCCCACATTGCAGGTGGATTCTTTACCTTCCACTGAGATCTATAGGCTCAGTTGTGTCTGACTCTTTGAGACCCCATAGACTGTAGCCTCCTAGGCTCCTGCATCCATGGGATTTCTCCAGGCAAGAATACGGGAGTGGGTTGCTGTTTCCTTCTCCAGGGGATCTTCCCAACACAGGGATCAAACCCAGGTCTCCTGCAGATTCTTTACTGTCTGAGCCACCAGGGGCTCTGCAAAGATGTAAGGAGGTGATCCAGTGGCTAAGACTCTGTTCCCAGTGCAGAGGGCCTGAGTTTGATCCTTATTTGGGGAACAAGATCCTACATGCCTACTTGACTTTGCCCTCTAGGATGTCTGGCTCTAGGTTGATCACACCATCAGGGTTATTTGGATCATTAAGATCTCTTTTGTATAGTTATTCTGTGTATTCTTGCCACTTCTTAATACCTTCTGCTTCCATTAGACCCATATCATTTCCGCCCTTAATTGTGCCCATTTTTACATGAAATGTTCCCTTGGTATCTCTATTTTTCTTGAAGAGATCTCTAGTCTTTTCCAATGTATTGTTTTCCTATATTTCTTTCCACTGTTCACTTAGGAAGTCTTTCTTGTCTCTCCTTGCTATTCTTTGGAACTCTGCATTCAGATGGGTTTATGTCTCCTTTGCCTTTTGCTTTTCTTCTTTTCTCAGCTGTTTGGAAGCCCTCCTCAGACAACTATTTTGCCTTTTTGCATTTCTTCTTCTTGGGAATGGTTTTGATCCCTGCCTCCTGTTCAATGTTATGAAACTCCATCCATAGTTCTTTAGGTACTCTGTCTTTCATATTTAATCCCTTGAATCTATTTGTCATTTCCACTGTATAACTGTAAAGGATTTGACTTAGGTCATACCTGAATGGCCTAGTAGTTTTCCCTACTTTTTTCAATTTAAGTCTGAATTTTACAATAAGGAGTTCATGATCTTAGCCACAGTTAGCTCCCGGTCTTGTTTTTGCTGACTATATAGAGCGTCTCCATCTTTGGCTGCAAAGAATATAATCAATCTGATTTCAGTATTGATCATCTGGTGATGTCCATGTATAGAGTCACCTTTTGTGTTGTTGGAAGAGGGTGTTTGCTATGACCAGTGTGTTCTCTTAGCAAAACTCTGTTAGCCTTTGTCCTGCTTCATTGTGTCCTCCAAGGCCAAATTTGCCTGTGACTCCAGGTATCTCTTGACTTTCTATTTTTGCTTTCCAGTCCTCTATGATAAAAACGATATATTTCTTTGGTGTTAGTTCTAGAAGGTCTTGTAGGTCTTCATAGAACTGTTCAGCTTCAGCTGTTCAACCCACAGATTGGAGAACAATTAAACCAAAAAGTTCTCATACTGTTACAAAAGTTCTAGGGCCCACAACAGATTTCCCAACCTGGGGATCTGGCAAAAGGACTGAGAACCCCCAGGGAATTTGACTTTGAAGGCCAGTGGGTTTTGATTACAGAACTTCCACATGACTGGGGAAACAGAGACTCTTGGAGGGCACAAAGTGCACCGGGACCCAGGAGAAAGGAGCAGTGACCTCACAAGAAACTGAACTAGGCTTGCCTGTGAGTGTTCAGGAGTCTCTGGCGGAGACATGTGTCGACAGTGGTCTGTTGCAGGGTCAGAAACACGGGTTGCAGCAGTCTTGGAAGGTGCGACATGCTGGCAAAAGTCCTTTTGGAGAAGGTCACCATTACCCCACCATAGTTTGGCCTCAGATCAACCTACAGGGAAGGAACACAGCCCCACCCATCAGTAGAAAAATGGGTTAAAGATTTACTGAGCATGGCCTTGCCCATAAGAGCAAGACCCAGTTTTCCCCACAGCCAATCCCTCCCATCAAGAAGCTTCTATAAGCCTTTTATCCTTATCCATCAGAAGGCAGAAAGAATGAAAACCTCAATCACAGAAAACTAACCAAACTGATCACGTGGATCACAGCCTTGTTTACTCAATGAAACTATGAGCCAACCATGTACAGTATGAAAAAGCAAAGAGATACGACTCTGAAAGAAGAACTCCCTGTGTTGGTAGGTGCCCAATATGCTACTAGAGAAGAGTGGAGAAATAACTCCAGAAGGAATAAAGAGGCTGAGCCAAAGTGGAAACAAAACCCAGTTGTGGATGTGTTGGTGGTGAAAGTAAAGTCTGGTGCTGTAAAGAACAATATTGCATAGGAACCTGGAATGATGGATCCATGAATCAAGGTAAATTGGAAGGGGTCAAATAGGAGTTGGCAAGAGTGAAAACTGACATATTAGGAATCAGTGAACTAAAATGGATGGATACGGGCAAATTTAATTTAGATAACCAAGGTATCTACTTACTGTGGGCAAGAATAGCCCTCATAGTCAATTAAGACCTGGTGCAGTCAAATAAATAAATAAAAGACTGATATGTTGTTAAACAAACAAACAAAAAGCTCCAAAGAGGTAAGCAGGAGCCAGTAGGTATGTGTTAGTTACTCAGTCAATGTTTGACCCTTTGTGATAACAGGGACTGTAGCCTCCTGTTAGGCTTCTCTGTCCATGGAATTCTTCAGGCAAGAATACTGGAGTGGGTAGCCATTCCCTTCTCCAGGGGGACTTCCTGACCCAGGAATAAAACCCATGTTTCCTGCATTGCAGGCAGATTCTTTACCATCTGAGCCATCAGGGAAGTTGTAGGTATAGAGTTCAGTTCAGTTCAGTTCATTTCAGTTGCTCAGTCATGTCCGACTCTTTGTGACCCCATGAACTGCAGAATGCCAGGCCTCCCTGTCCATCACCAACTCCCAGAATTCACCCAAACCCATGTCCACTGAATTGGTGATGCCATCCAACCATCTCATCCTCTGTCATCCCCTTCTCCTCCAGCCCTCAATCTTTCCCAATATCAGGGTCTTTTCAAATGAGTCAGCTCTTTGCATCAGGTGGACTAAGTATTGGAGTGTCAGTTTCAACATCAGTCCTTCCAATGAATATTCAGGACTGGCTTCCTTTAGGATGGACTGGTTGGATCTCTTTGCAGTCCAAGGGACTCTCAAGAGTCTTCTCCAACACCACAGTTCAAAAGCATCAATTCTTCAGCTCTCAGCTTTCTTTACAGTCCAACTCTCACATCCATACATGACCACTGGAAAAACCATAGCCTTGACTAGAAGGACCTTTGTTGACAAAGTAATGTCTCTGCTTTTCAATATGCTGTATAGGTATAGCGTAGGATAATCAGATAATTTAGAAATCCCACTATTGTTTTTCACTAGCTTGGTTATGTCTTACTGTTTGAGACCCCATGGACTGCATCACGTCAGGCTTTCCTGTCTTTCACCATCTCCCGGAGCTTGCTCAAACTCATGTCCATTGAGTGGCTGATGCCATCCAACCATCTCATCTCTGTCATCCCCTTTTCCTGCTTTCAATCTTTCCCAGCATCAGGGTCTTTTCCAATGAGTTGGCTCTTTGCATCTGGTGGCCAAAGTATTGCAGCTTCAGTTTCAGCATCAGTCCTTCCAATGAAAGGGTTGAATTCCTTTCAGATTGACTGGTTTGCTATCCTTGCAGTCCAAGAGACTTTCAAGAGTCTTCTCCAGCATCACAGTTCAAAAGCATCAATTCTTCAATGCTCAGTTATATTTATGGTCAAGCTCTCACATCCATACATGACTATTGGAAAAACCATAGCTTTGACTAGACAGATCTTTTTCAGCAAAGTAATGTCTCTCCTTTTTAATACACTGTCTATGTTTGTCACAGATTTTCTTCCTAGGAGCAAGTGTCTTTTAATTTCATGGCTGAATTCACTATCCATAGTGATTTTGGAGCCCAAGAATATAACACCTGTCACAGTTTCCATTGCTTCCCCATTTATTTGCCATGAAGTGATGGGACCACAGGGCATGATCTTCATTTCTTTTTGAATGTTGAGTTTTAAGCCAGCTTTCTCACTCTCCTCTTTCACTTTCATCAAGAGGCTCTTTAGTTCCTCTTCACCCTCTGTCATAAGGGTGGTGTGATCTGCATATCTGAGGTTATTGATATTTCTCCCGGCAATCTTAATTCTACCTTGTACTTCATCCAGCGTGGCATTTTGCATGATGTACTCTGCATAGAAATTAAATAAGCAGAGTGACAGGTTACAGCCTTGACGTACTCTTGTTTCAATTTGGAAACAGTCTGTTGTTCCATGTAAGGTTCCAGCTGTTGTTTCTTGACCTGCATACAGGTTTCTAGGAAGCAGGTCAGGTGGTCTGGTATTCTCATCTCAAAGAATTTTCCACAGATTCTTGTGATCTACACATTCAGAGGCTTTAGTGTAGTCAATGAAGCAGAAGTAGATGTTTTGCTAGGATTCTCTAGCATTTTCTCTGATCCAACAGATGTTGGCAATTTGATCTGTTTCCTTCACCTTTTCTAAATCCAGCGTGTACATTTTGAATTCTGAGTTCACATTCTGTTGAAGCCTAATTTAAAGGATTTTGAGCATTACTTTGCTAGCATGTGAAATGAGTGCAATTATGTGGTAGTTTGAGGAGTCTTTGCATTACCCTTCTTTGGGACTGGAATGAAAACTGACCTTTTCCAGGTTTGTGGCCACTGCTGAGCTTCACAGATTTGCTGGCATATTGAATGCAGCACTTTAGCAGCAGCATCTTTTAGGATTTGAAATAGATCTGCTGGAATTCTATCAGTTCCACTAGCTTTGTTAATAGCACTGAAATGAAAGTCATTCAATCATGTCTGACTCTTAGTGACCCCATGGACTATACAGTCCTTGGAATTCTCCAGGCCAGAATACTGGAGTGGGTAGCCTTTCCCTTCTCCAGGGGATCTTCCCAGCCCAGGAATGTAACCCAGGTCTCCCACATTGCAGGTGGATTCTTAACCAGCTGAGTCACAAGAGAAGCCCAATGGCATTGAACTGTACTTTTTAAAATGGCTAAAGTAGTAAGCATTACACTTATGTGTATTTACCACACACACACAAAAGAGGCATGAGTTCAAGCATTTTTAAAACAATTTTTTCTATGTCTCACTTTTCTTATTTGGAAAATAATGATAAAAATAAACGTTTCTGGGTAAAATGCTTTTACCCAATACAGACCTTCACCACACACCACAAGCTCAACCTTCCTCATATACTCACACACAAGGGGGTTATGAGGCTCAAATGAGAGAGCATGTATATGAAGCAGAATTGCAAGTAGTACCAACCTAGATAGCATATTAAAAAGCAGAGACATTACTTTGCCAACAAAGGTCTGTCTAGTCAAGGCTATGGTTTTTCCAGTAGTCATGTATAGATGTGAGAGTTGGACTATAAAAAGGCTGACTGCCAAAGAATTGATGGTTTTGAACTGTAGTGTTGGAGAAGACTCTTGAGAGTCCCTTGAACTGCAAGACATCCAACCAGTCAATCCTAGAGGAAATCAGTCCTAAATATTCATTGGAAGGACTGATGCTGATGCTGAAGCTGAAACTCCAATATTTTGGCCACTTGATTCGAAGAACCGACTCATTTGAAGAGACTCTGATGCTGGGAAAGAGTGAAGGTGGAAGGAGAAGGGGACAACAGAGGATGAGATGGTTGGATGGTATCACTGACTCGGTGGACATGAGTTTGGGTAAACTCTGGGAGTTGGTGATGAACAGGGAGGCCTGGTATGTTGCAGTCCATGGGGTCGCAAAGAGTCGGACACAACTGAGCGACTGAACTGAACTGACTGAAATGGTTATATAAACCATATAGTTATAATAGTAGTTGTTTAAATTTATTAAGCACTTACTAATTTAAGGGCTTTATGTAAAAACATTTTAGTCCTCACAGGATATATTTGAGGTTGAAACTAACTGGGAAGGATTACTTTTGAGTTGATACAGGATCTACTTCTGTGACTTTAATTCTTAATTTGCTGCTTTTGCTGTTGGTGTTGTTGTTCAGTCACTGAATCGTGTCCAGCTCTTTGCGACCCCATGGATTGCAGCATGCCAGGCTTCCCTGTCCTTCACCATTTCCTGGAGCTTACTCAAATTCATATCCTTTGAGTCGTTAATGCCATCCAACCATCTCATTCTGTCATCCCCCTCTCCTCCCACCTTTAACTTGCCCAGCGTCAGGGTCTTTCCCAATGAGTCAGTTCTTCGCATCAGGTGGCCAAGATATTGGAGTTTCAGCTTTAGCATCAGTCCTTCCAATGACTATTCAGGACTGATTTCCTTTTGGATGAACTGGTTGGATCTCCTTGCAGTCCAAGAGACTCTTCAAGAGTCTTCTCCAACACTACAGTTCAGAAGCGTCAATTCTTCGACAGTCAGCCTTTTTAAAGTCCAACTCTCATATCCATACATGACTACTGGAAAAACCATAGCTTTGACTATATGGACCTTTGTCAGCAAAGTAATGTCTCTGCTTTTTAATATGCTGTCTAGATTTGTCAAAGCTTTGTTATTATAGGCATACACAATGGCCTGCCTCAGGGAGTCCTGTCTGGCCCCCTCTGCCTGACCTTTGGGCTAGGATGCTTTTGTTAGGCTCACAGGAAGATGGCCTGGCCCTGCTTACTTATGAAGGGCTGTAAGGAAGTGAAACTAGCATATCTCCCTGCCTGAGACTTTTCATTCTAGGAGATATTTGCAAAAATGATACGGTCTTTTCCTTTGTTTCCTAACCTCCCCTCCCTGCTCCCCCATCTCTAATCTATAAAAGAATCTGGCATACAGGCCCTGAGAAAATGATCATTTTGAGGTGCCAGCCTGCCACTTTCTTAGTCAACTGGGTTTCCAGTTGACTCAATACCTATCTCGGATTTATTGGCCTGTCGTGGGGCAAGCAGAACAAGTTTGGACTTAGTCACAATACTGTTAGAATGAGCACTGTATAGATGAAGCAACTGATGGCAAGAAACGTGAAGTAACTTGCCAAAGTCACATAAGCAGTAAGAGGCTGAGTTAGAAGCCTTCTCTGGTGGTCCAGTGGTGAGACTCCGCCCTTTCCCAATGCAGGAGGTCCGAGTTCAATCCTTGGTTAGGGAACTAGATCCCACATGCCGAAACTAAGACTTTGTGCAGCCAGAAAAAAAATATTTGCAAAATAAATAAATAAATAAATAAAATAAAAGTTGTATAAAAAGGGCAGTTGAACTAGGATTCAAACTCAGGAAGTCAGATTGCAGAGCCTCAACTTTTAACTTAAACCACCTGGTTATATCCAACCAGCCAAATGATTCTCAACCAAGGATACTTTTTTCCCAAAGAAGACAATTTGCCATGACTCTTGGAGACACTACTGGTTGTCACACCCAGGCATACTGGTGGGTGGCCTTGAGTGGGTAAAGGCCAGGCAGGCTGCTAAACATACAATCCACAGTCAGCCCTGAGCTTTGAGGGAGTTATCCAGCCCCAAGTGTCCTTGGTTCTGAGGTTCAGACATCTTGACCTAGACTATACCATGTTGCATTGGAGAGAGTACAACTGACTCTTTAAGTTTTAATCCTGAGTGTATTCATAAAAAAAGAGTACTTGGATTTTTCCTTCTGAGAAGAGCCGTTCTGTGGGTGCTGAGGAATTTCACTTGTGCTGTGTAAAGCTCAGAAGTGTTGATATGATATAGTAATTGATGACAAGTAGGTGATATACCATGGTCTAAAGAAAGGTCAACAGGGACTTCCTTGTTGATCCAGTGATTAAGAATTAGGGGATGCTGTTTTGATCCTTGGTGGGAAAACTAAGATCCCATACGCCAACTGGCAACTAGTTGTGAGTCACAACTAGAGAAGCCCAATGCAGCCAAATAAATGAATAAGAAAAGTTAACACTAAAGGCCACTATTTTTTGGGGGGCCATAAAATGAAGTTATGAGGTCTGTGTACATCATTTTAATCCTCTGTTTAGTCTAGCTATTGTAATCTGCTTAGTAGAAATTTAAGAATATAGTCTCTTCAAATAAATACTTTTCTTTCTCTTTCTGGAAGGGTTCATTAGTTCATCATGGAGGATTCTGTATACTGCCAAATTGATAAAGCAGTATTAGGTAGTCTTAAAGATCATATAAACTTACCTTGAGGGTGCAAACAAATCCCTAATTCAGACCTCATATACAGTCTCAGAATATTTTTGGTTTATAAAACCTCTCACTTCATCTCTACACATCAGGCCTACTTCTTTCCCTATAGTAACAAAGAAATGCTCCTGATCACTGTCATTTGCCTCTCCACCATCTTTCCCAGGTGGCTCGGTGGTAAAGGACCCTCCTGCCAATGCAGGAGATGTGGGTCAGATCCCTGGGTCGGGAAGATCGCCTGGAGGAGGAAATGGCAACCCACTCCAATATTCTTGTCTGGAGAATCCCATGGACAGAGGAGCCTGGCAGGCTATAGTTCACAGGGTCAAAAAGAGTCCGACATGAGTGAAGTGACTTAGCATGACCTAGCACACATGTCATCTTTCCTTGTTCCTCCCATTATTCTTTCCCCATTATTTCCACTCTTCCTGCCTACGGGGCCTGTCTCTTTAGATTTCAACAATATTTTGATTTCTTCCATTGTGAAAATATTCAGTGAACTCTTTATCCACCCCATCTCCATTTGCCATCCTGTCTTTCATATCTGTCAGGTTAAACAGATTGCCTCTGTTTTCTGGCTACCCATCTCCTTGGGAGTATGCAAATGTTTTGCACTTTTACTGTGCCACTCGGTACCGAGACAAAGGGCTGAGACAGCTCTTAATATAAGGAGCTAAGTGAGCCCACAGGAAGGGCAAATCCTTCAGTCCTGAAGATGGGGGTGAAAGGTGAGCCATAGATGGTGAGCAGGGGTTGCTGGATGACGAATAATCCAGATATAGGAAACCGTGTGCGCAGGAACCAGGAGGGGAGAGGGCATGGCACATTCAAGGAAGAAGTGCTGCCTTGGAGTACAGAGTGTGCGGTAAAGAGAAGACAGAGATGTAGCAAAGGCTCAGTCTCTCAAAGTCTTAGCAACAGTGAGGGCTTTAGTAGGAGACTGCCATAATCAGATTTAGAAATGTTGCAGGCTGGAAAAAGGAATAGAAGGACAAGAAGAGGTAGAGGGAGACTAGGTAGGAGGCTTTTCAGTAATCCAAGCCAGAGACGATGGTGGTCTGAATGAGCGTGCTGGCAAAGGAGATATATATAGGAGCTAGAATAATGGAAGAAATATTTAATTTCTTCATTTAATATGTATACATGAAATACTTGGTATATTTTATGGGCTAGTCTAGGCATTGGGGGGAGTACAGCAGTGAACAAAATACATAAAAACATGGTCTAGAGGCAATGTTGACAATAAAGGGCATAAATAGGATTTCCCATGTGGTCCAGTGGCCAAGACTCCATACTCCCAATGCAGGGGGCCCAGGTTTGATGCTTGGTCAGGAAGCTAGATATCGCAATGAAGATTGAAGATCCCACATGATACCCCTAAAACCTGGCACAGTCAAATAAATAAGTAATTTTTAAAAAGGACATAAATAAGCAACATATGTAACATGGGCATAATGATAAGTGTCAAGGAGAAATTCAGAGAAAAGAAGGAGAAATGGAAATGTGTGTAGACAGTGTAGGCAGGGTTTCAGATTTAGATATGGCATGAGAAATTCCGAAAAGACCTAAGGAAAAAGACTTAAAGGAAACAGGGAGTTAGCTGTGTGAGTATCTGGAAGAAGAGATTCGGGAGAGAAAACAGTAACGTACAAAGGTCTTGAAATGGGAACATGTCTTGTGGGTTGAGAACCATCAATGGACCAGTGTGGCTGGAATGAATTGCAAGAGGGTGAAGGTAGTGTGATGGTTAGCCTTCTAGGTCAACATGGTTAGACTACAGTTCCCATTATTCAGTCAAACACTAATCTAGGTGTTTCTGTGAAGGTATTTTGTAGATGTGGTTAACATCTACAATCAATAGTCTTTTAAACAAGAGGAAACTGTTCTTGATAATGTGGATGGGCTTCACCACATCTGTTATAAGATTTTGAAAGCAAAACTAGCTTTCTCTGTGCTGTGGACCACACTTGTTCCTCTGAGGTTCACAAGTTGCAATATAATTGTAATGGTATTTGGAAGTGGGGTGTTTATCTCAGGGTTCAGCAATAAGGCCAGGGACAAATCATGGGATTGAAACTATTCAAAATGTAACCAATATTAATCAATTAATCAATTCACAAATCACTCAAGTATTGTACACAACAGTGAAACAGGAAACTGAGTTCTGCTCATGGAGCTGAGGAATGAACCCTGAAAACTTGCATACACTCACAGAGGCAAAGTTTTATTTTAGAAGACAGAGATACAAAGCACTCAGCAAGACACTGCGAGGGGGTGAAGGGTCCCCAAAGGCAGAAATAACAGCAGCTTATATCTTGGTTAGAACTGATCTGTTTATTTTTGGTTGGCTTGGGGCCTGATACATGTAATTTCTGACCAGTTTGTTGCAATGTCCAGCTTGTCATTTTTATGGCTTTCTTTTGGTTCCCAGTTTCTCAGTTTCCCCCACATTGAGGTGCCATCCCTTGACCCTTTCACAAGACCCCAGACCATTATTTAGGAACCAGATGAATGTTTAAGAGTTAATGGTCCTGTCGGGGTCACTGGGGTGGGAAGATTGCTGTGTGGACGCAACCTGACAATGCTGTCCCGGGTGGTACTTTCTGCCGCCGTAGCAGCAGCCCCCTCTCTGAAGAACGCAGCCCTCCTCGGTCCAGGGGTATTGCAGGCAACAAGGATCTTTCACACGGGGCAGCCAAGTCTTGCCCCTGTACCACCTCTTCCTGAACATGGAGGAAAAGTTCGTTTTGGGCTGATCCCTGAGGAATTCTTCCAGTTCCTTTATCCTAAAACTGGTGTAACAGGACCCTATGTGCTTGGAACTGGGCTTATCTTATATTTACTCTCCAAAGAAATATACGTGATAACTCCAGAGACCTTCTCTGCCATATCAACAATAGGGTTCCTTGTCTATGTAATTAAAAAATATGGTGCCTCTGTTGGGGAATTTGCTGATAAACTCAATGAGCAAAAAATTGCCCAACTGGAAGAGGTGAAACAGGCGTCCATCAAACAGATCCAGGATGCTATTGATATGGAGAAGTCACAGCAGGCACTGGTTCAAAAGCACCATTACCTTTTTGATGTTCAAAGGAATAACATTGCTATGGCCTTGGAGGTTACTTACCGGGAACGGCTGCATAGATTATACAGGGAGGTAAAGAATCGCCTGGACTATCACATCTCTGTGCAGAATATGATGCGTCAGAAGGAACAAGAGCACATGATAAACTGGGTGGAGAAGCATGTGGTTCAGAGCATCTCTGCACAGCAGGAGAAGGAAACAATCGCCAAGTGCATTGCAGATCTAAAGCTGCTCGCAAAGAAGGCTCAAGCTCAGCCAGTTCTGTAAACACATCTGTCCCCATTAAGACAGCTAGAAACAGTTAACTGACTAAAAGGAAACTAGTCAATGTGATAAAATCTTTCTGTATTGCTCTCTACTGAAATTACAGTTTACCTGTCCTATAAATGAAAAGTTTTGAGTCTGATATAATGAGAATTAAAACAATTTATTGGCCAGTAAGATCTTTCCCTAATCCATCTTGTTGTACATTTTGAGTTGTCCTGTGATCACTTTTAAATAAGCAGTTTCTTTGCATAAAATTTAGTACCTGCCTGAAAATTGTCAAAGTTATAGTTTAAATTTGCAATTAATTCAGCCATCTTAAAAATAAAGTGACAGTTGAAACAAACAAAAAAGAAGAGTTAATGGTCCACCTGGAGTTCTTCTTGATAAACTGGACAGCAGTTAATGACTGTCTTGTCCTGGGTCTGAACGTTTTATGACCCTCCAGAATAAAACATTCCTCTGAATGCCTAGAAACTGGAACAACAAATATAGCTTTGGGCTAATGGAGTAAAATGTTTATGTGAGAGAATGAGTTGAAATTAAAGTTGAAATTAGGAAAAGAACCGAGGCCCTCAACGCTACACTGACTACCTAACAATCCCTGCCTCAATAGGTCACTTTCACTTTTCACTTTCATGCATTGGAGCAGGAAATGACAACCCACTCCATTATTCTTGCCTGGAGAATCCCAGGGACGGAGGAGCCTGGTGGGCTGCCATCTGTGGTGTCGCACAGAGTCGGACACGGCTGAAGCGACTTAGCAGCAGCATCAGCAGCAGCAGGTTAGCCAAAGAAGGGAAAATAGGAAAGAGGGTTAAGAGCCACTCCCAGTAGAAGTCTGGGGAGGAGTCATCTCAGCACAAGCAGTGGTCTCTGGTCCTGAGACAGGTTGTGAACAGACAGCTCCCCTCTCTTCCGATGGAGCCTCCAGCGACTGTTCGTCTAGAACAGCTCTTAGCAGGAGGAGTTGGGTTCCCTGGTAGAGAGCCTTCAGTCGCTTGTCTCAGGGGGCTTATTTTTATTTTTTGGACACGAAGCATGTAGGATCTCAGTTCCCTAAGCAAGGATTGAACCTGAGCTCCCTGCATTGGGAGAGGAGAGTCTTAACCACTGGACCACTAGGGGAGTCCCTCAGTGGGCTATTTTAAGGAATCTGCCAGTGGGGTGTCATGGTTACACCCCATGGGGTTTTGTCTCTATCAGTTACTCCTTGTTTCAGTGAAGCCTTTCTGTCGACACTGCCCAACAGTTTGCTAATTTAAAGTAACACTTAAGACTTCCCTGGTGGATCAGTGGCTAAGACTCCGCGTCCCAGGGCATAGGGCCTGGGCTCGACCCCTGGTCAGGGAACTAGATCCCACATACTGCAACTAAAAATATTCTGCACCCCACAACTAAGACTTGGTGGAGCCAAATAAATAAATAAATAGATAATTAAGAAAAATAAAGCAACACTCAATTTATCTCTCTAAGACATTTGCAGATCTATACCGGGCATTTCAAAACAATTAACATTGAAGTTGATGCTGGCCATTGTGACTCCATTTTGAACTACCTAACAAAGCTTAAATCCTACGAGTTTCACACAAGATGAGTAGGAATCGTAGCTCAAAAGAATTCACACCACATCTTGGGGCCTTGGGGAGGTGAATAGGTCAGGAAGGTAAAGCCCTCATGAAGGGGATTAGTGTCTCACAAGAGAGATCTCAGAGAGCTCCCCTTCCCCTTCTGCCCTATGAGGACAGAGAGAAGGCAAGCAGGCTGGCTGGCTGAGAACCAGGAAGCAGGCTCTCACCAGACACCTAATCTGCTGGTGTCTCGATCTTGGACTTCCAGGTTCCAGAACGGTGAAGAATTCGCATGCATACTTAGTTGCTTCAGTCATGTCCAACTCTTTGCGACCCCATGGACTGTAGCCCACCAGGCTCCTCTGTCCATGGGATTCTCCAGGCAAGAATACTGGAGTGGGTTGCCATTTCCTCCTCCAGGGGATCTTCCTGACCCAGGGATTGAACCCACATCTCCTGCATTGGCACATGGATTTTTTTTTTTTACTATTGAGAAGACAATAACTTCCTGTTATTTATAAGCCACCCAGTCTGTGGCGGGCTTCCCTATAGCTCAGTTGGTGAAGAATCTGCCTGCAATGCAGGAGACCCCAGTTCAATTCTGGGTCGGGAAGATCCGCTGGAGAAGGAATAGGCTGCGTCCTCCAGTATTCCTGGGCTTCCCTGGTAGCTCAGCTGGTAAAAAATCTGCCTGCAATGTGGAAGACCTGGGTTCGATCCCTGGGTTGGGAGGATCCCCTGGAGAAGGGAAAGGCTACCCACTCCAGTATTCTGGCCTGGAGAATTCCAAGGACCGTGTAGTCCACGGGTCACTAAGAGTCAGACAGGACTGAGCGACTTTCACTTTCAGTCTATGGCAGTCTATTGTAGCAGACTGAACTAACACATCCTGAGTGAGAAGAAATGCTGCCTCAAGACTGCAACATCAACATCTGCCCAAGAGAACTTCCCTGGTGGTCCAGCGGTTAGGAATCCACCTGCCAGATGCCATGGGTTCGATCCCTGGGCTGGGAGGATCCCACGTGACTCAGAACAACTGAGCCTGTGGACCACAACTACTAAAGCCTGCGTGCCCTTTAAAGCCCGTGCTCCACAACCAGAGAAGCCACTGTGACGAGAAGCCCGTGCATCACAACTTGAGAGTAGGCCCTGCTCGCTGCAGCTAGAGAAAGCCCTTGGGCAGAAACAAAGACTTCAGTGCAGCCAAAAATAACACAAATTCATTAAAAAAAAAAAATCCCAAAACTTCTCCTCAAGAGTTTCCAGCCTGCCAGCTTCCCCTATAAATTTCAGATTTTATAGCTACCACATCACGTGAGACGATTCCTCAGTTCCTTGAAATCCATTCTCTCCCTCCACACCCTCCCTCTGCCTGTTTGTGTATATATATATTAAGCTTCCTGCTGATTATGCTTCCCTGGAGAACCCTGACGAATCAGGCAGTAAGGGGGCAGGTAAGAAGGCTGGCCACAGATGGCCTTGTTGGTCATAGAAAGGACTTTAGTTTTAGGTTTCAGATGAGAAGCTAATGAAAGACTGACAGCTGACGCATGACAGGATCTCATATTTTAAAGAATCAATCTGGCTACTGTGTTGGGACCAGCAGACAGGGGAACAAGAGGTGACGGTGACTTGGGTTAGGGGGCAGCAGTGGTGGAGGGTGGTGCTTCCCCGGTGACTCAGTGGTAAAGAGTCTGCCTGCAATGCAGGAGCCTTGGGTTTGATTCCCAGGGTCAGCAAGGTCTCCTGGAGGAGGAAATGGCAACCCATGTCAATATTCTTGCCTGGGAAATCCCACAAGGTATCAAACAGACATGACTGAGCACCTAGGCAAATTAGCAGTGGAGATGCTAAGAGGGGACAGGATTCTGGATGCGTTTTCAAGGTAGAGCAAATAATAGTTCTTTCTTTAATGGATATCAAGGATGATGCAAATCTTTTTGGCCTGAGTAACTGGACTAATGAGTAATGGGGTTTGGAGCAGGTTTGGGATCACGTGAAAAGTTCCCTGTCGGTAATGCTACCTTGAAACGATTATTGGCCATACAGGCAGAGATATCAAGAAGGTATTTGGATATCTGTTTGGTGTTCAGAGGGAAGATTCAGGCTGGAAATATACATGTGGGAATGGTGATTGATATAGAATGTGAGTGCTGGGGATAAGGATTTTAGAGAGATAAATGTGAGGGAAAGGAAGGAGGCAGACGCAGCACCACCAGGCTTTGGGCTTGGACACTTGTTAAGTGTCATTCTTTGTTAGGGAACACTGACAGGGTCGAGAGGAGGCTAGGTTTTGCATGTGTTGAATTTTAAAGATCTGTTTAACTGGAACTGGAGATAATCTAGGAAACTATGTTATCTAAGTTGATCCTTTAATAGATGAAGAAACCAAGGTTCCAGAATAGCTAGCTTGAATTAGAAGGACCAAGTGCTCTTTCTGCAATACTAGGGTGCCTGTAATTACAAGGACGACTATAAAAGGCACATCTCTTTAATTTTGAAGTTGATCTAGTCATCCCTAGACAAAAAAAAAAAAAAGAACAAAGAAAGAAAAAGAAAAAAAATTGGTCAGATTGGCTCTCAGGTCACATAGAAATTTCTATCTATTTGGGAGAAGGCTTTGATTCCAATGTAGATTAAGATTGGGCTTTCCAGGCAGTGCTAGTGATGAAGAACTTGCCTGCCAATGCAAGAGATGGAAGAGATGTGGGTTTGATCCCTGGGTTGGGAAGATCCCCTGGAGGAGGGCATGGCAACCCACTCCAGTATTCTTGCCTAGAAAATTCCACAGACAGAGGAGCCTGGAAGGCTATAGTTTATGGGGTTGCACAATGTCAGACATGACTTAGCATGCATGCACATGCAAATCAATCACCCAGTCTGGCAGAGGAAGCTCTTAATTGTTCCCCTTCCCTGAGTAAGATACTTATTAGCCATTTACTCATCAGCCAAATTGATGTTGAGGAGGTCCTGAGGGTCAATCTCAACCCTTTTCTTTGGTCTGATTCCCTATTATTTCTAATCCTCATTTTCATTAAGAAGTGTAGATTTCTGGCAAGTGAGAATGGTAGCATGGGGGCGGGGGCAAGGCTTTCGGGGGGAGTCAAAGAGAGTGTTTATGAAGTAAGCACGGGAATATTCTCAAAGGGAATAGGAGAGAGGCTGGTGAGTCCCAGCTGTCCCATGGCAGGGCCCAGCATGACAGCAAGAGCTCAGAGAAAGGTGTGTCCAGGGAGGGAAGTTCCCTGGCACAGTCAGGATTTCTGCACCATGCAAAGGACAGAGCCGTCCGTCTTCAAGGTCCTAGTTACAACCACAGGGTGCCATGACACTTGACAATTAGGAGTCTTTCCCCATGCATCTCAAGACAAAGTAAGCCTTTTGGATTTTGGCATGACCCTTACAAGTAGCCTGGTTGATGGCTGAAATGGATTTTCCCATTAAACTGTTGAGAAGTAGGTTCAGAGTTAGGGCAACTGCTGTTTAGTAGCTTCAGTGTATCCGACTCTTTGTGATCCCATGGACTGTCGCCCACCAGACTCCTCTGTCCGTGGGATTTCTCAGGCAAGAATACTGGAGTGGGTGACCATTAGTTAGCGGAGAAGGAAATGACAACCCACTCCAACTTTCCTTCTCCAGGGGATCTTCCTGACCCAGGGATCAAACCTGCATCTCTTACGTCTCTTGCATTGGCAGGTGGGTTCTTTACCACTAAGCCTCCAGGGAGGCCATCTGAATTAGGACTAATTTCATTCAAATAAAAGAGAAAAGTCTTCAGACTTAGAGTTACAGCAGTAACTGCCTGATGTGGGTGAACTGAAGCAAGCTTTTTAAATAAAAATACACAGGGAACAACATTCAGAACACCTGCCGCATTCCTTCACCTTCCAGCCTCTGAGGTTCTTCTGGGAACCTCCTCACTACTGCCTAAGACACAGGATTGTTGGGGGATTAAATGGCAAAGTGTGCCAAGCATTCAATAAAAGGGACTGACTACCATTCTGTCAGCATAATATCCAAGAAGTACCCCGCAAGAGAGACAAGTAGTACTTATTTCTCACAATGGTCAATGTCAAAATTCGTCCAAGGGTTAATTTCAAACAACTGTGTTAAAAGCCAAAGCATGTTTATTATGAAAGCGGAAACTTAGTACATTTTGGGCCTCAGTTCTTTTACTGAAACTTCAGTAAAAGCCTTCTTCTAGTCTGCTGAAAATTGCTACTTGGCAGCCTGGAACAAGTAATCAAAGGAATAAACAATCTATTTCAAAATGAGTTAGAAGATGACTATAACAGACTCTCCACCTTCTACTGTCTTTCTCTGTTAACATGATAGGATCTCATTAAATATAGAAACTCTGCTGGTTCACAGATACTGCAGTACAGCTGAAGTATGGCGAGGACCCTAAGTTACAATATTCAAATATAATGTTATTTTTGGAAAGCAGGCATTTTTGATTCAGATATGTATTTATATCAGTTAAACACAGAATATAGTTTAACAGTAACTGTGCTTTGATTCTCTGTATTCAAAGAAGTTAGTTGATGAGAAAGAGGGGGAAATTTATTGTAGAAATGATACCTCAGTTGAATTTTTCTTATATGTTATAGAACCTATAGTACGTGTGTATTAGTGGAAAAGGAAATGGCAACCCACTCCAACTTTCCTTAAACAAATTTCCAGATACTAAAAAGAGAAAAAAATAAAAGACTGTGATTACATAATCCATTTTCCTTTCATTTGAAGGTTAAGCTGTGTTCTGCTCGAAACAAAAAGATAGAAACGCCAAAAGTTGAGTTCAGTTCATTTATTATTGCTGCCACTTATGGGTACATTGTCCAAATTCTTTGTCTCAAATCCCAATGATGCTTTTATACTTGCAACACATATTTATCTCCATTTTCCCTGTGCTGAAATGTTTGACATGGGAATATGAGGTATTTCTCAGAAAACAGAGTAGTAAGGTGTAGGATGAAATGTTTGGGCAGTACTTCTTACATCACATGAAATTCATTATGAAATGCCACTAGATACAGTCCTTCATTACATTTAGCGAGCTTGAAATTTCTGTTTTTTATGTAGAGAAGAAAAGGGAATGTGAATTATATAAAAGTTGAATGTAATTAAAAATAAAAATATATCTTAAATATTCACATTACATACCTTGCAAAGCCTTCAATGAGTCAAAAAATCTTAGAAATTACTATAAAACTGTTTTTCTTTTTCTCCACTTCCCCACAAAATCAGTTCCTAATATATTTCTGTGTATTATATGAAATTAGGACCTGCCAGAGCCTCAAAAGGTGATATTGAGAAAAAAAAAAGTTAATTAGAAAAAGCAGATACTTTTAAAAACATTAAAATTCTGACTAATATTAGATGAAATCAACCTAAACTTGGTAAATCAGTTTTAAAGAAACTTAAGCACTTATTTTCCTTTCATTTTATATCCAATAACTGCATCAAACCTAATGTCAATCTTTCGTTTTAAAACTTCCCGGAAACGCTCAGGAAGGACCCTAAAAGAAAGATACATAAAAATAATTAGAAAATTAATATTACGTGCATTTGTAAAATATCTTTAAGAATACTTATATTAAAAAAAACCAGAATACTTATATTTATCATATATCATGCCCATGTTAAATAAGATTAAGAATGCTACTCTGAGTCACTATTATGTGTCTTTCCAAAGAAATCCAACTCCTTTTGAAAAAGGAAAAGAGCAGAGGTTTATGCTTCTTTAGGGTAAGAGTGACTTGAAAGATCTAGCCTTCAAAATAAATATACTTGAATATTTTTTAAAATATCTAAAAGACAAGGTGTATAGAACTGAATAGTTCAGATGCTAAAGGCTCTTGAAAAAAGAAACCTGAAATTGTAAAGGAAGTAAGAATAGGAACTAATTTTCTATTTTGTAATTCAGAAACTATTAAAATGCTCCACTAACATATCAAAGAAGCAGAATTGCTAAGAGAAAATGCAGACAATGTACTTGGTTTTGAACGTAATAATAAGTTATTTAACAGAAGAGCTTAAATTCCTTCTATGTAAACAAAAGAATTAGCACCTATGCCACAGTGTTCTTCTGAAGAATCGACGTGGTAACATAAAATGCTGGCTCATGTTGGTTTATGGCAGAAACCAACACAATACTGTCAAGCAATTATCTGCCAATTAAAAATAAATTAAAAAATATATATACAGTGATGGACACGTATTGGGTTTAATTCTTTTCTCCCTACCCTACACTCAAGAATACTGAGGAACTTGTCACATTCCAATGAGTCTGAGAGAAACTCAACAGAATATAAGTCAGTGTAACTATATACAGACATCTGCTTAGATGCAATTACAATCAGGTTTGAAAATTGAGCACCAAACATTCAATCAGAGGAAAATCAGGGCAATATTAATAGTAGTGACATTTACAATGACAGTAGCATCAATATACGGAGAAGGCAACGGCACCCCACTCCAGTACTCTTGCCTGGAAACTCCCATGGATGGAGGAGCCCGGTAGGCTGCAGTCCATGGGGTCGCTAGGAGTCGGACATGACTGAAACGACTTGGCAGCAGCAGCATCAATATATAAATATGTATTTTTATCATATACTAGATATTTTAAATGCATTATTCTGTTTATTCCTCACAGCCCTGCAAAGTCTTATTGTCTACATATGACAGATGAAGAAACTGAGCTTCTAAAAAGTTAGATAACTCATCCATGTTCATGCAGCGAGCAAGTTATAAAAACACAGCTTCATCTAACTCTAGAACACAAACTGTGAATGTCTATCCTAAAGGTCTAGGTAATCTTATTTATTTAACCAACAGACATTTTGGTGCCTCCCCTGTGACAACCTGTCTAGCTAATTTTGGTGGCTCAGTGGTCAAGAATCCGTCTGCCAATGCAGGAGACACAGGAGACTTGAGATTGATCTCTGGGTGGGGAAGATCCTTGGAGAAGGCAATGGCAACCCACTCCAGTAGTCTTGCCTGGGAAATTCCATGAACAGAGGAGACTGGAGGGCTACAGTCCATTGGGTCTCAAAAGAGTCAGACAAGACTAAGTGGTTAAACAACAACAACAAACATGTCCATTAACTCTTCAAAGTGTGAGGATACAGTGATGAAAACCAGGTAAAACTCCTCTCAGAGAGTTGCATTCTAAAGGGCTGATCACTGAGGGCTTACATAATACAAGTGTAATGTGAAACACTTCACAGGTTCTAATTCATTTATTCACCAAGAAGACCCTTGAGGTTTACCACCTAAACTCTAAGGTAGTTTCAACCATAGTTCCTTGCAGAAGGGGCTTAAAAAGCCTGACACGAGCCACTTATGCTTTTGATCTCTTGGATTTTTTTTTTTTTTGAGTTTATGTCAGTAACTCTCAGTGTATGATCTTTGAACCAAATGCCTGCAACAACTGCCTGTTGAAAGAAGAGATTTCTGGATCCCAACTCAAACATCTTATATTAAAGTCTCTAGAGGTAAGATCCAGGTATCTATTTTTTAAACTGACTTCCCAAGTGATCTATGTCATGGAAGCCTGACTCTAGGGACAGGCAGCAAGAGGCTTTTTTCCCCCCTCTGACCTAAGTCATCTCTTCCGTCTCCCCTTAATCAGCCTCATCAGCACATAGCCTTCCCAGAAAAGTAATGGGGCAATGTGCTATGAGGCATTCTTTAAACCAGCAGTTTCCAATCTTGGCTGTACATTGGAATTGCTGGAAGGTTGTATCTCTCAGAGACCGGACCATTTAGATCAGAACCTTAGGAACAGGTGTCAGGTGTTGGCATTTTTTTAAAAGACCCAGGTGAATTCCAATGACACCAGAGTTGAAAGCTACTGCTCCAAAGAAACGCTTCTCATATTTGAATATGCATACAGATCACCTGCAGGTCTTACTAGAATGCAAATTTTTATTTAGGAAATCAGGAGATTCTGTATTGCAAACAAACTCCCAGGTGATGCTGGGGCTGCTGGTCCATGGGCCAAATCTGAAATAGCAAGTCTCAAGGGTCTCTTAAATTATAAACGATAACTTAGCAATTCCTTCAGTATAAAAGATTATTTAGCAATATGCTTCAGTATAATTTTGCACAAAGTAAGAGCTCAGTGATTATCTGTTGTATATTTAAAATGAGTGTCTAAAACTTGACTATGATCTCCTCCAATATCAATGTTGCATAATTCCATTATGTAATAATGCTTAAAAATTACCCTCCTTCATATGCATTCATTTATGATAGGACTTCCAGAAATATACAAACTTCTTTCTTTAAAAAAAATTTTTAAAAATACTTATAGAAATCAGTCACCTAATTGCTATTCCAATCCTGAAAGTGAAAGTCGCTCAGTCCTGTCCTACTCTTTATGACCCCATGGACTATGCAGAATTCTCCAGGCCAGAATACTAGAGTGGGTAGCCTTTCCCTTCTCCAGTGGATCTTCCCAATCTGGGATCAAACCCAGGTCTCCCACGTTACAAGTGGATTCTTTACCAGCTGAGCCATATGGGAAGCCCAAGAATACTAGAGTGGGTAGCCTATCCCTTCTCCAGGAATCAAACCGGGGTCTCCTGCATTGCAGGTGGATTCTTTACCAACTGAGCTATCAGGAAAGCCCATACCAATCTTGCTCGAATGATTAACACATGTGGTTTTAAAAATGGATGGCTTCCTTAAGCCTATTGTTTTTATTAACTTAATCTCATGTAATTGTGCTTTATCAAACACCTGGCTTTAAATATGAGTAAAAACATGTAATAGAAAAATTTATCATGAGGACAAATGTCACTGCCACTTACTTTTCCATCAGTGATAAAAAGCTGAGAGAAGATGGAACAAAGATCATTTTCTGCTCAGTTAGGATCCCATCTATCAGCTTGTTTACCACTTCCTCAGGTTCCAGGGTGGGTCCCAAACTGCAACAGAAGTAGTCTTTAGAACCAAAACATTTCACTGAGGCTTCAGCTTTGGTTTGGTGCTAAACGAGTATGTTAAGTTACCACACAAACCGTTACACAACTGACTTAGAGTTAGCATCCAGCCCAACACAAGTGCTCAAAAACGGTATCTGTTTTAGCAATAACAATAACAATAACAAAACCACTTATTTAGTGCTTATAAGGGAATAGCAATTAGCCAAGATGGCGATGGTCAACCTCCCTTGCCCCCGGCCCCCACCCCCATCCCCATCCCTGTCCTCTTGCTCATGCCCCACATCCTGTAAACAATGACTTGGCATGGCTCTGAAGCAGCCGAGATTATTTATAGTAATGCACACACACATCATGAGGTACTCACTTGGCCACATGCCATCCTTGTTCTGTATACTTATATAAGCACCACCTGAACAGCCCTAGGGGTTGCATCAGCCATTAGCGAATAAAGCATGCCTGCCTTGCTGCTGTGCCAGCCGTTAGTCAATAAAGCATGTCTGTAGTTCCTAAGGCTCCTCGTATCTTCTTCCAGCTTCCTAGCTCACACCTTGCCTACCCTGAGTTCAGCGAACAGCGAGACAGTGCTTATCACGTACTGCATACTATGTTAAACATTCTACACAGATCATCTCACTAAAGTTTTCCAACAACGCTACCAAGGGGAGATACTAGAGTCCTTATTTTGCAAATAAGAACTATAGGAATAACTAGGATTCAAATTAATGTAACTAGATTAGGACTGATAAATTTCATTTTTAAATCTCTAGAAGTCTTGGGAAAAAAGTCAGATACCATAATATGTTTTATTATTCTATGAAGACAGTTTAGTGAACCATTTCTGAAGAATCAGAAAAATTAAAATATAGGACTATCCTCAGCTCAAGGTCCTTGATCTCCATATGGAACCCTTGTATTTATTGTCTTGTTTTAATTTTCAGCTTTGTTATTTAGTTCATGTTACATCTTTACTGTGTAATCATCCTGGCATATGTACTACTGAGTAGCACATAGTCCCTAAAAAGTGACCTTTGTTATCTGGGTGTTAAAGTAAGTGTACTTAGGCTGCAGTTGCACCAGAGTTGGTCCTGAGTTTTTAACATCTTATTAATGACTTAGGAAAAAAAGATACATAATCAAATTTACTCACTAAGTTGGCTAATGTCATCAAACTGGGTGACTAACATTTTGGAGGGCAGATTTTAAATGTGTGTGACTAGTTGAGTGGGACAAAATTAAACAGATTGAATGAGATTCTTTAGGGACGAATACAGAATAGTTCATTCAGAAAGAAGATGCACTAAAGTAAGACTGGGACAACTGGAAAGTGTAGCATGTACTTAAACGTGAACATGAGGGGACTTCCTTGATGGTCCAGTGGTTAAAAATCCACCTTCCAATGCAGAGGATGTGAGTTCGATCCCTGGTGGGGGAGTTAAGGACTCAAATGCCTCTGAGCAACCCAGCCAGCACACCACAATCAGACTGCCAAGCCGTAGGGCCAGTGCTCTGCAACAAGAGAAGCCCTCACACAGTGACAAAGACCCAGCACAGCCAAGAGGAAAAAAAAAGTGAGTCTAATAATTGGATACATGAAGGAAAACAGAACCTAAATCACAGGTGACATAATCTCTCATTCTCAGCATTGTGTTGCTCAGTCACTCAGTCGTGTCCAGACTCTTGCGACCCCATGGACTGTAGCCCGCCAGGCTCCTCTATCCCTGGGATTTCCCAGGCAAGAATACTGGAGTGAGTTACCCTTTCCTTCTCCAGGGGATCTTCTCAACCCAGGAATGGAACTCGTGTCTCCTGCACTGGCAGGTGGATTCTTTACCAGTGAGCCACCAGGAAGTTCATTCTCAGAATAGGTCATTTATTAGCATCCTAGGTTTACCCCCAGACCCTGCTGCAACATTACATATGAAATGCAGAGGAAATGTAATAATGAAAAGTGATGGATTTTGGCCCAATAGAGGCATCAATGAAAAGCAATGAGAACTTAAAGAAGACTAAGCAATCCTTTAGTCTGTGGGATTAGCAGGTAATGGTGCCAAGCAGGGTGATTCTAGAAACTGAAGGATCTTTATGCCTTGAAAAGTGTTCAGAGGGAAATTCAAGCATATTGCTACTTCCGTATTCCCAAGCTCCATCAAATCCCATAAACACCTATGTAAACAGCACAGCACGTGTCTTCATTCACACTGTGGCCTTGCTAACCTACCAATCAAGTGATGTTGGACTGACTGAACCCCTTTATTTACTTGATCTCTTTACCTAAGGTCTTAGCCTCTGCCAGAAGAATTTTCATTGAATTTAAAGTTTGTCTAATAGCATGATATTAAAAAGACTGTAAGAAAAGCCTTCCAGAAAAAATTCAGTTTCTTGGCAAAATAAAACCTAAATCATGAAAATATCAGTACATGGAAATACTTTCTCCTTGATAGTCTAATGTTAACAAGAGTTGCAAATCCTATTACACAAATATAGATAATAGATTTTGTTGAAACTATTCAGGCCTATCTGTTGGGGTGGAGAAGAAGAATGCATGCGGGATCTTGAGAATACTTAGGGAGAAAGTATTTTCAGGTCGAAGAACTACCTAAGTGGTTATCTAATTTCACCACTTAGGTAGCCAGGTAATTTGGGGGATGACATCTCTACTCCTCAAAATTTTTTGGTTTTGTACTTAATTGGAAAAAAGGAGATAATGCAGTGGTACCAACTGACTCTCCAAGGGACAGAGTTATCAGTTTTGTAGCATTTTCAGATTCTGTGATATGAATATTTCCAACATAGCCAATTTCAAGCTACCAGCATGGTGTCATCAAAGGAATATAAGTTGTCTTCAGCACTCCATGTGTAATATGATGGTTAAATGGAAAATGTACATGTAAATACTTTTAGAGTTATACTATACCAATGTTACTTGTCACCTTCTTATATAACAACTTTTTTATGGTACAGCTGATGCTAAGTAGCTTCAGTCATGTCCAACTCTGTGTGACCCCATGGACGGCAGCCCACCAGGCTCCTCTCTCCCTGGGATTCTCCAGGCAAGAACACTGGAGTGGGTTGCCATTTCCTTTTTCAATGCAGGAAAATGAAAAGTGAAAGTGAAGTCACTCAGTCATGTCTGACTCTTTTCGACCCCACGGACTGTAGCCCACCAGGCTCATCCATCCATAGGAGTTTCCAGGCTGGAAACTGGAGTGGGTTGCCATTTCCTTCACCTTTTATGGTACTAGCCAATGAAATTCTGTGTGTGCTAAGTCATTTCAGTCGTGTCTGACTCTTTCCAACCCTATGCACTGTACAGGTTCCTCTGGCCATGGGATTCTCCAGGCAAGAATACTGGAAGATCCTCCTCCAGGGGATCTTCCTAACCTAGGGAGTGAACCTGAGTCTCTTATGTCTCCTGCATTGGCAGGTGGGTTCTTTACCACTAGTGTCACTTGGGAAGCCCACTCTTTCTGTGGAACCCACAAAAGCTAACTTTTTAGAGAAAATAAATTTTGTTGTATATATTACATATAGGAGAGTAGACATTTTAAAACAATGTATCAGAGCATCCAATTATTCTTGACAGATAAATCCAGATTATGTTGCATCATTTATATCACTAATGGAAAAGAAAAAGATATTTAAGGCAAACGCATTTAATTTAAAAGTGTTCATATACCTAATAATAGTGCCCCCAAATATATGAAGCAAAAGTGACATAATTGAAGAGAAATATGGACAGTTTAAAAATAAGAGCTGAAGACATTAATCCTACTTTCAACAATGGATTGAACAACTGGACAGAAGATCAGCAAGAGAGGACTTCCCTGGCGATCTAGTGGTTGGGACTCTGTGCTTCCACTGCCAGAGGCCTGGGTTCTATCCCTGGTCAAGGAACTATGATCTTACAAGCCATGAGGTGCAGCCATAAAAATATATATATATATATATACATAAAATCAATAACCTAACTTCCCAACTGAAGAATCCAAAAAAAGAGAACTGACTCTAAGGCAAGCAAAATAAAGGAAATAATAAAGATTAAAGCAGATATAATGAGAGAACAGATAGCAATAGAGTCACTAAAACTGAAAGCTGGCTCTTTGAAAAGATCAGCAAGACTGACAAACCTTTTGCTGACCAAGAAAAGAAGAGATTAGAGAAA
This sequence comes from Antilocapra americana, assembly GCA_007570785.1. Taxonomy (NCBI): domain Eukaryota; kingdom Metazoa; phylum Chordata; class Mammalia; order Artiodactyla; family Antilocapridae; genus Antilocapra; species Antilocapra americana. Next base: position 5,054,838 of record ML660770.1, on the reverse strand, counting down.
CTATTGGAATCAAGAATGAAACGGAGTTCATCACTGAGTTTGCTACTACTAATCTTACAGAAATAAAGGAGACTATGAAAGTATGATGAGTAACTATATGTCAAAGATTAGATGAGCTAGATTAGATGTGCAAATTCCCAGGAACACACAAAGCACCAAAACTAACACAAAAAGGACTAGAAAACGTGAGTAGTGCTTTAACAAAAGAGTCAATTAGTAATCAAAAAACTCCCAGCAAAGAGCAGGACTAGAGGGCTTCATGATGAACTCTACTGGAGTTTAAAGAATTAACATCAGTGGTTGACTTTATTTTTGGGGGCTCCAAAAATCACTGCAGATGGTGACTGCAGCCATGAAATTAAAAGACTCTTACTCCTTGGATGAAAAGTTATGACCAACCTAGACAGCATATTAAAAAGCAGAGACATTACTTTGTGGACAAAGGTCTGTCTAGTCAAGGCCATGGTTTTTCCAGTGGTCATGTATGGATGTGAGCGTTGGACCATAAAGAAAGCTGCCAAAGAATTGATGTGCGGTGTTGGAGAAGACTCTTGAGAGAGTCCCTTGGACTGCAAGGAGATCAAACCAGTCCATCCTAAAGGAGATCAGTCCTGAGTATTTATTGGAAGGACTATGTTGAAGCTGAAACTCCAATCCTTTGGCCACCTGATGCAAAGAACTGACTCATTTGAAGAGACCCTGATGCTGGGAAAGACTGAAGGCAGGAGGAGAAGGGGACGACAGAGGATGAGATGGTTGGATGGCATCACCGACTCAATGGACATGAATTTGAGTAGACTCCGGGAGGTGGTGATGGACAGGGAGGCCTGGCGTGCGGCAGTTCATGGGGTCACAGAGTCTGAGCGACTGAGCGAACTGAATTGGAACTCAATTTCTACGTTAAACCCAACTTCACCTTTGGCATTCTAACATCAGCTTTTCTTCAAAAGGGTTTGTGTGGCAGCACAAGCCCCAGACCCTTCCTTAGTCACGTTATAATCTTGATCAGGCTAGAATCAGGTCGCCTTCTACTTAAACTTCCCCTCACCACCTGCTACAGAAAGTGTCCCAATTGTTTTTGGTTGTACTAGCAGAGTTTTGCCAGCAGAGGGCACGCTTGCCATCACGAATGTCAGCTTTCCTCAGGCTTATTCTGGGAGTAAGAGTAAAAAAATTCAATTATAATTAAAAAAAAATATATACATATATAGAATGTCTATTTTTAACTGCTGAAAGACAGTCTAAGTGATAAGCTTGACTTACATATATTAGTTTAGTGTCTAAATATTGGCAAATTTTATCTTGGGGATAAAACACTCTCCTCTTCGAGAATCACCTCTCAGTGAACTTTTAAAAATTAATTCCTATTGAGATACAATTTACCTATTATATAAGTTTGCTTACAACTGGTCGATTTGATATATTTATACACTGCCACATGACCGCCACCTTAGCATTAGCTAATACTTCTGTCTCATTACATATTTATTTCTCTTTTGTGATGGGAACGTTTAAGATCTAACTTCTAAGCAAGTTTGTATTTTTTTAATACAGTATTGCTGTCTATGGGCTTCATGGGAGGCTCAGTGGTAAAGAATCAACCTGCCAAGCAGGATATGAGGATTTGATCCCTGAGTCTGGAAGATCCCCTGGAGAAGGAAAAGGCAACCCACTCCAGTATTCTTGCCTGGAGAATCCCATAGACAAAGGAGCCTGGTGGACTACAGTCCATGGGGTCGCAAACAGTTGGACATGAATGAGTGGCTGCCGCTGCTGCTAAGTTGCTTTAGTCGTGTGCGACTCTGTGAGACCCCATAGATGGCAGCCCACCAGGCTCCTCTGTCCCTGGGATTCTCCAGGCAGGAACACTGGAGTGGGGTGCCATTTCCTTCCCCAGAATGAGTGTCTAAACAACATTAATAATTTGCTGTCTCGAATCATAATGCTGAGGGAAGCAAGCAGTTTACTTACTGCTTCTAGAATCTCATGTGTAATATATGCCAGTTATATGAAATTTAGACATTTAATCTGTACAAAAAGAGATGTTCGGGCCTCCCTGGTGGCTTAAATGGTAAAGAATCTGCCTGCAATGTGGAAGACCTGGGTTCAATCCCTGCGTCAGAAAGGTCCCCTGGAGAAGAAAATGGCAACCCACTCCAGTATTCTTGCCTAGAGAATTTGGACAGAGGAGCCTGGTGGGCTTGCAAAGTGTCAGACAGGACTGAGTGACTATCACTTTCATTTTCAAAGAGATGTCCAGAAGAATGCTCTTCAAAATGTTAAAAGTAGTTTCCACTGGGTAGAGGGTTTAAATGAAATGGAAAAAAATTTTTATTTGTATTTTTCTGTATGCTGGAATGTTTTATTAAAGTACCCATCATGTTTACAAAAATATTAAAGCTATTCTCAAAGAGAGGAAACATTAAAAATTAACCTCAGTGCCAATCCACTGTAACTTTATTTTCTAACCAAGAAAAGATTCTGATTTGGTACTTATTTTGAAAAGACTCTGATTTGTTACTAATTTTGGGCAGCCCTGGAGTGGCTGAAAGGAGACACCCCACGTCCAAGGTCAGAAGAGGTGGCCATGAAGAGATACCCCATGTCCAAGGTAAGAGAAACCCCAGTAAGACGGGCTCCCTTCCCCACCATTACTCTATCCCAACCAAAATGAAGAAATGCACAGCTCTGGGGGTGGGACCCCTACATGATTCCCAGCACTCCTAGAGAAAGGTCTATGTACTGAAGTCTGAGAACCACCACTTAAGGGAAGAAAAAAGGAAGGCTAAGCAACTTTACTGTTTCATTCACATCTGTTTATATACATTCTTTATAGATTCCCACAGTCTACAGAAGCTGAAACTGACATGAGCTAAGGGCCTCGAATATCAGGTGTTTTAAGGATTAAAACACTTCGGAAAATGCATAGAGTGGTTGATAGTCATAGCAACCACCCATCCTTCTGTCTCCATTTTTGCCTCGACTTACCTGGTACTTGGGTTTTTGATGAAGCCAGTGTTTATGAAATTAGGGCAGAGACATGTTGTTTTGACTCCGGTTCTTTCTAGGGCACTCAGTTCTTCAGTCAGAGCTTTATGAAATCCAACAGCAGCAAACTTGCTTGAACTGGAAATACACAGAGTTCATAATGTGATTAGATTTTATTAGATATATGTATATGAAATGTTTTATCTTTTCAGGGGTAATTAATATAAATGCAAAATAAAAAAAGATAAAAGTTGTGCCTAGGAGTAACAGTAAGGATAGTAGGAAATTTTTTGTTTGAGTTGTTTTCAACAAAATACTTTCATTTTATAGAATTGGACTGGCAATCTTTTTAAGTCAGATGTCTCAGCTTTAAGAAAAAAAAGTGAGGGAACTTTCAACAGAATTTCCAAAGTATAGGTTAACTGGCAGTTTTCCAAAGTACAGGTTAATTGGCAGCATTTTCTGGAAGACAATTTGGCAAAAGGTATAAAATTCATTTAAAAAAAATGCCATGCTTGAGACTTCTCTGGCAGTGCAGTGGTTAAGACTGTGCTTCCATTGCAAGGGGTTCGGGTTTGATCCTTTGCTGGGGAACAAAGATCCACATGCCACGAGATAACAGCCAAAAAAAAATTTCTATCTATTTATCTATCTATGCTATGCTCTTAGAGCCAGTAATTTCTCTTTTAATGACTTATCCCAAGGAAATAATCAATCATGCTTCTAAAGATTTATAGTCAAGGATAGTCCCTGGGGTATCCAGTTCATGAAGGCAAATAGCTGGAAAGAGCTGAAAATGTCTCTAGTGGACAGAGACTGCTTTTGCCTCTGTCAGCATTCCTATTACCTCATTCTGCTAAGATGGCTTTGATTTTGCTGGCTTACACCCCGCTATAGCAGTTGGATCCAAGCTGGTCTAGTTAAGAGTGAACTCCAGAACACTGGGAGGGATGGCTTTTCCCTGCTGCAGTTAGACCTGGGAGTTGAGAAGATGCTCCTCTAGCACAGCTGGTAGCCACCTTGGCGACAGAGAGCCTGCCTAAGACTTCTCCTCTTGGTCTGAGGCAGTTTAAGTTCTGTGTTCCTTGCAACCAAAAGAATCTGGAAAAATAAAGTATCCAACAAAAACTGAAAATGATGTTGCATGTATATATTTAACATGCAAAATGTTCTACTTCAAATTAAAAAAAAAAAGACTACTTATGTATGTCTTTTTCAAGGTATAATTGTATTTCTACATTAAAAATGTCCTTAAAAATGATAAGAAATGCTCATCATGATTATTTCTGTGTGGTGAGATTATCAGTAAATACTCTTCTTTTTTCTTCTACTAAACTGTTTTTTCTGATTTTTCTGATCATGAACTCCTTATTGCCAAATTTAGACTTAAATTGAAGAAAGTAGGGAAAACCACTAGACCATTCAGGTATGACCTAAATCAAATTACTTATGATTATACAGTGGAAGTGAGAAATAGATTTAAGGGATTAGATCTGATAGACAGAGTGCCTGATGAACTATGGACAGAGGTTTGTGACATGGTACAGGAGACAGGGATTAAGATGATCCCCATGGAAAAGAAACGCAAAAAAGCAAAATGGCTGTCTGAAGAGGCCTTACAATAGCTGTGAAAAGAAGAGAATCAAAAAGCAAAGGAGAAAAAGAAAGATATTCCCATCTGAATGCAGAGTTCCAAAGAATGCCAAGGAGAGATAAGAAAGCCTTCCTCAGTGATCAATGAAAAGAAATAGAAGAAAACAACAGAATGGGAAAGACTAGAGATCTCTTCAAGAAAAACAAGGGAACATTTCATGCAAAGATGGGCTCAATAAAGGACAGAAATGGTATGGACTTAACAGAAGCAGAAGATATTAAGAAGAGGTGCAAGAATACATAGAAAAACTGTATAAAAAAGATCTTCACGACTCAGATAATCACAATGGTATGATCACTCACCTAGAGCCAGACATCCTGGAATGTGAAGTCAAGTGGGCCTTAGAAAGTATCACTACAAACAAAGCTAATGTAGGTGATGGAATTCCGGTTGAGCTATTTCAAATCCTGAAAGATGATGCTGTGAAAGTGCTGCACTCAATATGTCAGCAAATTTGGAAAACTTAGCAATGGCCACAGGACTGGAAAAGGTCAGTTTTCATTCCAATCCCAAAGAAAGGCAATGCCAAAGAATGCTCGAACTACTGCACAATTGCATTCATCTAACACGCTAGTAAAGTAATGCTCAAAATTTTCTAAGCCAGGCTACAACAATATGTGAACCGTGAACTTCCAGATGTTCAAGCTGGTTTTAGAACAGGCAGAGGAACCAGAGATCAAATTGCCAACATCCGCTGGATCATTGAAAAAGCAAGAGAGTTCCAGAAAAACATCTATTTCTGCTTTAGTGACTATGCCAAAGCCTCTGTGTGGATCACAATAAACTGTGGAAAATTCTGAAAGAGATGGGAATACGAGACCACCTGACCTGCCTCTTGAGAAACCTGTATGCAGGTCAGGAAGCAACAGTTAGAACTGGACATGGAACAACAGACTGGTTCCAAATAGGAAAAGGAGTATGTCAAGGCTGTATATTGTCACCCTGTTTATTTAAGTTATATGCAGAGTACATCATGAGAAACCTTGGGCTGGAAGAAGCACAAGCTGGACTCAAGATGCTGGGAGAAATATCAATAATCTCAGATATACAGATGACACCACCCTTATAGCAGAAAGTGAAGAGGAACTAAAAAGCTTCTTGATGAAAGTGAAAGAGGAGAGTGAAAAAGTTGGCTTAAAGCTCAACATTCAGAAAACTAAGATCATGGTATCTGGTCCCATCACTTCATGGGAAACAGATGGGGAAACAATGGAAACAGTGTCAAACTTTATTTTTGGGGGCTCCAAAATCACTGCAGATGGTGATTGCAGACATGAAATTAAAAGACGCTTACTCCTTCGAAGGAAGGTTATAACCAACTTAGATAGCACATTGAAAAGCAGAGACATTACTTTGCCAAAAAAGGTCCATCTAGTAGAGGCTATGGTTTTTCCAGTAATCATATATAGATGTGAGAGTTGGACTGTGAAGAAAGCTGAGCGCTGAAGAGTCGATGCTTTTGAACTGTGGTGTTGGAGAAGGCTCTTGAGAGTCCCTTAGACTGCAAGGAGATCCAACCTGTCCATCCTAAAGGAGATCAGTCCTGGGTGTTCACTGGAAGGACTGATGTTGAAGCTGAAACTCCAATACTTTGGCCACCTCATGTGAAGAGTTGACTCACTGGAAAAGACCCTGATGCTGGGAAGGATTGGGGGCAGGAGGAGAAGGGGACGACAGAGGATGAGATGGCCGGATAGCATCACCGACTTGATGGACGTGAGTTTGGGTAAACTCCAGGAGTTGGTGATGGGCAGGGAGGCCTGGCGTGCTGCGATTCATGGAGTCGCAAAGAGTTGGATATGACTGAGCAACTGAACTGAACTGAAACTGTTTTTTATGATTTTTCTGAAGTGAACCAAAAGTGCAGAAATATATTAAAATTCAGTTAATGATCTTGAGTGTGTTGAAGGAATTTTATATCTTTGAACTTCAGAGTGAATTTGTTTTTAGATATATATATATACACACACATGTATATATAAAAGCTAACAGTGAGTGGATTTTTTGGTGTACTTTGTGTGTGTGAAAGCATTAGTTGCTCAGTCGTGTCTGACTCTGTGATCCTGCCTGGCTCCTCTGTCCATGGAATTCTCCATGCAAGCATACTGCAGTGGGTAGCCATTCCCTTTTCCAAGGGATCTTCCTGACCCAGGGATTGAACCTAGGTCTCCTACATTGCAGGCAGATTCTTAATCATCTGACCTATCAGGAAAGCCCACTAAATTTCTTCTTACTATCAATAACTTCAATTAATATTTTCTTATTCTTAAGTTATTCTTTTGGATAACATTTCATTACAAGCTAATGATTAATACTCAATTTTGGTATGTCTTCCCATACTTGTAACTTTCATGCTTATAAATTGTCTATTTGAATTGACAAAATATATCAGCTAGAGTTTACAGATGAACAAAAAGAACCAACAAATTTGCAAAGTTAGTCTAACAATATCCACAGACTGGTTGGTTGTTCTTAGGTAGTGGCAAGAGTAGTGATTTTTATTTTGTTCTTTTTGTTCATCTACATTTTCTTTCTTTCTCTCTTGGTATATATTTGTTTTCTAATAGTTTTAGAAATAAATATAACCTTGACTTGAGGTTTTTTTTTTTTAATTTTAATTTTCCTTACATTATCATGTTGGTTTTGCCATACATTGACATGAATCTGCCATGGGTTGACTTGAGTTTTTTAAAGAAAGATGAAATACTGCTAAAGCAGTCACAGGATAGACCTATGGTGCCTAGACTGCATACTGTCTCTTTTGAAGTAATTAGCCCCTAGCCATTAAACACTAATTTGATTTTTGTGTGTATATCACTCCCTTGATGAAAGATGGTTTCAGATTCTGCTGCTAGGCTCATATGTTTATATGTTATAAGAAAATAAGGTATCCACCAGAGCCTGAAGTGAAGTGAAGTGCAAGTCGTTCAGTTGTGTCTGACTCTTTGTGACCCCATGGACTTTACAGTGTATGAAATTCTCCAAGCCAGAATACTGGAGTAGGTAGCCTTTTCTTTCTCCAGAGGATCTTCTCAACCCAGGGATCGAACCCAGGTCTCCTGCATTAAGGGTGGATTCTTTACCAGGTGAGCCACAAGGGAAGCCCAACCATACTAAAGTGGGTAGCCTATCCCTTCTCCATTGGATCTTCCCAACCCAGGAATTGGACCAGGGTTTCCTGCATTGCAGGCGGATTCTTTGCTAACTGACCTATCAGGGAAATCCCATATTTATACACATATCTATGGTAACATTTACAACTACATCTGTGTTACTTCTAAAACTTAGATACTTAATTCCAAAAGAGCACATATGTTTGGTAGAAAACAAATCTGAGCAATATTTATTTACCTGCACAGTCATAATTCAACATTAAAGGGTGATGATTTGCTAACATACAGAAACAGCTAACAACTAACAGGGTGCCTGTAACCAGTAGGATGACCGTGGCTATCAGGACCTCACTGATCAATTGTCCACATGTGAAGCACACCGTTACTATGCCCTACTTGTTACAGTAACTTCTTAGTTATTAAAATAGCATGGGTTTTTAGGAAAACTATTAAAATTCATTTTTACAACAATTTCATTGTCTGGACGTTTTTAATTTGGAATCCCAGATTATATTCTCTCTTTCTAATGGCTAGTTTCCACAAAATTACTTTATTAAAATGATTAACTTTTTTCATCTTGCAAAAATCCTGCCCTTGTTTTAATTCCTTGCTGCTAAAAGGGATGAGAACTGCTTGAAGCACTTGGCTTCCTATCAGATAATTTCCCTGTAGCCACCTCTCAAATGGTCAGCCTAGGAGAGGATTCATGGTTTATAAGGCTATTGTGCAAGAGACTTTGTGCAACTCCTTCTGCTTATTTCAGCAACACTGGAAGTCTGCGTGTTACTTGCTCAGTTGTGCCTGTCTCTTGTGACCCCCATGGACTGAAGACTACCAGGCTCCTCTATCCATGGAATTCTCCAGGCAAGAATACTAGAGTGGGTTGCCATTCCCTTCTCCAGGGGATCTTCCTGACCTAGAGATTGAAATCAGGTCTCCTGCACTGTAGGCAGATTCTTTACCGTCTGAGAAACCAGGAGAGCCTATCATTGTTAACAATAGTTCTCATTACACTCAAGAAATCACACTCAAGTTAAGCATAGGAACCAATGAAAAAAACACATGTTGACATACCAGTAAGCCAGTAAGAAGGGGACCCCAGTATGCCCAGCTGCTGAAGCCACAGTGACAATGTGGCCATGATTATTCTTCATCATCTCGGGAAGAAATGCCTTTGTAGTCTAGAAATGTTTTTATTAAGAGACAAAAAATTATTTCCGATTTGCAAACCCAGTGGGAATATTTAAAAATGAAGGTGTATTTTGCTAACATTGTTCACAACATTTCATCAATGAAAAAAACCTAGATTAATTGTCATAAAAGAAAAAAAAAACAAATGTGGCAAGATAATGCAAATAGATAGGATGTCCAGATGAGGAAAGCTAAATGAAACAATGAATACTGAAAGCTTTGAGAATCCATCTCAGCTAAACTGCTAATTTCTTATGTCTCCAGTTCCTTCACCTTCCATCATTGATGTCTTCTCTCATCTCATATATTGAACAGTTATAGTATCTAGTTACCAAAAATTTTACATTTAAGGTGAAATTGTTAGAAAAGAGTTTGGTTATATCATCAAAATGCTGAAATGACAACAATCTTGCAAAAGTCATGGAATGATTTTATGCCATAAATATTTATTGAGCACCTACTCTATGCTGGGGATTCAGAAAAAAATACATTTTCAGAGTAGCAGAAAGACACAAACTCTTAAGGCATAAAAATATAAAAAATGGATGTCAATAACTTGGGGCTATTAAAATGAAACAATACTGCATTTTCACCAACCCCAATATCCCTTCTTTTAAATTGAAGTAAAGTTGATTTACAGTGTTGTATCTGTTTCAGGTTCTCAGCAAAGTGTTCAGTTTTTTCTACATATATATTTCATATTATTTTCCACTATGGGTTATTACAAAGTATTATATATAATTTCCTGTGCTATATAGTATATCCTTGTTGTTTATCTGTTTTATGCCTAGTAGTTTGTTAATCCCAGACTCCTAGTTTGTCCCTTTCCCTTCCCTCTCCCCTTTGGTAACCATAGGTTTTTCTGTGTCTGTGAGTCTGTTTCTATTTTGTATATAGATTTATTTGTATTATTTTTCATATTCCATATGTAAAGGGTATCATATATTTGTCTCTCTCTATCTGATCCACTTCACTAAATATATTCTCTAGGTTCATCCATGTTGTTGCAAATAGAAATATTTCATTCTTTTTATGGCTGAGTCAATTTCCATTGTATACGTATTTACTATACCTTCTAAGTCAGTTGTATGTTGATGGGCACTTGGGTTGTTTCCATGTCTTGGCTATTGTAAATAATGCTGCTATGAACACTGGGGTATATGTACCTTTTCAAATTAGAGTTTTCATTTTTGCACATATACCTGGGAGTGGGGTGGCTGGGTCATATGATAGTTCTCTTTTTTGTTTCTTAAGGAAGCTATATTCCATTTTCTACAGTGACCATACTAATTTACATTCTGAGATTACTCATCCCAAACTCACAACCAAGAAATCTTTAAGGGGCTCTTTTATGTAATGGCTAATTGACCAATATTTAGACTCTCTGTCATTCTCTCTCTCACTATTTAAGACCTTGAATGGTGAAGTTCCTAATAAGGTTTGCAATTTTGGAACCAAGAAATAATATAAGGCCTGAGTCTCATGAGACTCTGAAAGTAAACAGGTGAACTGGGTTCACCTTTTATAGAATCCCAGAAAATGACTCAGATAATCTCTAATCCCTCCCTCATCTCTAAACAGATCACACAGAAATGCAATAATCTATCTTGCATTAATCTATCTAGAATTAAAACATATATAACACCTAAAGTTTATTCTTATTATTAATTCACATTATTCATATTTTTTGAGGGAAGGGAAGAATGATTGATAGGATTTGGTCACAGGATGTAAAATGATTTCTTTGTATAATTTTATTCTTGGTATCTGGAAAAAACTTCAATATTGATCTGATTCAACCTAATGTCTGCTGGAAGCTTCACTTTAAACTTAATCCTCACAAAAGGGAATGTTTTGGTAAAAGAAATCATACTTACCCAGAAATGTGCAAGGATATTAACTTCAAAAGTCTTTTCAACCTGAGGGTCCTGTGTAGCGAACAAGTCTGATGTGTAGACTACACCAGCATTATTTACTAAAATACTAACATCTCCAACTTCTGCCTTCACCTTCAAAAAATAAAATGAAAATATTTGCAGCATTTAGCGGTCTGGGAATAGGTCTGCATGCAATGACTGTTAAGGAAGTATATAACTCTTTCTATTAAATGTGAAAAAAAAAAGGAGTTTTGTAATCTATGTGTCAAGTGCGAAACAAAAATTTTTTTAAGTACTTAATTTCAAAACGGCCCTGCCTGTAAGTCTAATAGGTAGAAATTTTCTTTCGCAATGCAGTCTCTTAACTTTGGTCTCTATTGATTAGAACCCAAGAGGCTTTTTGCTAACAAAAACCTAACCAGTGCCAGATAAACAACAACTCACAGTAGGGTGAGCGCTCCACTGAGAATCTAATGCCATCGCTGATCTATAGGAGGCGGAGTTCAGGTGGTCATTCGAGCAATGGGGAGCAGCTGTAAATACAGATGAAGCTTCACTTGCTCAGCCACTGCTCACCTCCTGTATAGCCTGGTTCCTAACAGGTCATGGACCAGTAGCTCCCCCAGCAGCTGGGGGACTGAAGGAGAGGTGGTATGTAGCCCATTAAAGCCTTTCACTATGCTATGCATTTTACACGATTGCATTATTTATCCCATTTAATTCTCACCATTCTAGGAAGCAATAACTCTTATATGCTCATTTTAAATCTGAAACATGAAACACAGAAGGGCTGTTTCTTGCCCAAGGTCATGTGGATATCTAAGGTCACATGGAGATGAGACTCTTCTAGATTCTCTGACCTCAGAGCCCAAGATATGCCATTTCAGACAGAAAGGAAGTCGGAGTGAAGGCTGGTCAGCACATCACGAGGACATGAGTGTGTCACTGCTAAAGGCTCAACAGTCAGAAATGAATTTCATCAGGTTGTATGTAAATTACATACAGTGGTCAAGCTGAGTGGTCTGGCCCTTGACAAACACTGTGTGTACCTGAATCCACGTCTCTAGCACAATATAAAAACTGTTGTTCAGAATAATGCCCCTAAGTTACTGAGAAAAACAGGACATTTTGTGTGGTTGAACTGATGAAGCTGCCATTATGCCTCCAAAGTAACACGACTCAAGATATAAACTCATGACTTCCCTTGTGGCTTGGACAGTAAAGAATCTGCCTGCAAAGCAGGAGACCCAGGTTTGATTCCTGGGAAGGAAAGATCCCTTGGAAAAGGAAATGGCAACCCACTCCAGTATTCTCTCCTGGGAAATCCAATGGACAGAGGAGCCTGGCAGGCTACGGTCCATAGCATCACAGAGTCAGACATGACCAAGCACACACAACCATCAGGGACAAGTTATAAATTACTGTTCTATATTGCCAGTGACACTGTTCACCTTATCTTCATCCTTGAGCTCCTCATCATCACATAATATCCCACCCTAGGGCTTTCACATTTCTTAATAATGAAAGCAGGCTGAGAGTTTAATTGTTTAGGCAGCATAAAAACCAAAAGAGCTACATTAAAAAGCCTACTCAAAATATCTGATAATCATATCTCCATTGTGTAAATTCTGCTTAAGTATACAGCTTATCTTAGAATAATTTTAGTAAAAGCACAATAGTTAAAACACATGCAATAGGTTCAAATAATGAAACTATCTTTTCCAAAAAGCCTTTGTCCAGATAAGTCTGGAAGTGAATGTATTCCATTTTAGGCAACTAGTAAATTCCCTTAACAATGGCCAATAACAAAATTACATAGACAGTACTGGTGATTCTACTAATTGGTGATTTTATTAATACTAACAACTATTCTTACAAAGTGGCTACTAACTGCCAGGTAGTTTTCTAAGAAGAGTGAGTGAGTGAGTGAAGTCGCTCAGTCGTGTCCAACTCTTTGCGACCCCATGGACTGTAGCCCACCAGGCTTCTCCATCCATGGGATTTTCCAGGCAAGAATACTGGAGTGGGTTGCCATTTCCTTCTCCAGGAGATCTTCCCAACCCAGGGATTGAACCCAGGTCTTCCGCATTGTAGGCAGACACTTTACCATCTGAGCCACCAGGGAAGTCTCTTTTCTAAGAAGTCTGCATCATTAGTCCAGGTAATCCTCATAACAACCCTATGAAGTAGATATTGCTGCAATCCCCATGTTGTAATTGAGAAAAGTTAGGCAGAGGGAAAAAAAGAAAGACCTTATATACTTAAACTGTAAGTTTGTGGATTTTTAAAAAACCTTTTATATAATAAACTTCAGTATAATAAACACATCCATTTAAAGTGTATGATAAAAAAAAGGCACAGAGAGGCTAAGCAACTTGCTCAAAGTTGCATAGTTACTATTAACTGAAAGAGCATTCATCTGTATGAAAGAGAATCACTGTTACCTTAAGTAAAACAGTCATTGTTAAATGCAGATATTTGTTACCTACAGGCCTTGCTCTCACTGTACCTCTTTCTGGAAAAGCCATTTCCCATCACTTGCCTGGGTAATTTCTACTTATTCTTTTGACTTAGCTCAGGCATCACTAATAATAAAGAGGCATCAGTTTGAAATTGAAAATTAAAATCTCAAAATAGAAGCTGGGACTTCCCTGGCAGTCCAGTGGCTAAGACTCTTAGCTTTCAATGCAGGGAGCAAGGGTTTGATCCCTGGTGGGGGAACTAAGATCCTACATGTCGTGCAGTGCAGCCAATAAGAAAATGAAAAGAGAAGTTAAAAGAGTTCCCAAAACTAACATTTCCTAAACAAAGAGATTCTGAAGTCTAGTAGAACTGGAATCTTCATACTATACTGAATCAGAGTATCTAGAAGTGAGGTTCAGGAATGTGTATTTTAAAGAATTTTCCCAGGTCCAAATGACCTTTCCACCTTTACAGTAATTAGTTAACAAGGACCTGCATAAATGCATTCAGCGTAAAACCCTAATGATGTAGCACATCTTGGTTGTATATAGAAAAGGAAAATAATTCTTTCTAGAAAAAGGTTTGCTGTTGTTGTTCAGTCGCTAAGTCATGTCCGACTCTGCAACTCCCATGGACTGCAGCACGCCAGACATCCCTGTCCTTCACTATCTCCTGGAGTTTGCTCAGACTCACGACCATGGAGTTGGTGATGCCATCCAACCATCTTGTGCTCTGTCGCCCACTTCATCTTCTGCCCTCAATCTTTTCTAGCATCAGGGTCTTTTTAAATGAGTTGGCTCTTTGCATCGGGTGGCCAGTGGAGCTTCAGCTTCAGAATCAGTCCTTCCAATGAATATTCAGGGTTGATTTCCTTTAGGATTGACTGGTCGGATCTCCTTGCAGTCCAAGGGACTCTCAGGAGTCTTCTCCAGCACCACAGCTCGAAAGCATCAATTCTTCAGCACTCGGCCTTCTTTATGGTCTAACTCTTACATCTGTATGTGACTCCTGGAAAAACCATAGCTCTGACTATGTTGGCAAAGTGATGTTTCTGCTTTTTAATATGCTGTCTAGGTTTGTCATAGCTTTTTGTAGATTTACATATGATCAAAGCCTGATACACAGTTCGGTTTATCCTAATTTACTAGCACTCTTTGACTGGGCTTCAGAAGATCCCATCAGTGATTTTGCAGGTCATCAAAGATTCACCTGCAGCAGAATCAGATGGGCAAAGCGTAGGTGGGGAGGGTGCTAAACATGCAGATTCCTGGGTTCAGCCCTTGGCCAACTACAAGAAAACCTCTGGGGTACATACGTTTTAAAAATACTTATCTACCTGGCTGCGTTGGGCCTCGCGGCATGCAGACTTTTCTCTAGTTGTTGCTTGCTGGCTCTAGAGTGCACGGCTCAGTAGCTGCAGCACCCTGGATTAGGTGCCTCACGACATGTGGGATCTTTGTTCCCCAACCAAGGATCTAACCCGTGTCCCCTGCACTGCAAGGCAGATTCTCAACCACTGGGCCACCAGGGAAGTTCCAAGCGTGCATTTTTTTCTTAATCAAGTTCCCCGGAAAACTCTAAAACACACTACAGTTTAGGAGCCTCAGTTCCAGGTTTGGGGCCTACCATTGGCGAGCTGGACAACTTTGGAGGAACCACCAAACTTCTGTTTACTTTGCCTCCATCATAACTGGGTCATCTCCCAAACCCTCCCCAGTTCTGGCACGATACGACTGGAACTAAATTGAAAAGTTTACCTTTTTCGCAGAGCTGTAAATATCTTCTCGGTTACTGCAGTCTACCACAAAGGTATGAGCCCTCGCGCCCAGTCTCTTGCATTCGGCGGCTGTTTCCTCCAGTCCATGCTGCAAAAAGCAACGAAGGGCAAGGAGAGCAAGATAAATGACATGAGCAGATTATACACACAGCTGAAAACAGCTAAGGGTATTCAGATTCTCTGGTCTAGGACCGGACAAGAATTTAACTGATGTATTTTTGACAGGGATATAGGCACACTTCACTCTCTGTACTACAACTAGTTTCTCTTATTTGGAACTGAATTGAAAGCAAGCTTTTAAAAGAAGACAAAAGCCTTAAAATACTGAGCATGTATTCGTTAATTTCACATACTGTTTAAAGATTAATTTTTACTGGAGTATAGTTGCTTTACAGTGTTGCATCCTTCTTTGTGACTCTGTGTGTATTCCGTGTGCACGCTAAGTCACTTCAGTCATGTCCGGCTCGTTGTGACCCCATGGACTGTAGCCTGCCAGGCTCTTCTGTCCATGGGATTCTCCAGGGTTGCCATGCCCTCCTCTGGGGAATCCTTCTAACCCAGGGGCCAAACCCTCATCTTCTATGTCTCCTGATTGGGAAGCGAGTTCTTTACCACTAGCCCCACTTGGGAAGCACTGTGTATTCTGTATCAGGCTTTAAAAAATGATATTGAGATTTCTTTCTGTGTCACTAAAAACTATTCATGGATATCAACTTTCTGGCTGCAAAATACATAAATAATGAGTTAACTACAGTTCATCCATTCATTCAGTCACCCATTCCTCCAACATTTTAATAGTCACAGTGCTTAGCAGAATGTGCAGACACACATATGGGTGAGATAAATTCCAGATTTCAGCAAGCTCACAGTGTAGTAAAAAACATAAAATAAGTATAACATTCAGGTAGTGTTAAGTCACTCAGTCATATCCAACTCTTTGTGACCCCATGGTCTGTAGCCTGCCAGGCTTCTTTGTCCATGGGATTCTCTAGGCAAGAATACTGGAGTGGGTTGCCATTCCCTTTTCGAGGGGCTCTTCCTGACCCAGTGACTGAAATCCGGTCTCTTGCATTGCAAGTGAATTCTTTACCATCTGAGCCACCAGGAAAACCCTAACATTTAGGTAGGACCATATGAAATTGCTACTGCTTTGGAATAAAGGACTGAATATTGGCAGTTTCATGTGGTTCAAACTAATTTATTGTATTAAGTATAATAATATAAAGAGAGTTTGGGGAATAAGGAGGAGGAGTGTGCAATGTAATTCTAGAAGAAGCCCCAGAGCTGGTGAGGAGAGCAGGCAGGTAAAAAGGGGGGAAAGGGCATGCCAGCAGTGTAAGCACAGGGATGGCAGGAGAAAGGTCCTATAAGATAAGCACTAGCAGATTGTTGCTGTTGGGTCATAATGTTCAAGGCCAGCAAGAGTCCAGATTAAAGGGCAATAGATATCGTATTACTTTTTATCCAAAAAGTTAGTGTAGAACCACTGATTAAATTACAGAATCGAATTTGTGTATTCTATTGATTACTCTTTCTAATGTATGGAGGACAGGGACCTCCCTGGTGGCCCAGTGGTTAAGAATCAGCCTTGCAATGCAGGGGGCAGGGATTCGAGTCCTGGTTGGGGAATGAAGATCCCACATGTGCAGAAGCAACTAAGCGTGCCTTTTGCAACTACTGAACCTGTGCTCGTGAGCCACAACAAAAGATCCCCGTGATGCAACAAAGATCCCACGTGCTGCAATGAAGACACGATGCAGCCAAATAAGCTTGTTTAAAAAAGTACGGAGGACAGATTTTAGGGGTCAATACTGAAGGAAGAGAGAAAAACTAGTAGGCAGTTTCAGAACAGATGATACAAGTTTGAATTGTGGTTCCAGTTGAAAGGGTGTAGAGGAGAAAATAATCTTTAAAATGTATCTCCAGGAGGCAAAAACATCAAGATTTGGTGACTGGATGAAAAAGATGGGAGGGAACCAAGGCTGATGCACTTAATTTTCAGTTTTGGTCCTTGGCTACATGTCAGCTGGCGATCACAAGAAGAGAGCAGACTTGAGACAAGCAATGATGATCTCAATTGGGGCATTCCTCCCTTAACATTTTTCTCAGCACAGTGGAACTCCTCGTCATTTTTCAGAATTTCCCTTGGTTACCTTTCCCCCCTCTAATGTATTGAATTCAGTTTTCAAATTTAAATCCTGGGCTCTTCTTTAGTATTCATGAATCACTCTTTACCCTCTATCCCCACTACTAAAACCTTCTGCCCATTACCTAGATTACTAGCCATAATGTTTTTCTGATTCTTTCTAATACTATTTTCCAATTCTTCATTAATCTACTTCATCATTGAATAAAAAAATCTTTGTTGTTGTTGTTCAGTTGCTCAGTCGCATGTGAGGCTCTTTCTAACCCCATTAACTGCAGTATGCCAGGCTTCACTATCTGCCTTCAACTGTCGATGATGCCTGCCAGAGTTTGCTGAAACTCATGACCATTGAGTTGGTGATGCCATCCAACCAATTCATCTTCTGTCGCTCTCTTCTCCTGATCTCAATCTTTCCCAGCATCAGGGTCTTTCCCAATGTGTTGGCTCTTAGCATCAGGTGGCCAAAGTACTGGAGCTTCAGCTTCAGCATCAGTCCTTCCAATGAATATTCAGCGTTGATTTCCTTTAGGATTGACTGGTTTGATCTTGTTGCTGTCCAAGGGACTCTTAAGAGTCTTCTCCAGGACCACAGTTTGAAAGCATCAATTTTTCGGTGCTCCATCTTCTTTACAGTCCAACTTTCACATCTGTATATGTCTACTGGAAAAACTATAGCTTTGACAATACAGATCTTTGTTGGCAAAAAGATGTCTCTGCTTTTTAATGTGCTGTCTAGTATATACTATGTGCTCACTCCTTATTGTAAATGTATCTTTCCAAGCTTACCTAACCAAGTATGGGAGTGAGAATGGTCAGGAAATAATGGATTGGGACTTCCCTGGTGGTCCAGCTAAAACTCTTCATCTTCCAGTGAAGGTGGCATGGGTTGGACCCTTGGTTGGGGAACTAAGATCTCACTTGCTGTGCAGTGCAGTCAAAAGAATAAAAGAAATATTCGATAATCTGCATAAAAGATAATGAACCATTCATGGCATTAGCCTCAGTAGAATAAAAAAGGAGAAGATATCCTCAATCCCTCCCTAAATTCAAATTCTTTTGTAGACTTCATGATGAATATGAAGACCTCTGACCCTCACATTCTGAAGTGGATATTTTAGGAGAGTTGGAGATTGTTGGAGAGTTGGACATTGTTTTCTTTGCCACTTGAGTTAATCCTTGAAGTTACCCCGGGAACAATCTTTGTTCCCTAGGTGAAAAGAATTTGAAACGGCCCCTCCCTACCCTTTCAATTGGGTCCTAAAACAATCTTAAACTCTCCTTCATATTCTTTCTCATTCTCCACAGATCTGTCAGTCCAATTTTACCTCTCCAGGTTCTGCTGCCTGGCCTGCTTGAAATTTCCACCTATTTTCCTTCCCCAGTCAGGTTTAGTAGTTCTCAGACTTTCATAATTTTTAAATCTGTAAGCTCCATGAAAAGTAGATGGGTAAATATACTGAACTAGGACTGCCAAACTTTTATTTAGCCAATTAAGGATGTTAAAAACAAACATAGCAGCTATTTATATTTACTGTCACTGTAATTTCATTAAGTAAATAGACATATATACATAGAAGGGGATAACAGGGGAGACAGTTGGATGGCATCATCGACTCAATGGATATGAGTTTGAGCAAGCCCCTGGAGATGGTAAAGGACAGAGAAGCCTGGCATGCTGCAGTCTGTGGGGTTGCAAAGAGTTGGACGTGACTGAGTGACTGAACAATAGATTTATACCTATAGGTATAATCCACCAAAGAGTAGGAAGAACATCATTTCAAAGTAAAAGATAAATTATTTAAATTAAATGAATTTAACATAATACATGCTCCCTATATTATCCTTAATTTTCTGACCACTTCTGCTACTACCAGCCAGGTCTGACAAGCTGGCATTATCTCTTACCTGAAGTGAAGGGAAAGTTGCTCAGTTGTGTCCAACTCTTTGCGACCCCATGGACTATGTAGTCCGTGGAATTCTCCAGGCCAGAATACTGGAATGGGTAGTAGTTCTCTTCTCCAGGGGATCTTCCCAACCCAGGGATCGACCCAGGTCTCCTATATTGCAGGTGAATTCTTTACCAGCTGAGCCACCAGGGAAGCCCATTTCCTACCTGGATTATCAAAATAGTTTATCTGCTTTCCCTGCAACCTAGCAGCCGGGGGAACTTCTTCATAGAAACTGGTTCCAAAACCTCCACTGGCTCCCCTAGTAAAAGCTGAAGTACAAACAGCCGATAGGAACCTTCATGACTGGAGCTGCGGTTCCTTCAGTTTCTAGGCCAGAGCTATCCCACAGAAATATAATGCGAGCCACATATTTAATTTTAACTGTTCTAGTAGCACATTAAAAAATTTTAAATTTAGTACATTTTATACAACTTTGCAACCTCATCAACTATAGGCTACCCGGCTCCTCCATCCATGGGATTTTCTAGGCAAGAGTATCAGAGTGGGTTGCCATTTCCTTCTCCAGGGGATCTTTCTGAACCAGGGGTTAAAACCAGGTCTCCCACATTGCAGGCAGACACTTTCACCATCTGAGCCACCAGGGGGCCCCCTTTATATAATTTGCTATGTCCAAAATATTATGGTTTTGAAATATTTATTATTAGGAAATATAATCATTTCAATATGCAATCCATATAAAAGTAATTAATAAGAAAGTCTTTGAAATCCCATGAGTATTTATCTACAAGCAAGCATAAGTGTTAGTTGCTCAGTTGTGTCCAATTCTGTGACCCCATAGATTGCAGCCCACCAGGCTCCTGTGTCCATGGGATTCTCCAGGCAAGAATACTGTAGTGGGTTGCCATTTCCTTCTCCAGGGGATCTTCCTGATCCAGGGATTAAACCCTAGTCTCCTGTATCATAGGCAGATTCTTTACTGTCTACTAGGGAAGCCATTCATACCTAAAACACATTCTAATTTTACCAAGTCACATTTTAAACACTCAAGAGTGGCTAATATTTACTATTGCACCCAAATAACAGTAGCACAGAGCCTTCTTTCACTTCTCTCCCTTCAGTGCTAAGCTTTGCCTTTGTGGATCCCTCTCTGCAGAGATAAGCCAGGGACTCACTGTACCCTCAATCTCTTCTGACTTTGACTCAGCTGCCTCCATCTCGGTGAGACCCTCTGTATAAGATCAACACTCCCACCTCTGCCATCCCCACAGTACAGGCAGAGTCCCTATCCCCTTTCATGTTTTATTTTTCAATTATACTTAACATCATCCAACAATTACACATTTTATTATATACTGTTTATTGTCCCTAGCTCATAACGTTTTCCTCACTGCTGTATCGTCAGTTCTGCAATAGAACAGAGTCTGGCAGATAGTAGGTCCTCAATAAATTATTTGTTGGGTGATGGAGAAGGAAATGGCAACCCACTCCAGTATTCTTGCCTGTAGAATCCCATGGACAGAGAAGCCTGGCAGGCTGCAGTCCATGGGGTCTCAAGAGTCGGACATGACTTAGCGACAAAACCACCACCACCAAATGTACTTCACTCCAGATCAGAAAAAAGTTTGTACAAACTAGCACCGGGCTCTGGGAGTCACAAATCGAGAGGCATAACCAAACTCATACATCTTTGAACTTGAGCTTAAACTTCATTTTGTGAAGGAATAATAATAACTGTGTGTTTACCACGTGGCAGATACTGCACTACACGCTTTGCGTGCGTTATTATTTCCCATCCCTCTAAGGAAAGTACGCTTATCTTATTGGTTTTGCAGTAAATGAACCTAAGGCTCTAGGAAGCTACCCACCATGCTGAGTAAGTGAGCCATGAAGTGTGGAGTTCATTTAACCAAACCACTCTGCCCGCCGCTTACTGGTGTGACCACATCCAGAGGAGGTTGGGCCTAGTTTCTACCTTTCACGGACATGTAATTATTTATGCTTATTTTCCTACAAGATTGAGAGCAGGGGACTCTCTCTCGTTTGCCACTGTGTTCTTAACATCTGGGCAACAGAATGGTATCTGTTGATGGCATCTCAATCACCCACTCACTGGGTACCTCTCATGCATATGTAATAAGTTGCTTCAGTTGTGCCAGACTCTTTTTGACCCTATAAACTGTAGCCTGCCAGGCTCCTCTGTCCATAGAATTCTCTAGGCAAGAATATTGGGGTGGGTTGCCATGCCCTCCTCCAAGGGATATTTCCCACTCAGGGATTGAACCCACGTCTTCTGCGGCTACTGCATTTCAGGTCGATTCTCTCCCTCTGAGTCACCAGGGAAGCCAGGTTAGCTCTCAGCCAACCTCAGCCCCCTGAATCCTTATTTATAATACTGGATGTTGTGTAAGGGATGGTGTTTCTTGGCATCGTGTGGCTCTCCCAAACCCCTTTGTCCATCCAACACTGGTCAAATAATAAAAGGTAAGAGTCTAAGTTCATCTCCCTTCCTTAGGGTACATCTATTCTGGGAATTGCTTTGAAAGATTTTTTTTTCATTGTTTTTAACTAAAAGATGATTTAAAAATTTCTCTTGTAAATTACTATGACAAAGTAATGTTGCTTTCTGTTGGGTATGTTTTAAACATACTTATTTCAGTAGCCGTAAGATTTTTCTCTTAATATGTGCAAACCTCTTTTTTAACACACTAGCTAAAACTATGACTTTTCCTACAGGATAAGATAGAGGGATCAGGGACTTCCCTGGTGGTCCAATAGTTGAGACTCCACCCTCCTGATACAGAGGGCACAGATTTGATCCCTAGTTGGAGCACAGGTTTGATCCCAGGTTGGGGAAGATCCCACATGCAGCAGTCAAAAAATAAAAGCCAGAGGGATTAGTGAAATCAGGCTTAAAGAGCTGGGTGCAACTGCGTGACTGAACTGAACTGAAGATAAATTTACAATATCAAATTAGTGATAAGCAGTAACTGGAAATCTTACATCCTCTAGGTTCGCTTATCATGTCAACATCAACACATTAACTGATGCATGTTTTTCCCCCTTCTATAAAATGGCAATACTAGTAATTTTTTTCCTGCCTACTAAACAGATGCTGTAAGGGGCTGTTGCCAGCAAAATGCAACACAGATGAAAGGTACTAGAAAGTAAAACACAGTAAGCACTATTACCTTATTTATATCCCACAGGACCAGCTTGCACTTAAGTTTTGCAAATTCGTAGGCAGTCTGCCTGCCAAGTCCGTGTCCAGCTCCGGTAATCAGGACGACCTCTCCGGTGACTGACTTTCTCTTCTTAGGAATAAAAAGCTTCAGAAGAGACTCTACGATGCAGACGAGCAGAAAGGGCAGAAGCAGGAAGCTGGCCAGAAAGAATTTCATCCTTTTTTGTTCCTGCGAGTTTGGGGTCTATTTCGTTTTACCAGTCACTCTAAATTGCTTCTGGGAGACTGTTCCGTCTAAGACTGGTGTGTATAAAAGGGAGAACAAGGAAGGGCTCCTTTATCGCAGAGAAAAAAAAAAAACAGCCGCAAACCGTTCCTTCCGCTGGGCTGGGCTTGGCTAGGTCTTTGGCAATTGGCTCAGGCTGCAGTGCGGAGCGACTGCTCGCCAGCTCGGAAATCTGGGAGGGACAAAGCCCAGGCGAGAGCGAAGCTTCCTAGTTGTGGGGGCGCCGCCAGGCTCATCTTTTCCTGTCTTTCTCCTGGTCTCGCGGGCCGACCTTGGAGGGTTAGTTGCCACTTCTTTTGGTAAATGTGATCAATTCCTTTTAAAGTTACAAGGCTAACTGCCAGGGTCCTCAGTCCAGAGGCTTTCTTGAAACTTGACGGCTCCCCCACCTTGGTTAAGGGATGCGGATGTAGTTTCTTGTCTAAAAGGAACCTCCGGAGAAGGCCAATTGTTCTCTCGCTGGCTAAGAAAAGGACGCTATACCAGATTTCAGTTTGAGCTCTGCACAGGTTTCTGGAGGAGGAGGAAGTTTTGTCCTTTCAAGGGCAGCAATAATCAAGCCCCAGGAAAATTCTGATCATATCCGGGGAGACTGTTTCCCCAAGAAATAACAGGATTTGCATAAGTTTTTTTTCACTCAATCTATTAGAACTTGTAAAATACATATATTATGCTTTACTTATTGGATACTAATCTAGGTTAAAAACATCATTGTCCCCCCCCAGATAAATAATAAAGTGAGAAGAAGATCACCTTGCTTAAAGATTACCTATGTAATTTAGGTTTAGTAGCTGATGTGTGTGGGTATTCAATAGATAAGTGGTGATTTAAACGAAAATCCTAAATATTGTTTATTGAAAGAAAAGACCCAACTCTGGTCTCTTGTGAAGAAAGAGCTTAATAAATGTCCCTTATATGTGTTTTAAAAATTCAGTTCTTTTTTAAAAAATAAATTTTTACTGGAGTTTATTTGCTTTACAATGCTGTGTTGGTTTCTGCTGTGCAGCAAAGTGAATCAGTTATAGGTATATGTATGTCCCCTCTGGTTTGGATTTCCTTCCCATTTACGTCACCACAGGGCACTGAGTAGGATTCCCTGAGCTATACAGTAGGGTCTCATTAGTTAACTGTCAATTCAGTTCTTTTTTTCTAAAAAAAAAAAAAAATTAATTTTTATTTATTTATTTGTTCTTGGCTGCACTGGGTCTTCGTTCCTGGGTGGGCTTTTCTCTAGTTGCAGTGCTTGAGCTTCTCGTTGTGGTGGCTTCTCTTGTTGTGGACGGGCGCTCGGGATAGTGGGCTTCAGTAGCTGCGGCTCCCTCGCTGTGAAGCCCAGGTACAATAGTTGTGGCACATAGCTTAGTTGCTGAGACACGTGGGATCTTCCCCGCTCAGGGATCAAACCCGTGTCTCTTGCACTGGCAGACTCTTTACCACTGAGCCACCAGAGAAGCCCCTCAATTCAGTTCTTGACAGTAATTGAATTGGGGCTTTTTGTGAGACACTACTGTGCTTGGAAAGAGACTTCAGTCATGTGGGTCACTAATGGTCACCCTTTATATTTAAGAGGCAGGGAGATCACAGAAAATGGAAGTTCACAAATAATTCACACTCTTTTCTCCCTCTTATTTAAACAGCCCTAGACTGTTATAGGAGATAAAGTGACAATTCCACAATGTAGAATTCCATTATAGATTTCGTGAAAATTCTGAATAGTCTCTACGATTTTTTCTTGTTGCTGCTAAATCCAAGTTTATGATAGAACAGTGCTTTTCACAGGGGAGATTTATGTCTTGCTTTCAGGAAGAGCAAGGGGCGTATTCATACCAGCTATTTCTCAAGTAGTTCTAATGGATTCAAAACAAAAGACCATGAAGCTTAGTAATTACACAGGTCAATGAGGAAAGTTCCCCATTACTTTAAAGAATACTGAGGAGGACTGTGCAGAAATGATAACTAGGTTGTGATGAAGGATAGTTATCTTGTCATTCTGGGATAGAAGCCTTTCCTCCTGGCTCTGAAGTCTGAATTTTAGAGCTGGAGGAATTTAGGTGTTAGCTTATCCAACTGGATCTTTTTTCTTTAGTAAATATTGAATCTATGAATTCAAAGTAATGAATATGTCTGGTTTGAAATGGTTCAACAGGAAAGATAACAAAAAGACAGTCTCTGGTCCTACACTGTTTTGGGTTTTTTTTTTTTTTTTTTTGCTTGGCCACACTAGGAGGCTTGCTGGACTTGACCTCAAACAGTGAGAAGTCCTAATCACTGTATCACCAGGGAATTCCTACACCTACCCTGTTTTATTTCTCAGATCAAATGCTTCTAATCAATTTAGCTGTCTTTTACAGACTCTTTTAGTGTCTTTTTTCCTTTCTACTAAAATACTATTAAGGGATTACTATCAATTCTATTTCTGGAAAAGGGCATGGCAACCCACTCCCATATTCTGCCTGGAGAATCCCCATGGACAGAAGAGCCTGGCAAGCTGCAGTCCATGGGGTTGCTAAGAGTCAGACATGACTGAGCAATTAAGCAGAGCACATCAATTCTATTTAATCTAATTCTTTAAATGTTATTATGCATCCTATATGCAAGGCCTGGTGAGGGATACAAAGTAGAGAAAAAGACATCTCCTTAGCAATCTACAGTCTAAGTAAGAGGCCAGACCGATAAATGACCCTGGAGGAAACAAGCAAATATTTGTATGCGTGTGTGTGCTCAGTCGTGTCTGACTCTTTGCAACCCCATGGAGTCTAGCCCACCCAGGCTTCTCTGTCTATGACATTTTCCAGGCAAGAATACTTGAGGGGGGTGCCATTTACTACCCAGGGGATCTTCCTGACCCAGGGATCTCTTGATTCTCCTGCATTGGCAGGTGGATTCTTTTTACCACTGAACCTCCTGGGAATCCCTGAGGGAGAGGGAGATTGATTTCAGTGGTTAGCAAAGACTTATGAGAAAGTTGGATTTGAGTTGTGTCCTGACGGTGAGTATGACTCAGGCAGCTAATGGGGCAGGCTATTTCGATCCTACTCCTAAATCTACTCAGGAAAACAGAATTATGTTGATCCGTGTAAGAAGAGCCCTCCTTTTCAAACAGTGAGCTCTATTTTGTTTAAGATCATTGAACTTTCTAAAATCCATTCAGTGTTATCAAGGTTACTTGCTTCATCAGCAACTAAGCAGAATAAAGGAAATTCTGACCAACTGGGAAAGAGTTTTGCTATTCCAGTCTCATGTTTTGTAAATTGTGCTCCCCTATTAGTGAGTCAAGGAGTTATTTTGTTGTCTAATCAATTTAAAGAGTCATTAGTATTAAAATATTATATGTAGATTATTTATAGCAAATTGTTATTTAAAGTCCGACTCTTTTCCAACGCCATGGGCTGTAGCCTGTCAGGCTCCTCTGTCCATGGGATTTCAAGGGATCTTCCCAACCCAGGGATCGAAGTTGCGTGTCCTGAATTGCAGGCAGATTTTTCACTAATATGCTACCAGGGAAGGGGCTATGTACAGCAAATACTATAGGACATTCTTCTGGGTAAGTATTCCAGTGAAACTTTTATTTCAGTTTTCTGTAGGCTGGTAGATGCAGTGGAGGAGTGTGTGTGTGGTGGATGTACGGCCTACTTATACTTGGTTACTTGAGAGGCAACAGAGCAAAGTGTTAAGAGAATAGACTCTGGAGCCAGATGGCCTGAAGTTCAATCCTGGCTCAACTATTTACTTACTGCTATTGTGACTTTGGGCAAGTTATAAATAACTATTTGGTTTCGGTGTTTTCATCCATAACAGAAAAAGAATAGTATCTATCATATTGTGATTATTATGAAGATTCAGTGAGATAATATTTATAGGATGCTCAGAATAGGATTTGGTACACAGTAAGCTGTGCAAATGTGACCAAGAGTCTCAGACAAAACTGAAAGCCACTGTTGTAGTCAAATCTGAGTTAACCCAAATACTTCAGAGTTTGACAGTGAAACCATGCACTTCTGATTTGGACTTGAACCTATATGCCCAGATTCACACCCAGCCTAAACTCAGATTGGGACTTGAACCCACAGTCTTTTAATCGGAATCACTCACCTGGTGTCTGGACTTACTGAGGCTCAGGTTCTCTGTGTCTCAGTGCAGAAGGAATTCAATGAGAGGCAAAGTGGTAAGCAAGATGTAGATTTATTAATAGAGGATGCTTGTGAAAGATGCAAGCAGGCAGGCAAGGGGCTCTACCCCAGGATTAAGTGGGCACAATTTTATAATCCACATTAGTTGGGGAGGAGGAAAAGATTGTTAGGCTTACATCACTAGCTCCTTCTTCTTGCAGGGCAGGAGAATGTCTGATCCTATGAGGTCAAACTAGGACTGTCATAGCACTTATTCAAATTAGCAAAAGGGTAGTGACATATACTAAAGTATGTTGACTCATCTCAGACTTCCATAGAATGAGGGTCTCCTACTTTGGAATGTCACCTTTCCCTCAAATTTCTGTTCTTGGTCCTCAGGATTGTTACCTTGATGAACTTGAGCAGCAGAACTCAGGCTTCATTTTTCTTTAAATTAATTTATTTTTTTATTGAAGGATAATTGCTTTACAACCAGGCTTCATTTTTTTCTTTCACTTAATGACATGTGGCATATCTCATGCTTTTATTTATGGTGTTATAGTTAAGCAAGCCTCCTTTGTTCCATGATAATGTGATAGCTTTCTTGAGCAAACATTAATTTACAGAGGTCTTCCAAAGTTCCCTCGGTTTCCCTCTCTATCTGTAACTCCATACTGAGATTTCTACAGCTACCTGTATAACTATCCTATTCTATTCCTATCAATGGGAACCACTTGATCATTTACCAATAGTTTTAGGCTGCAGGTATAGCCTGTGATATATCTTTGACTTTTTAGTTCCCCTTTGAGAAGGGTACTGTGTATAAACATTGAATAAATGAGAAGGAAAAAAACCCTTACAATTTAAAAAGAAAGATAGGTTCAGAGAGATCAAGTAACTTGCCAAGTTAATGCTGACAAGTTTAGGGGGGCTGGAATTTATGTCCACAAGTTTTGTTTATTAACAGCTTTATAAATATATAATTCACATACCACAACTCATTGTGGTTTTGATTTGCAGTTCACTAATAATGATGACTGAGCACCTTACCATGTGCTTGTTGACCATCTGTATATTTTATTAAAGTTCTTTGCCCATTTCTATTGACATGTACATTATGTATCTTAAAATATTTATTTATTTGGCTGCACCAGATCTTAGTTGTGGCACACAGGATCTTGTTCCCTGACCAGGGATTGAAACCAGGCCCTCTGCTTTGGGAATGCAGAGTCTCAGTCACAGAACCATCAGAGAAGTCTCCATTT
The DNA here is from genome assembly GCA_007570785.1 of Antilocapra americana. Taxonomy (NCBI): domain Eukaryota; kingdom Metazoa; phylum Chordata; class Mammalia; order Artiodactyla; family Antilocapridae; genus Antilocapra; species Antilocapra americana. Next base: position 5,026,878 of record ML660770.1, on the reverse strand, counting down.
GCCCATTTTTAAATTGAGTTACTTGTCTTTTAGTTGTTGAGCTGTCAGAGTTTTTATATAGTCTGAACACTGGACTTTCATCCAATATATGATTTGCAAATACTTTCTCCCATTCTTCAGGTTGTCTATTCATTTGCTTGATAGTGTCCTTTGATGCACATAAGTTTTTTTTAATTTTGATAAAATATATTTCTGTTTGTTCTTTTGATGTCATGTCTAAGAGATCACAAACATTCAGTCTATAGCATTTCATTCCTGCCCCCTCCCGATGCACGTTCCTCTCACATGAAAAACACCTTAATTACATACCAATAGCCGAAAGTCTTAATGCATTTTAGTACGAAATCTAAAATCCAAAGTCTCATTTGTATATCATTGAAATAAGATAGGAGTGAGACTCAAGGTCTGATTCCTCTTCAGGCAAATTGCTCTCCAGCTGTGAGCCTGTGAAACCAACATGCTATGTGCTCCCAAAATACAATGGATACATACATAGGGTAGACAGTCCCATTCCAAAAGGGAAAAATAGGAAGGAAGAAAGAACAGATCCCAGATAAGTCTAACACCTAATGAATCAAACAAAACTAAGCCTTAGAGACTAAAGAATAATCCTCTTCAGCTCTGTCTTCCACGCCCGCTGGGGCTGCAGTCCTAACTCTGCGTCTTTTCCTGGTTGAGGTCAAGTGCAGGTGACTCTGCCGGTCTGGAGTCAGTGGAGTGTCCCGCCCTCACTCCACTGGACCTTAAAGAGGGCTCTCTGCAGTGGCCCTGCCCTTTGAAATCTAGGTGGAGGCAGCCGTGCCCCTGGGCCCTTGCACTCTGTTTGCTGATGAAGAAAGTGCTGCACTGATGTTGCCAGAGCTTGCTACCTTTGGAGTGGCAGCTACCCCAGCCAGCTGTAACCCACACCCAGTGTGCCCAAAGTACAAGCAGTGAGCCTAAGATGTGAGGCCATGCTGGGCAGAGCATGCCAAGGTTCTGTAGGTGCAGGAGGCCCCCCTTTTGAAATTGCTCCACCTCTAGAGCCTTTGTACTCTGGGCTTCTGAGAGTTCAGGCAGCCCTGAAGATCTCTGAACTGCCTTCAGGCTCATTCTTCTGGCTGTCTTCGAGAATAACTTCTGTTGAGATGGTTGATCGATACCAGTCTCCTTAAAAAACAATCACTTGGGCACACGCCTTCTGTCTCAATCTTGCTTTCTCATTTTTCCCAACATAAATAGGCTGAGAGTTTTCCAAGTTTTCATGTTCTACTTTTTTTTTTTAATTAAAAAGTTTTATTTATTTATTTATTTGGCAGCTCTGGATCTTCGTGGCTGCACACGAGCTTTCTCTCGTTGCCGGGGCGTGTCACTGCGGTGGCTTCTCTTATTGCCGAGCACTTACCTGGGACCTGTTCTTTCTTTGTTCCTATTTTTCCCTTTTGGAATGGGACTGCCTATCCTATGCCTGTCTCATCATTGTATTTTGGCAGCGCATAGCATGTTGGTTTCACAGGCTCACAGCTGGAGAGCAGTTTGCTTCAGGAGGAATCATACCTGAGTGAGCAGATTCAGTAGTTGTGGCACGTGGGTTTAGTTGCTCTGTGACACATGGGATCTATCTTCCTGGACCAAGTATTGAAATCTTGTCCCCCACACTGGCAAGGTTGATTCCTAACCACTGGACCACCATGGAAATCCTCTACTTCATTTTTGATGAACAATAACATCAATAAGTCATTTCTCTCCTTTTGCATTGTTCTTGTCAATAAAGATAATCAATAAGCAAACTATCATTGGAATAGAAAAGAATTTTATTTGCACGAAACTGAGGTCCACAGCCCCCATGACAGATTCTCAGATAACTCTGAGGAGCTACTCTGGAGAAGCATGGTTTACAGGACAGTTTTATGCCTTATTAGAACAAAGAACATCAAACATGTCAGTAATATAGTCCTTCAAGTTTTTAAAGAAACAGATCAGCACGTCCAGAGTGAGTCAGTATGGCCTTAGAACCTGGGAAGGGAGTCTTACTTAGAAGGAGTACCAGTATTGACATTCCAGGGAGACATTTCATTTTTATTTTTAAGCCAGACAGTCTTTACTTCTGGTCAGTGTGCCCCTTTCTTTAATAATTAAAGCAGACATACAATGTATGCTTGAACAGGCTATTTTAATTAGCATAAAATTAGAGTTGAATTAATTTTTATAGGGTAGAGTTGCTTTACAATGGTGTGTTAGTTTCTACTGTAACAGCAAAGTGAGTCAGTTACATGCATATATACATATAGGACATGGACAGGGCAGAGGAGCCTGGCAGGCTACAATCCATGAGTTTGCAAAGACTTGGATACTACTAAGAATGCATGCCTACACCATCCCCTCTGTTTTAGCTTTTCTTCCCAATTAGATCACCACAAAGCTTTGAGTAGAACTCTCTGTGCTAAGAAGTTTCTCATTAGTTTCTTAATTCAGACATAAATACGAGTGTATTTCATAATTTTAATACTTTTTAAAAAAAAATTTAAAGACAAGTCATAGAGCCATTTTTAGAATTAGAGTGTAAGAGGTTAGACAGTTTATCTTCTGGCCAAAAGTCAAAACTTCATTAAAATTTTAGATTTGTTCACTAATATGAAATAAGTTGTGTTCAGGGTATCATTCTTCTGAATTTGTATGAAAGCAGTGTAATAGTCAAAGAATATGATGAGTTATTCACTGTCGCTACTTTTCTTTGGGCTTCCCAGGTGGCACTAGTGGTTAAGAACCCACCAGCCAATGTAGGAGATAAAAGGGTTTGGTCCCTGGGTTAGGAAGATCTCATGGAGAAGGGCATTACAACACACTCCAGAATTCTTCCCTGGAGAATTCCATGGACAGAGGAGCTTGGCAGAACACAGTCCTTAGGGTCGCAAAGGGTCGGACATGACTGAAGCAACTTATCATGCATGCACTTTACTTTAGAAAAACAGGGGCTGCTTTTTAAACTGTTTTCAATGTGGGCACTTTATCAAAATAGCAGATGTCTGACCTAGTCAGATATGGTGTGTTTTCACATTTCCTATTAAATGGTGTTGACAGTGCTGTAAATTATTTTGTAAGTCTTTAAATATCATCATATGTTATTTTGGATGACTCATTTGGTATAAGCATAAAAATTCCTTGTCTAATTTGGTAAGAAAAAAAAAATTCAAGTTAGCATATGTATAAGTCAGAATGACTTCCCCAGAATGACTTCACTTCAATATGTGAAAGTTTGTTTTGTCATACTAAAGCTGGTAGGAAGATCCAGGTCACTCCTTAACACTTTGCTTAGTTTCACTGCTTGCAAGTTCTACTTTCTGCAAAACACTAAAACTTGACCACAACTTGCCTAAGTTTTTTGCCACTTTATAACAGTTTCTAATAATATATTCTTCATTTCTGTCTGAGACTGAAACCAAATGGGTCCTTGTGGGGCTCCTGGGCATGGAAGAGCTTTTTTGTCCTCCATTTCTTGTAGGTAAAACTCCAGCATCCATGACTTTCCCTAAGTTCCAAAGAGCAGATTTCAACAGTTGCTAATCAAGGGAAGATAAAAGAGAGAAGTTCAGTTTGGTTCGGTTGCTCAGCCGTGTCCAACCCTTTGTGACCCCATAGACTGCAGCACTCCAGGCCTCCCTGTCCATCACCAGCTCCTGGAATTTACTCAAACTCATATCCATTGAGTTGGTGATGCCATCCAACCATCTCTTCCTCTGTCATCCCCTTCTCCTCCTACCTTCAATCTTTCCCAGCATCAAGGTCTCTTCAAATGAGTCAGCTTTTCTCATCAGGTGGCCAGAGTATTGGAGTTTCAGCTTCAACATCAGTCCTTCCAATGAACACCCAGGACTGATCTCCTTTAGGATGGACTGGTTGGAACTCCAGGGACTCTCAAAAGTCTTCTCCAACACCACAGTTCAAAAGCATCAAGTCTTCAGCGCTTAGCTTTCTTTATAGTCCAACTCTCATATCCATACATCACTACTGGAAAAACCATAGCTTTGGCTAGAAGGACCTTTGTTGGCAAAGTAATGTCTCTGCTTTTTAATGTGCTATCTAGGTTGGTCATAAATTTTCTTCCAAGGAGTAAGCATCTTTTAATTTCATGGCTGCAATCACCATCTGCAATGATTTTGGAGCCCCCCAAAATAAAGTCTGTCCCTGTTTCCACTGTTTCTCCATCTATCTGCCATGAAGTCATGGGACCAGATGCTATGAGCTTAGTTTTCTGAATGTTGAGTTTTAAGCCAATTTTTTCACTCTCTTCTTTCACTTTCATCAAGAGGCTCTTCAGTTCTTCGATTTCTGCCATAAGGGTGGTGTCATCTGCATTTCTGAGGTTATTGATGTTTCTCCCAGCAATCTTGATTCCAGCTTGTGCTTCATCCAGCCCAGCATTTCTCATGATGTACTCTGCATATAATAAGCATATTTAATATATATAGCCTTGATGTCAAAAGAGACAAGAGAAGCTCATTAAGATTAGGAGACCAACCAGGGAGATGCTGCACACCCTAATCATGTGAGAAACCCCACCCTTGAACTATTGCTGTAAAACTTCTCATCAAATCTTCCAGGCTGGGACACACAGCTTTTGAGAGCTGGATCCTGCTGGGGCCCCCTTTGCCTGGCAAAGCAAAAAAACAGCTATCTTTTTCTGTTTCACCCAAATCTGTGTCTTTGAGATTTGGTTTAGCACTGCTGTACAGAGAAGCTGAGCTTTTGGCATCAAGACCTCAACAGAATGGCCTTCAACATCCCTCTGAAGAGCAGAACACAGCCTCTGTTCACTAGTACTGAACTGAATCTCAGATTTTGGGTCATGGGATTGTCAACTAAAAAGATGTACAACTTGAGAGTTGCAAGTTAAGTCTTATTTGGGGCAAAATGAGGCCTGCAGCCTGGGAGACAGTGTCTCAGATAGCTCTGAGGAACTATTCCAAAGAGGCAGTGGGGGAAAGTGGTTTTGGTAAAGGGGGAGTTCAGTGCAATCAGACACTCATTTTCCAAAGGTTTTCTCTAGTCAGGAGAAGCTGATGTCACTAAGAAGGGATTTAGTGCTTTTCTAGGTATGAGGAGATCCAAGAATTGGGATCATGAAATCAGTTCATGAAAATATCTAACTATCTAAAGACCTGTTCTACCAGCTTCCCTGGAGCACAGAGTGCCTCACTTTCTACCCTGAAATCCCTTAAGGCAATTTCAAAGGTCAGCAGCTACAACAGGACAGGCAGATGGCAAATACCTTTGTTGCTGTTCAATCGCTGGCAAATGCTATTGGCAAGTGCCAGTTTGTAGCTGACAAGATGAACTGGGGGATTAGAATTGACATATATACACTCCCATGTGTAAAGAAAGCTGAGCACCGAAGAATTGATGCTTTTAAACTGTGGTGTTGAAGACTCTTGAGGGTCCTTTGGACTGCAAGGAGATCAAACCAGTCCATCCTAAAGAAAATCAGTCCTGAATATTCACTGGAAGAACTTATGCTGAAGCTGAAACTCCAATACTTTGGCTACCTGATGGGAAGAACTGACTCACTGGAAAAGACTCTGATGCTGAGAAAGATTGAAGGCAGGAGGAGAAAGGGACAAACAGAGGATGAGATGGTTGGAATACATCACCAACTTGATGGACATGAGTTTGAGCAAGCTCTGGGAGTTGGTGATGGACAGGGAAGCCTGGTGTGCTGCAGTCTATAGGGTTGCAGAGTTGGACACTTCACTTCACTTAGGGACTGAACTGAACTTGATGCAGAACTCTGCCCTTGCTCCAAGGCTGCAATACTGTTTCTTGACCTCTCCTCCCTTATCTTGGCATCCCCTCCTTCCCTGATTAGCAGTTGTTTGAACTTGCTCTTTGGAACTCAGGCAAAGTGATGGAGGCCTGTTTCCTACAAATAAGAAATGATAATGTAGAAAGGCTACCATTCCCAGCAGCCCCTCAGTGTGATTCTGCATTTCCATATTTCTACCATCATTCTGATAAGGATTACTGAGGTATTCTTAGGAAGACAGGTTTCTCTATGGCTCCCCTCTTTTTTTTCTAGGTCCTCATCAGAATTATCTTCAAGATTCCTTCATTGCAATGTGAATTATTTCTTTTTTGTCTTCTCTCTCTGCGTGGCTGTGTTGGGTCTTCACTGCTCACATAGGGCTCTTCATTGTGGCATGAAGGCTTCTCTCACTGTGGTGTTCAGGCTCCAGAGTGCTCAGGCTTCTCTAGGAGTGGAGCATGGGCTCAGTTGCCTGTGGCATGTAGGATCTTAGTTCCCCAACCAGGGATGGAAGCCGCAGCCTCTGCATTGGGAGGCAGATTCTTAACCATTGGACCACCAAGGAAGCCCCCATATAGCTTTATCTAGCATGTACCTCAAAACTCTTTCCATGTCCGCTCAGTTCCAAAGCTCCTTTCCACATTTTTGGGTATTTGTCAACAGCCCAAATACAAACTCTCTTATAAGGGTACAAATCCCACTCAGGAGGACTCTGCCCTCATGATCTAATTCCGTCTCAAAGGCCCCTGTCTCCAAATACCATGATATATGAATATGCATGAGTGCGAGCTCAGTCACTCAGTTCAGTTCAGTCACTCAGTCGTGTCTGACTCTTTGCGACCCCATGAATCGCAGCACACCAGGCCTCCCTGTCCATCACCAACTCCAGGAGTCCACCCAAACCCATGTCCATTGAGTCGGTGATGCCATCCACCCATCTTACCCTCTGTTGTCCCCTTATCCTCCTGCCCTCAATCTTTCCCAGCATCAGGGTCTTTTCAAATGAGTCAGTTCTTAGCATCAGGTGGCCAAAGTAATGGAGTTTCAGCTTCAACATCAGTCCTTCCAATGAACACACGGTCAAGTCCAATTCTTTGCAACCCCATGGACTACAGCCCACCAGGCTCCTCTGTCCATGGGATTCTCCAGGCAAGAAAACTGGAGTGGGTTGCCATTTCCTCCTCCAGATATGAATATGGGAATATTCAGCCTACAGCAGAGTGACTCACAAATGTGTTGCTCTGATCTTGATCCTTCTCCTGAACTTTATACCTTTTATCCACCTTCCTGTTACACAATGATACCTTGAGTTCTCTCACAATCACAAGCTGAGTACGTCTAACCAAACTTTTTATCTTCTTTTTAATTAAAGACTGTGAGGAAAATACCACTCTGATGACTTATTTTTATTTCACATTAAAAAAAATTATCTGTTTTATTTGGCTGGGCCAGGTCTTAGTCATAGCATGCAGGATCTTCAGTTTCGTCATATGAAATCTAGTTCCATGACCAGGGATTGAGCACAGAATCCCTTGCACTGGAAACATGGAGTCTTAGCCAGTGAACCACCATGGAATTCTCATTCTTTCACATTTTTGCATGAACTCTAAAATGTGTGATACATTCAAATAAAACCATAGTAATATATAAACTGTGAAAGACAATGGAAAGACAAAATTATCTAGTTTTAAAAATACAACTACTTTATCAATTAATTTCATTATATAGAAATATAATATAATATACTTCTGTTCCTGGGTGTAGGAAACCTCAGGCAAGAGAACATACAGAAGTGGAAGCAGCTTGATGTAATATACTGTTTTTAGAATATTTTATGTCAGGATCTATAGAAAGAAATATGTTTATACTGCAAGTCAGTGCAAAGGCCTTGAGACAGGATGCAAAGGCCTTGAGACAGGATGTACCTGGCATGTTTGAGTGAAACACAAATATCATTTAAAGTCAGGCTGGCCTGGGGTTTCTTACCTTGTACTCACTGGCCATTAGGCCCAGGACAACTAGGACAAGCAACTGAATATTTGTTTCTAGGCATTTTTTTTTTAGGCTTGAAGTCATTTTGACTTTTAAAAGTAATTTTTAAACTTCATGCTTTCCTTTAATGTTATTTGAAATAACTGAACAAAAATCTAATCAATTACTGTTTAAATTTGTCTTTGGGAATTAATGCATATTAATATTATTAGTTGTTAATAAGTCCCCCCCCCCCACCGCAAATGACACATTGTTGTGAAGATCCTGGTTATTCCTCCTTAGGAAGGCCTCTGTTTTGCCCTTTGGTTCATTTTAATCCTCAATTGGGAATTACTTATCCAAGCCCTAGTTAGTCTCAGAAGTTTCCTTATCTATTTTGTGTTTTTTTTAGAAGTTTCTTTGTTTGTAGTATGAGCGAATTAACTCTTGCTGGCAGCTTTTACTTGTCTCCTTATTTGGAAATCACACCTAATGCTAAGGGATCATGTCTTTCCTTGAGTTTTCTGCTTTTTCACTGTAATTTTAAAATCTATTTATTTATTTTTGGCTGTGTCAAGTCTTAAGTTGCAGCGTGCATGATATTTCAGCTGTGTCATCTGAACTCTTAGTTGAGGCATGTAGAATCTAGTTCCCTGACCAGGAATCGAACTCTTATCCCCTGCGTTGGAAGGCAGACTCTTACCATTGGGCCATCAGGAAGTTCCTCATTATAATTTTTTTTTTTGCTGGTATAAATGATTAAGGAATGATGTTTAAATGTATTGCTTCATAATGGTGTTCTGGGTGGATTTTGGTTCTTTGATGTGAAAGCAGAGAGGTTAACAAAGTAAAGTGAAAGTTTATTTAAGCAAGAATACACTCTCAGAGCAAGTGTGGGCAGACAGCTGAAGAGCTGCAGCCTTGAGTTTCTTTGGCAAGCAGGTTATGTCACTGGTATTTAGTTGCTCAGTTGTGTCCAGCGCTTTGTGGCCCTATGGACTGTAGCCCGCCAAGCACCTCTGTCCATGGGATTTCCCAGACAAGGATATAGGCGTGGGTTGCCATTTCCTTCTCCAGGGCATCTTCCCGCCCCAGGGATGGAATCTGGGTCTCCTACAATTGGCAGGCGTATTCTTTACCACTGAGCTACCTGAGAAGCCCAAGTTGGTTATGAGGGGCATACAAATGAAGGGGTGGAATAGTCAGGAAGGAAGGAGGAGTCTGGAAGTCATCTTTCATGATTTTCATCCCAGCTCCATTTTCCTGAGGAGAGGAGGGATTTTTGTCCTTATTTAGCTTAGACCAAAAGTATCATGGCATCAGTGCATCATGGGCACTTATTCGTAAGGCTAACCTTATTGCTAAGTTACTTCAGTCGTGTCCGACTCTTGGACTCTATGGACCGTAGCCTGCCAGGCTCCTCTGTTCATGGGAGTCTCCAGGAAAGACTACTGGAGTGGGTGGCCATGTCTTCCTCTAGGGGATCGTCCCTACCTAGGTATGAACCCCTGTCTCTTACGTCTCCTTCATTGGCAGGCGGGTTCTTTACTGCTAGCGCCACTGGGGAATGAGAGCATAATGAGCGAAAAGTTACATTTATTTATTTATTTATTTTTAAAATTTTCTTTATTGTGTTGGTTTTGCCATACAATGACATGAAACCGCCATGGGTTTACATATGCTCCCCCTCCAGAACCCCCCTCCCTCCTCCCTCCCGATTCCCTCCCCCTGGAACATCTCGGTGCACCAGTCCCGAGCATCAGTCCTGGGCTGGCGATTGATTTCACATATGATAATTAACATGTTTCAATGCCATTCTCCCATATCATCCCACCCTTGCCCTCTTAAACAGAGTCCACGAGTCTGTTCTATACATCTGTGTTCCTTTTGCTGTCTCGCATGCAGGGTTCTCGTTACCATCTTTCTAAATTCCATATATACGCATTAGTATACTGTATTGTTGTTTTTCCTTCTGGCTTACTTCATTTAAATGCAGGAAATTCTTGCCTTTCCCCCACCTACTTTGTCTGCCACCCAGTTGTTTCCTGTCAGTCTGAAGGTTCCTGCTTCGTTTTGTCTGTCTATGGACCCTCGCTGTTTACAAGATGTAAAATTTCCTGCCATCTGGCCCCGGTCCCCATTTCTCTGCTCATACCTAGCTACTTGCCTGCTGTGTCAATGGGGCAGTGAATAACATTTTAGTAGCATTTTGAAAGATAACTGAAATTTTACTCACTAGATTCTTTAAAAATATGATACATTTACCCTGAGTTGGAATAGTAAACCTAACTCAGTGTTCTGTATTTTTAAAGGTGATAAAAGGTATTGATTGAATCAAAGAAAAGAGGATCAGATGGGTATAAAAGTTAATAATTACTAAGAATAATTCAGCCACGGTAGTGGAAATTTCAGAAAATTGTCATCTATAAATCCAACGACCAGTAAGAAAACACACTATAAGGAAATTATCTAAGTTTGTGGTTTGAGGAAACTCTATCAGTAAACTGCTGAACAAGATGGTGAAGCTGTTAAACTAGATACATGTTAAATCAACAGGTCTACATAGACCTGCCTCATAAATGAGACTTGAATTGGAGCTGAATATCTTAAATAAGAAATTCTGTATATGTAATGTTCATGGGGTCGCAAAGAGTCGGACATGACTGAGCAACTGAACTGAACTGAATGTTCAGACTATACAATTTTTAAACCAGGCTTTGAAAGAGAGTGGCATTTACTCTGCCCTGGAACTTAATGCTGTTTCCATCTAATTTGTTTACTGTTTTCTGTTATTCAGTGACTTGGGTAAACCTTGTACTGAGGAAAAGAGATTCAGAATCAATTTTCTATAACCTCCACCTTCGTTTTATTGTTACTTGTTTTCTCTTCAGGCTACTGTGGATATTCATTAAACCTTGATTCATTTCATGCGAAAATCCTTCCCATGGAGGAAATGGCAACCCACTCCAGTATTCTTGCCTGGAGAATTCCATGGACAGAGGATCCTGGTGGGCTACAGTCCAAGGGGTTTCAAAGAATCAGACACGACTGAGCACAGACACAGATGGAGAGATGAGGGAGTAAACAGAAGAGTGTGCAGGGTTATTTGCTCTTAACTTGTGACCCTAGAAATTAGAGGGAATTTGTTTAATTCAGCTCCTTTCCCTCCGCTGAGCAGTTTACTTCATCATAAGCAAAAGCACTCAAACTATTCTGCTTTTGTCACTTTTATCGTCTGTAGCCTTCTAGGCCACAAATTGGTTTATAAACATAGGTTTTAATATTTATTTATTGTCATGGTCTATAGGTGAGTTGGAAAAGAATTTCCGGACATGAGGCAGAATGAAAGAAGAATAAAGTTTTTTAGAGTGGAAGCCGCTGTTAGAACAGCAGGCCAGCTAAAGGGAGAGCCGAACACTTTCACAGGTTTGTTGTTATTCAGTTGCTCAGTCCTGTCCAACTCTTTGCGACCCCATGGACTATAACTCACCAGGTTTCTCTGTCTTTCACCATCTCCTGGAACTTGCTCAAACTCATGCTCATTGAGTCAGTTGGATGGATACCATCCAACCATCTCTTCCTCTGTCATCCTAATGAGTTGGCTCTTTGCATCAGGTGGCAAAAGTATTGGAGTTTCAGCTTCAGCATCAGTCCTTCCAATGAATATTCAGGACTGATTTCCTTTAGTACTGACTGGTTTGATCTCCTTGCAGTCCAAGGGACTCTCAAGAGCCTTCTCCAACACCACACTTCAAAAACATTAATTCTTCGATCTCAGCCTTCTTTATGGTCCAACTCTCACATCCATACATGACTACTGGAAAAACCATAGCTTTGACTAGACGGATCTTTGTTGGCAAAATAATGTCTCTGCTTTTTAATATGCTGTCTGGGTTGGTCATAGCTTTTCTTCCAAGGAGTAAGCATCTTTTAATTTCATGGCTGCAATCACCATCTGCAGTGATTTTGGAGCCCAAGAAAATAAAGTCTGTCACTGTTTCCATTGTTTTCCCATCTATTTGCCGTGAAGTAATGGGACCTCAAGACAGAGAAAATTCCTACTGGAATGATGGCATTAGGTGATTGGTTAAGATACTATAGGGTGGGTATTTTACCTAATATGGGATCAAGGAACTGGCCAGTTTAGATCCGGGGGCTCATTGCAACAGTTGTTACCAGAGCTTGGTGAGTTCCAGAGATTTTTATCCTGTGACCTTGGTACAGGGCTCCACATTTATTTGACAGGGCTGGGTTTCGTTTGCAGCACACAGGATCTTTGATCTTTGTTGAGGCATCTGGGATCCTTAGCTGCAGCTTGTGAACTTTTACTTGCAGCGTGCGGGATCTAGTTCCCTGACCAGGGATTGAACCAGGGCCTTTTGCATTGGGAGCTCAGAGTCTTAGCCACTGAATCACCAGGTAAGTTCCTGATTTATACTCTTGATTTTCTCTTGAACTTTATAAGGCTGCCAGAACTCAGTCATGACTTCCCCTGTGTGAATTACAAGTCTATTTACTCTGCCTTAAGCCTACGTGCCATTGATAACCTTTGAGAGATCATTGCTCTTTCATAAACGTTGATGCTGTCCCCTGAGAGCTGCCAAATCCACCACTATTGTGCAATGGTGAAAACAGTTACACGTGGGAGATCAGTGTGCAGAGATGAGACTAGAATGAGGCCCCAAATGACGGGTGGGTCTTCTACTCAGTTCTCTAACCCCCTTTCCCAGGGTTGTGTTCGTGATCTTAACATCCCCAGAAAGTGCAACATATCCTAACCTCTGCTTGGAGCCTCTCACTCTTACTGACACCTCTCTCCTCCTGCTAATTTCCTCCCTTAAATGAGCCTATTGCAGCAACTGCTTGAGGGGTGTCCTTCAGTCAGTTGACTCTCCCACTTCTGATCACTGAGAACCTGACTCTTTCCTCCCTCCTCTGCTTACACAATTCAGATTCCATGACTCTTTGTGGTCATCATCCTTCTGAGTCTCCCTCCCTCCATTAGACTCACCTGGTGAAGGCCCAGGTCTGTTTTATTTATTTATTTTTTTAATATTTATTTATTTACTATTTATTTGGCTGTGCCGGGTTTTAGTTGCAGCATGCATACTCACAGTTGTGGCATGTGGGGTCTAGTTCCCTGATCAGGGATCGAGCTCGTACCCCCTCCATTGGGAGCCCAAAGTCTTAGCCACTGGACCCCCAGGGAAGTCTCCAATCCAGCTCTTATTGAGCTCTGCTGCTTCTCTGTGCTTGCACCAAGAAGCTAAGCATTCTTGAAAACAAATAAACAGCCTCAAGTGTGTAGACTGAATTCGAGAACACAAATCTCAAATAGGTGTTAAACACTCCTTGAGAAGAAATGTCCAATGGTGTTTCTTGTCCCCCCGCCTTTCCAAAAGAGGTTGTATCACATGTTTTCTGTCTTCAAAGTGCCTGTACTTCCTTTCTGACCCTCACTCCCACTGGTGAAGCGGTCTCCATTGACAAAAAACAGCAGCAGTCACAAGAAAGGTCCTCATTTTCCAGCTACCAAATCAATCAATCTTTGCATCTGACAGCAGGCTCACTGCCTCTTCTGTTACTATTTATGAAGCTCGTGTTCCCACTCCCCCACTGGACACAGGATCCCTTCTCTTCCTGTTTTTCCTGCCCTTCCTGAAGGAAAGTTACATGGCTCAAAACAGCCTGGAGTTGAAGTCTCACCCGAAGGAAAAAAAATGGACATTAAGGTTGATTTGCCCAGCTCCCAGCCGGTCCAGCCTCTGGCTGATCTCCAAAATTCCTTGCCCCAGCCATTTAAGCGATAACTACTCTGAACAACCTTGGAGAAGAAAAGGCCCCCTTAAGACAGTAGATTTCCACATATACGCCTATATATACTTACTCTTTTCTTGGGTTAGTGAAGCAGCTCACTAATCTGACTGCTGCCTCTTCTCACCTCATTAAAGGTGACTTGTTCCTGTAAAGTGCCGGTCTGGTTCTTTTTCTGAACCTCGCCTTCTCTAACTCCATACCCTACATTTCCAGCTTTTTGAAGAACTTCACTTTGGCAGTTATTCCCTCTTCATGGCAAGTAGTTCTTTGTCCTGGAGGGCGAGTCCTCCAGAGCCCTAGGGGTAAGCTCTCTGTTTCCATATTAAATAAATATATTTATTTTGTATATGTATTTATTTACCTGTGCCACCTCTTAGTTGCCTCACATAGGATCTGTCTCCATTGCAGCATATGAGATTTTTTTCATTGTGACTTGCGAAATCTTAACTGCAGCATGTTTGGGATCAAGTTCCCTGACCAGGGATTGAACCTGGGCCCCCTGCATTGGGAGCATGGAGTCTTGGCCACCGGACCACTGGGGGAGTCCCTGTGACACTCTTTTGAATCATTTTCTAACCATCGGAGAGGGAAACCTTTTTTTTTCTACTCTTCTTATGTTTAGTGATGGAATTCTGCAAGTTAAACACATAGAAATCAGATTAGCAAGAGAAAAGACATATATTTAACTCAGACTGAGAAATATCAATAACCTCAGATATGTAGATGACACCACCCTTATGGCAAAAAGTAAAGAGGAACTAAAGAGCCCCTTGATGAAGGTGAAAGAAGAGAGTGAAAAAGCTGGCTTAAAATTCAGCACTCAAAAAACTGGCATCCTATACTATCACTCAGTGGCAAATAGATGGGAAACAATGGAAACAGTGACAGACTTTATTTTCCTGGGCTCCCAAATCACTGCAGATGGTGACTGCAGCCATGAAATTAAAAGACTCTTGCTCCTTGGGATGAAAACTATGACAAACTTAGTCAGGGTATTAGAAAGCAGAGATATCACTTTGCCAACAAAAGTCCTTATAGTCAAAGCTATGGTTTTATAGGCAAAGGAGAGGGAGAGAAGGGCACTGTAGGGAAAACAGATGACTTTTAGGAACAATTAACAGGCCCATAAGAGAACAGATGGATGGCGTGATAGTTTTGAGACATCTGTGACACTTCTCCAGGTGCAAAACTTCTCGGGAGAGGATTTATAGCAATTGAATTTGCAGGGTAGGGGGCTCTGCCTCCAAGCAGATAAGGGTGTTCAGAAAAAAGCCTATTCTCAAGTGCTTTCAACTTAAATAATTTTTATGCTACAGTGGTATTTTCTGGAACCCTTTATAGCTTTGTGCCGAATCATTCTCATTAGCACAAAAACACACTCTTATCTCTTATCTTAAACAATAACAAACTTTGCCTTCATCACACCCCACCACCTACCACTCTGTTTCTCAACTCTCCTTCATAGTAGCCAAAGTAATATTTTAGAAATGAAGATCAAATCCTGTCCTCTCCTGATTAATTCACTTGAGGCTTCTCATTGCACTTAGAATAAAATCTAAACTCCTTGGCCTCTTCAGATAAGTTCTACATGATGTGGTCTCTGTCTGTCTCCCGCTCACAATGAGTTCTTCTCTTATTATCACAACAATGTCTACCATAGAAATGAAACAGAGAACCCCATTTCTTTAAGAATTAAATGAACAGTGGACATAAATGATATCTCTTTGGGACATATGTGTAAGGAGACACAAGGAACAAGCCAAAGAGTTACTAATCTTATAGAATTTTGGAAGAGCATTTGAAAGTTGTGCCTTGAGTATACTAAATGCTATTTTAATGGCGTGAATAGAGTTCATGTATCCCTCTTTGGTCACCTAGTCATTTGATCGTCCATGGTCAGCTACTTGGTATTTACATGGGCCAAGTAACATGCCAGGAGCTAATTTTCTAAGAGCAAGGAGTTTTTTTTGCTGTGGAAGGCACAGTCTTGCTCCAGAGCCCTTGGGGTTTTGCTTTGTAAACTCCACACAGCTTCCTTATCCATCATGGCTAAGTCTTATGCAATGGATATCCAGGGACATATGGATCAAGAGGAAGGCAAGCTTGCAGCATAGCCTGGACCTGACTTAGAGCGCTTTGTCATTCTGGCAAGACTCAAAACTGGCAGCATTCTGAGTTAATCAAGAAATGTGTCAAAGGAGTATTTTCAAGGAGTATATTCAAGTTATACTTGTATATATGCCACCTGCAAAGCTCAAAGAGGCTATGATGCACTGTCCCTCTTTCTTAGTGGTGGAGGATATAAAGTGTTAACTTATCTAGAATTTTACCACCACTTAGGTCTGACAGTTAGTGTTTACTGTGCATATGTGCTAAGTCTCTTCAGTTGTGTCCGACTCTGTGACCCCCATGGACTATAGCCTGCCAGACTCCTCTGTCCATGGGATTCTCCATGGACAGAGCATACTGGAGTAGGTTGCCATCTTCCTGATCCAGGGATCAAACCCGCATCTCTTGTCTCTTTTGTCTCCTGCATTGGCAGGTGGGTTCTTTACCACTAACACCACCAGGGAAGCCTTTAAGCTATTTGTTCATTTATCTTTACATTCCAAAAATCTGCAGATATGGGACTTCCTCAATGGTCCAGTGGCTAAGACACCATGCTCTCAATGCAGGGGCCCTGGGGTTTGAACCGTGGTCAGGGAAGTAGATCCCACATGCCTCAAATAAGAGTTTGCATGCTGCAACTAAAGATCCTGCATGCCTCAACATGAAAACCGGATGTAGCCAAATACATAAACAAATATTTTAAAAAAATCTGCAGACGTAAAAGCAGCACAAGGCAGTTCCCTGGGAGGCCACTGGTCAGGACTCCATGCTTTCCCTGCCAAGGGCCTGGTTCAATCCCTGGTTTGGGATCTAAGATCTCACAAGCCAGGGCACAGCCAAAAAAAAAAGGTAACATAAAATAAAAAAAGACAAAAAAAAAAAAAGCTTTATAAATTTGGGCTTCCCAAATTTAGTGGTTTAAGACTTCACGCTTCCACTGCAGGGGGTACAGGTTCCTTGACTGGGGGAACTAAAGGTCCCACATGTCACGTAGTCTAACCACAAAACAAAAACGCACATATTTATGCTCTGTATTTAATGGTAAAATTTTAATATTAAAAATTTATATATTTAAAGCATTAAAATTAAATACCCAGGTACTACTTAATGTGAATTTCTCAAAGTGATTACCAGTAATTTGTCTATTTTCCCAAATAGGCCAGTGTGTAAAGAGGAGGGTGTTTGAGAATACCCTTTCTCCTATATAAAATCTCCTGGACTGAGAAAGGAGGGGCACAAATGTCCAGGGTCCTGGGCCTCAGGAACGAGCCCTAGTTTGTGCTTCAGTCTGCCTTTAACCAGGACAGGATATGAATGAGGAATCATGTCTTGTGTTTCCTTCAGAGGAAAAAATACGGGCCTAGAAGCAGGTATAAACAAACCTTAAAATTAACTTCTTTAATTCATTACCCCAAGCCCAAACTCTGTTTAAATTCTTCAGTAATTGAGAACCCCAAAGTTAAGTTTCTTTGTCCTGTCAATTACTCACCAAACATTGTTTCTTTGTCTAAAAAATATAAAACCTGTCTGCCTTGACCACTTCTTAGGTCTCATTTGGGTCTTTCCTGGTGGCTCAGGCTGTAAAGAATCTGCCTGCAATGCAGGAGATGTGGGTTCAGTTCTTGGGTTAGGAAGATCCCCTGGAAAAAGGAATGGTTACCCACTTCAGTATTCTTGCCTGCAGAATTCTGTGGACAGAGGAGCCTGGCAGGCTACAGTCCATGGGGTCCAAAAGAGTCGGACATGACTGAGCATGCACGTAGGTCCTATTTATATGTACATGAATTGAAATTTTGTTTCTTTTTCTCCTGTTAACCTGTCTTGTGTCAGTTTTATTATTAGTTTAATAACAAGAATTTAAGATAGGGAGAGAGGACAAATTCCCCCTCCCCAACTATAAATTCACATTAATTCTTAAACAAACAAGGTATTGCATTCAATACAGAAGATGCCCTCCTTTAACCAATAAGAATTGTAAAGCACACATACTCTGGAGAAATAAAAGAGTGGAAGGACTGAGATGGGAACTCATATTTATGGAGATTTGTTAGAGAGTTCCTCTCCTCTTCTTTTCAGCACTGCTACCGAGTATAGTCAGCCTGTGCTTCATCCAGCATATTAAAAAGCAGAGACATTATTTTGCCAACAAAGGTCCATCTAGTCAAGGCTATGGTTTTTCCAGTAGTCATGTATGGATGTGAGAGTTGGACCATAAAGAAAGCTGGGCACTGAAGAATTGATGCTTTTGAACTGTGGTGTTGGAGAAGACTCTTGAGAGTCCCTTGGACTGCAAGGAGATCCAACCAGTCCATCCTAAAGGAAATCAGTCCTGAATATTCATTGGAAGGACTGATGTTGAAGCTGAAACTCCAATACTTTGGCCACCTGATGTGAAGAGCTGACTCCTTAGAAAAGACCCTGATGCTGGGAAAGATTGAAGGCAGGAGGAGAAGGGGATGACAGAGGATGAGATGGTTGGATGGCATCATCAACTCAGTGGACATCAGTTTGAGTAAACTCTGGGAGTTGGTGATAGGGAGGCGTGGCGTGCTGCAGTCCATTGGGTCGCAAAGAGTCGGACATGACTAAGCGATTGAACTGAACTGAACTGAGTACAGTAGTTTTGGGGTTTTTTTTGGCATTTACTTATTTATTTGGCTGTGCTGGGTCTTAGTTGTGGCCCACAGGATCTTAGATGCCACATGTGGGATCTTTAGCTGTGGCACGGAGGATCTAGTTCCCTAACCAGGGAACAAACACAGGCCCCCTGCATTGGGAGCTCGGATTCTCAATCACGGGGCCATCAGAGAATTCTCATGTGTAGTAGCTTATTTATGGGCCCTCTGGAACTCACAGAAAAGAAAAACGTTACTGATTTTAAATGTGGAAACAAAATTCTTGTTTTTCAGCTAGTTGTTAAATAAGCTTATTTTGTTTCTTCCTCATAAGAACTCTAACAGAATATCAGTGAAAACTTTTGGAAAATATTTATTTTCAAATACAAAGAAACATGCTGTGAAATCTCTTTCATAATACCACACAGTAACATTTGCAAAGATTATCTTTGAACAACTTGTCTAGTAAAAAGCCCAAGAGTTAACAAAACCCTCTTCTTCTTTTTAAAACAGATGTTCTGTTAGAGGATGATTTTTCAAGGTTTTTTGGTCCTCCTTGATCATGTACTGTATCATTCTGGAACACTGATTGCATTGAGAACATGTACACAATAGACTAAGTTTGATCCTTGGGCCCTGTCTTGCTGATGCAAGCAAGCTATATCACTGATTGGTTTATTGTCCAGCTATGGATGAACCACTGCTGAGTTTTCCAAATTTGCTGGTGTATTGAGTGCAGCACTTTCATAGCATCATCTTTTAGGATTTGAAGTAGCTCAACTGGAATTCCATCACCTACACTAGCTTTGTAGTGATGCTAAGGCCCACTTGACTTCACATTCCAGGATGTCTGGCTCTAGGTGAGTGATCACACCATCGTGATTATCTGAGTCATGAAGATCTTTTCTTTACAGTTTTCTGTGTATTCTTGCCACCTCTTCTTAATATCTTCTGCTTCTGTTAGGTCCAGAACTGTGGTGTTGGAGAAGACTCTTGAGAGTCCCTTGGACTGCAAGGAGATCCAACCAGTCCATCCTAAAGGAGATTGGTCCTGGGTGTTCATTGGAAGGACTGATGTTGAAGCTGAAACTCCAATACTTTGGCCACCTCATGCGAAGAGTTGATTCATTGGAAAAGACCCTAATGCTGGGAAGGATTGGGGGCAGGAGGAGAAGGGGACGACAGAGGATGAGATGGCTGGATGGCATCACCGACTTGATGGACACGGTTTGGGTAGACTCTGGGAGTTGGTGATGGGCAGGGAGGCCTGGCGTGCTGCGGTTCATGGGGTCGCAAAGAGTCAGACACGACTGAGCAACTGAACTGAACTGAACTGATAGATGAACCTGTGAAGACTGTTATTGTATGGACTTTCACAGAGAGTGTTTCTTGGAAAGACTCTAGAGAAACATGTGCAGGGCTCCCACCATAGTAATTCTATACCTCTTCGAATAGCACTGTAGCTGCACTATAGGTTCTCTAAGAAAATGAGGGGAGAGGGAACAGAGAATTGCTTTACTGAGCATATATATGTGCCAAATATCCTGCCAACAGGACTGTATAGGATTTTTTTCTTTTACTCCATTTTATGTCTGATTGGCTCCTATTCTTCCTTCAGATCTCATCTCAAGTGCTGCTTCTTAAAAGTGGAGCTTTCCCAGACTTGACCATTTCCACCTATCATAAATTCTCAGAGCACCGTGAACCTCCTGTCATGATGTCAATCATAGTTGCAACTTGACATTTATTTGTGTGATTACATTTTTAATGTTTCATCAGTATCTATCTCTCTGTCTAGATTCATGAGGACAGTGCTCCTGATGAGAAAGTGAAAGTCACTCAGTAGTGTCTGAGTCTTTGTGACCCCATGGACTATACAGTCTATGGAATTCTTTAGTCCAGAATGCTGAAGTGGGTAGCCTTTCGCTTCTCCAGGGAATCTGCCCAACCCAGGGATCGAACCCAGGTCTCCCGCCTTGCGGGCAGATTCTTTACCAGCTGAGCCATGAGGGAAGCACAAGAACACTGGAGTGCGTAGCCTATCCCTTCTCCAGCAGATCTTCCTGATCCAGGAATCAAACCGGGTCTCTGAATTGCAGGCGGATTCTTTAGCAACTGAGCTATCAGGGAATCCCAAGGTTATATAGGTCAGCACTAAATAAAATCCCAAGTATCCTTATAATAGAGAGTCAGAGGAGGATTGACACAAACAGAAAAGAGGAAAGCAATGTGATCATTTGGAGTGCTGCAAAGTGCTATGACCAAAAGCCATAGGATGCCAGCAGCCACCTGAGGCAAAGAATGGGGATTGTCCCCACTAGCCCCCAGGAAGAGTGTGGTTCTGACACCTCCATTTTTTTGTTTTGGCTGTCCTGAGTCTTCTCTAGTTGTGGCGCATAGGCTTGGTTGCCCCACTGCATGTGGGATTCTGGTTCCCCAACCAGGGATCCAACTCGCATCCCTGTGATTACCAAGGAAATCCCAACTGACAACTTGATTTTGAGTACAGTGCAACTAAATTAGGACTTCTGGTCTCCAGATTGTGAGAAAATAAATTTCTGATTCTTTATACAACTAAGTTTGTGGTAACTTGTTACAGCATCCTGGGGAAACAAATACATCTGCATTTACAAATTATTAGATGTACTGTGTGATCTTGAGCAAGTTGCTTAATCTTCTTGAGTCAATATCATCCTCTAAAGCAGAGAAAAATCACATGAGCCCTCTTGGGATTAGGGTCATGAGTAAGTATGGTGATGGGACTTCCCTCGTGGCTCAGAGTGTAAAGAATCCGCCTGTAGTGCAGGAGACCTGGGTTTGATCCCTGGGTTGGGAAGATCGGCTGGAGAAGGGAACAGTTACCCACTACAGTATTCTTGTCTGGAGAATTCCACAGACAGAGGAGCCTGGGTGGGATACAGTCCATGGAGTCGCAAAGAATTGAACACGACTGAGCGATTAATGCCAAGGGTGGTACAATGTATAAGGGCCATAACAAAGAGTAGGCACCATTATTACAAGTTTTGTTAGACATTTAGCAAAAGTTATTTTTAATTCTCATAGCTCTATGATGTTGAGTACCATGTTTCCTCATTTTATAATAAGGAAACAAGCATAGGGAAGTTAAGTAATTTGCCCAAATTATAAATCCAAAGAGGGAAAAGGAACATGAGGAGGACAGGACTTTGGAAATATTTTTAGAAGTGTTTTTTATATTTTGTGTAACTTACTGCTCTGGGTCACCCTATCCATTGCCATAATAGTTTCAGTGTTTCAGAGGGAAGAACAGACATGAAATAGAACGAAGTAGTGACTGTCAAATGGGATTTCTGAGGCTCTAGCACAGGACTAATCTTGAAAGCCAGGCTTTGTTAAGTGAAAAAGGGCTTTAAAGTTTCCTTCAGCATGCAATAACTTCTTAAGAAACAGGACTGATGGGTGTGAAGTTTCTCCTGATTAAAAGAACATGGGAGATATGAAGAAATTCCGTGCCATAAGGGAAGAGAAGAGGGAGGTAGGCTACTTCTGACACAACGGATTATGGGAACAAAGAGAGAGCTAACAGTAATGAATTCAAATATTAGGTATCCAGGGACTTCCCTGGAGGTTCAGTGGTTAAGACTCCATGCTCCCAAAGCCAGCGGCCTGTGTTCCATCCCTGGTTAGGAAACTAGATCCGGCATGCCACAACTAATTAAAAACAGAAAAAGAAAAGAGTCTGCAGGCTGCAACAAAGATCCTGTGTGCCACAAGTAAGATCAGGTGCAGCCAAATAAATTAAAAAAAAAAAAGAATCCAGTAACTTGGCTTCCCACTCCATCCCCCATCCTAATGTTCTACTTATCCAGTTCCAACTTTTATATACTTACTTCTTTATGTTATGAGGGATAAAGTTTGGCAGAGTATTAATGACCAATAAGACTTTGTGTGATTTGAGTCTTGTGTCAAGATCTTCACATAAAATAAACCTAACCATTGCAGCTAGCCAAATAGGGGCTGATTTTCCTCACTGGTCCAGAAGCAGTATATTCAGGATTGGTGCAACTACCTGAGGAAGCCATAAAAGACTCAGGCTCCTTCTTACATCCTAGTCTGCCAACTTTATATGTGGCTTTTGTCATTATGGTCTCAAGGTGATTGCTCTTTCTTCAGAAATTGTGTCTTCTTTGGAGGAGAAATAAAGGAAGGAGGGGGAAATGGCAAAGGGTTAATAGTTTCTGCCATATGAGCTAGTCTCTTTTTCACCAGGAAAACAATAGCCTTCCCAGAAGACCCATACAGCAGGCTTCATTTCATTGGCCAGGAAAGGTCAAAAGGCCACTTTAGCTGTAGGGATCACAAGGAGATAAGTTTTTAACTGGGCATATTTCTCCATATGACATGGAAGAAGAGAGAGTAGGTAAACAGGTACTGGGAAGCAGCAAGCTGTGTCCACCATACTGGTTCACCTCTGGTTTATTTGAAGATCAGGATTCCTCTGGTTTACTGCTATGCCATACTACACTGACCTTTTCCTTTTAAAATAATTTGATTAATTAATTTTTTTTAGTTTTGATTGCATTGGGTCTTTGTTGCTGTGTGTTGGCTTTCTCTAGTTGCAGCCAGTGGGGGTTACTCTTCAATGCGGTGCACAGGCTTCTCATTGCAGTGGTTTCTGTTGCTGCCAAGCACAGGCTTCAGTAGTTGCAACATGCAGGCTCAGTAGTAGTGGCAGACAAGCTTAGTTGGTCCAAGGCATGTGGAATCTTTCCAGACCAGGGATCAAACCCATGTCCCCTGCTTTGGCAGGCAGAATCCTATCCACCACCAGGGAAGTTTCTTCCTTCTTTAATTGGGGCCTAACTCTTTCCTATCTCAAAGACTTTTATATTTCTAGTCCTTTCTGTCTGGAATGCTCTTTTCCCAGATTTTCCAGGGTCTGCAACTTCATGTGGGTAACTTGCAGAACTCCTCAGAAGAGCCTTGTCCGACACTTCCCTTGTCATCTAAGGTAGCCACTTCTGCTCCGATTAGTCTTTTCCACAGCAAGTTATCTATTTCATCGAACTTCTTCTAATCTGTAATTCCCAGTTTGTTTACTTATTTATAGTTGATTTCCCTCCCCTTGAAAGTAAGCTTCCTGCAAGCAGGACCTGGCTCAGCTTGTTCATGAAGGAGTTCAGAACAAGTGTCTTTCAAATGCGTCAGTGAATCCATTTCTTTGAATTCCTCACTGTGTCCCATTGTCTCTGCATAGCATGACAAACACTTGCTCTTCCCATCTTTCTGTGAGTTGTCTTCCTTCTCTTTGAAGACCCCCATGCCTAATCTGTCTCTTTAGCTCAGGATGGCCTATAAACTTTAATTGCCTGCCTGCCTTTGACCTTCTTATGTCTGTGTGAAGCTCTCATATGCATGAAATTAAATTTATTCCTCCCAAGTTAATCTGTCTTAATTAATCAATAAGCCAAAAATAAAATTAAGAAGGGTGGGCTTCCAAGGTGACAAAGTGCTAAAGAATCTGCTTGCTAATGTAGGAGACTCCAGAGATATGAGTCTGTTTTCTGGGTTGGGAAGATCCTCTGGAAAAGGAAATGGCAAACCACTTCAGTACTCTTGCCTGGAGAATCCCATGGACAGAAGAGCCTGGTGGGCTACAGTCCATTGGGTCGCAAAAGAGTCAGACATGACTGAGCATACGTGCACAGAAGGGTAGAGGAAAATTTTTCCTCCCTTACATTCACAGTTGTATTCCTGACATTTCAGGGATGGGTGCGTACTAAGTAACTTCAGTCATGTCCAACATTTTGGGACCCTATGGACTGTAGTGAGAGAGTTAATTCTTAGGTAGATTGATAAGGAGTTTGGGACCCTTAAGAAGGAAGGGGTCTAGAGCTCATGAGAAGCAGAAAGGAGTCGGGGGCTCTCAAGCAGGAGAAAAAGACAAACATTTTTTTTTTCTACATTCCTTCCTCTTAGTCACATAAAACGTTTTTTCTTTAAACCCAGAGCTAATGGCTCAAGGGTATGTTTTTCCTTAAGCTCTGTTCAGTTCAGTTGCTCAGTAGTGTGACCTGAGCAGTTGCTAACTCTTTGCAACCCCATGGACTGCAGCACACCATGACTCCTTGTTCATCACCAACTCCCAGAGTTTCTCAAACTGATGTCCATCGACTTGGTGATGCCATCCAACCATCTCATCCTCTGTTGTCCCCTTCTCTTTCAGCCTTCAATCTTTCCCAGCATCAGGGTCTTTTCAAATGAGTCAGTCACAGGTGGCCAAAGTATTGGAATTTCAGCTTCAACATCAGTCCTTCCAATGAACACTCATGACTGATCTCCTTTAGGATGGACTGGTTGGATCTCCTTGCAGTCCAAGGGACTCTCAAGAGTCTTTTCTCAAGTTCAAAAGCATCAATTCTTCGGTGCTCAGCTTTCTTTATAATCCAACTCTCACATCCATACATGACCACTGGAAAAGCCATAGCTTTGACTAAACGGACCTTTGTTGGCAAAGTAATGTCTCTGCTTTTTAATATGCTATCGAGGTTGGTCATAGCTTTTCTTCCAAGGGGTGTCTTTTAATTTCATGGCTGCAGTCACCATCTGCAGTGATTTTGGAGCCTCAAAATGAAGTCTGCCACTGTTTCCACTGTTTCCCCATCTATTTGACATGAAGGGATGGGACTGGATGACATGATCTTAGTTTTCTGAGTGTTGAGCTTTAAGCTAACTTTTTTAAAAAAATTAATTAATTAATTATTTTACATTATCGTGTTGGTTTTGCCATACATTGACATGAATCCGCCATGGGTAACTTCTTCACTCTCTTCTTTCACTTTCATTAAGAGGCTCTTTAGTTTTTCTTTGCTTTCTGCCATAAGGGTGGTGTCATCTGCATATGTGAGGTTATTGATATTTTTCCCAGCAATCTTGATTCCAGCTTGTACTTCCTTCAGCCCAGCATTTCTCATATAAGTTAAATAAGCAGGGTGACAATATACAGCCTTGACATACTCCTTTTCCTATTTGGAACCAGTCTGTTGTTCCATGTCCAGTTCTAATTGTTGCTTCCTGACCTACATACAGGTTTCTCAATAGGCATGTCAGGTGGTCTGGTATTCCCATCTCTTTCAGAATTTTCCACAGTTTATTGTGATCCACACAGTCAAAAGCTTTGGCATAGTCACTAAAGCAGAAATAGATGTTTTTCTGGAACTCTCTTGCTTTTTCAATGATCCAGCAGATGTTGGCAATTTGATCTCTGGTTCTTGTAGGCCTTTTCTAAAACCAGCGTGAATATCTGGAAGTTCATGGGTCACATATTGTTGAAGCCTGGCTTGGAGAATTTTGAGCATTAACTTTACTAGCATGTGAGATGAGTGCAATTGTGCAGTAGTTTGAGGATTCTTTGGCATTGCCTTTCTTTGGGATTGAAATGAAAACTGACCTTTTCCAGTCCTGTGGCCAGGATTTCCAAATTTGCTGGCATATTGAGTACAGCACGTCCACAACATCATCTTTTACGATTTGAAGTAGCTCAACTGGAATTCCATCACCTCCACTAGCTTTGTTCATAGTGATGCTTCCTAAGGCCCACCTGACTTCACATTCTAAGATGTCTGGGTCAAAGTGAGTGTGAGTGATCACACTATCTGGGTGATTATCTGGGTGATTATCTGGGTCATGAAGATCTTTTTTGTATAGTTCTAATGTGTATTCATGCCACCTCTTAATATCTTCTGCTTCTGTTGGGTTCATACCATTTCCGTCCTTCATTGATATGCCAAAGCCTTTGACTGTGTGGTTACAGACAAAGATCCATAGCCTCATGGATCACAAGGCTGTATACTATCAACCTGCTTATTTAGTTTGGCCCCAGGTAAATAGCAGGAAGGGAACACAGCTCCACCCATCAACAGAAAATTGTATTAAAGATTTACTGACCATGGTCCAGTAAATCAGAGCCAGTTTTTGCCTCAGGCAGTCTCTCCCAGCAGGAAGCTTCCTTAAGCCTCTTATCCTAAGCTCTGTACTAAGGATTATAGAACAAGAATGTATCTTGCTCAAGGACATGTTTCTCCTTTTTAACAGTTCAGTTCAGTCACTCAGTAAGTGTCTCTTTGTGACCCCAAGAATTGCAGCAGGCCAGACTTCCCTGTCCATCACCAACTCCCGGAGTTCTCCTTTTTAACAGGAATCTTCTAATTAATTTTGTTATTTTATGTTGTGGGAGTGGTTCTGGTAAAAGCTTTCTATTGTTAGTTCCAATCTTGTTAATTTAAGATGTATGTTGTGGGAGTGGGTCTGGTAAAAGTATATAAGGCCTTGATAGTAATAAGACTAATAATGGGGCCACTGTCTGCCCCCTTTCTGATGTCTATATCAGAAGCTTTCTTTGTCCTTTTTTATACTTTAATAAAACTCTGCTACACAAAAGCTCTTGAGTGGTTAATCCTTGTCCCTGGTCCCAGAGCTCAATCTTCTTTGGAGATCATGAATCCGACATTGTTCACCATAAGCTATCAGTAGTCTGCCAGGCTCCTCTGTCCATGGAATCTCCAGGCAAGAATAGTGGAGTGGGTTGCCATGCCCTCCTCCAGGGCATCTTCCCGACTCAGGGATGGAACCTGTGTCTCCTGTCTTCTGCATTGGCAGGCGAGTTCTTTGCCACTATCGACACCTGGCAAGCAGTTGCTGGTAAACAGCAAAAGATCAGTTAATATCCGTTGTGTACAAAATAAATGGAAAAAGGGGGAAACACTTGGAATTCTTTTAGCATACCTATCAATTCCAGTAATCACCGACACTGCTTCCCTACTGAAAAGTATTTATTTCTCAGCATCTTTTGTCTGTTTCACCAAAACAGGTAAGATGCCCTTAAGATGTGCAGACCTAGGAGTAGACATCTCTGAAGGGAGACTGAGACCTGAAGGAGACCTGGCTGTTTGAGCCAACTATGGTGCAGGTCCAGTGCCAGGGAGTTGGTTTTGTCCGCATGGGAGTTGGTTTTTGTCTGTGTGGTTATGTAGTTTCTTAAATTGAGTCCACTCCAACCTCCCCTCAAGGAATGTAGTGTTTGGAGACCAGGACTTGAGGAACTTCTATGAGAACACCTTCCTGTTTTTCCTGTTCTTTGGTCAGAGGTTTTGTGACTCACACTGCCCTATTCTTCTTCTCCCTAATGACTAATAGTTAGCTGAACTATTGATAATTTGGTTGATAAACGGAGCCTTCTTTTTTAACAGAGCCTGCCTAGTACCTTTCCAGTGATGAAAAAGGGACAACAGGTCCACACTGCAGTCACTTATGCTAAGTCCCCAATATTCTTGCCTGGAGAATCCCATGGACAGATAAGATTGGCAGGTGATCGTCCAAGGAGTCACAAAGAGCTGGATGTGACTGAGCAACTAACACTTTGTTCATTTCCTGCTAAGCCCCACAGAAGCAAACTAAAACTTCATACCCAATTGTGGTTTCAGCCTCTCTTTGAAATATAATTTTTTAAAACCAATCAGCTTGGAATTTGCTGACCAAAACCAGTGAGGTGATATCCATCATCAACCCCAACCTTTCTCCCAAAGAAAAGGTGATCTTGCCTGAAATAATAATGCTTTTTTTTTTCCACTTTGTCTCCCTTGTCCCATTCCTTCCTGATTTTTAAAAATTATTGGCTGCACTGTGAAGCATGGGGGATCTTAGTTCCCTAACTAGGTATTGAACCCAGGCCCTCTGCAGTAGAAGCAGAGTATTCTAACCACTGAACCACCAGGGAATTCCTCTTTCCTGCTTTTAAAAACCTTCCATTTGTACAGCTCCTTAGAGCTCCCTTCTATTTGTTAGATGGGATAATGCCTGATTCATGAATCAGTCAACAAAGCCAATAGATCTTCAAATTCACTCAGCTGAGTTTTGTTTTTTAAGTTTAAGCAGAGGTTAATGGCTGTCAACAACTTTGACAACGAAGTTTATCTGACTTCAGGAAGCCAAGTCCAGATATTTATTTTTCAAAAGGTTTAAGCATAGTTTAATAATAGTACTTTGCTACCTGGATAGATTATTAAAGATAATCAAATCTGGACACTAAAGTGGTAAGGATATATTTTGTTTAGTAATACTGTAACTAAAAGTGGGGTCTGGGGTGTGCCATGCAAAGGCCAGTAACGAGGCCAAGTTGGTGGAAAGGCAATTGTGCTTTACTTTGGATGCTGGCAAAGGGATGGGGGAGTGGGGTGGGCTGGGTGTGGCCAATGCCTGTCCAAAGGTTGCCCCCTGCAGCACCCCATGGACAATCAGGGGGTTAGAGCTTTTCTAGGCTGAGGGAGGGGCTACCTGCAGAAACAGGTCAGCTCTGACAGTCATCTGGAGAGTGGTCACTGGTGATCTGACTAGCATCATCTTGACTGTTTTAAGTACAGTTAATTTTCAGTTCCAGGGTCGGTTCGTTCCACTTCTTGAGGCCAGTTCTCAGAATTGTGGCGGCTTATGTCATGTTTACAGTCTCGTTGTCATGTGTTAATTTCTCCACCTTGTAGAGCTTTCGGTACCTATAAGCCAGCTCACAGGATATGGCTCAGAATACCATCCGCAGCTCTTGAGAAGGAACTAAAGGTCCTCAACTATACTTAATTGTTAAATTATTATTCTTTGGTCCCTTTGACTATTTTCCTTTCTCATGTTCTCACTTCCCTGATTAAACGTATTCTTTGGTTAAAGTTCTTCCACAGACAAAAGGCAGGCAGAGGATGTAGGGGACAGGGACCAAAGGGTCTTGCTTTGTTTCAATACTAGACTATTCAAAGGCTGGAGTGTGCTAAGGGGTGGTAGAGAGGTGGGTGGGTGATCCATGTGACTAGGCCATCTGGGTTTAACAGGTATTTGTGACAGGAGAAGCAGTAGTGCTAAAGGAAAGTTCTGGGTGGTAGATTTATACCACCAGGGCAGAGAAAAGATTTCTAACTGCAAGCTTCCTAAACTGCCCTAAGGGGGGGATCTGGGATCTGACTGCCTATCCAGGTTTTGCCTGGAACAAAAGGGGTTGAAGCAGAGGATAGAGATGCTGGGATCACTCTATGGACAAGACCTTAAGCTGCTAGAAGCCATAATAGAGTAGTGAAATACAATTTATATTTTAAGGCAGGAAAAGAAAAAATTAAACGAAATTCTCTGAGAATTGGGGCTCCTCCCTTCCTCATGTGCAGTTTGTATTACACATTAGCCAGAACTTCTCAAAGATCAGTTTGAGAATTTACAAAGTTCTCAACCATAAAGATCAATTTTTTCCCTTTATTCTGACCCTAGCGATGTAACTTCTTAAAAGAAGAATGTTCTTTCCCAGTGCTGTAGGGGGTCACAGTAGCTTGAGGCTGTTTCGGCATGTGCTTACCTGGAGTACATATCTTGGTAAAATTTATGTAAATATATCAGTCATTTTGACGGATGATCCTTTGTCTCAAAAATTTTTTTGACTGTGCCTTCAACATCTAACAGGTAGAACGGTTCTCGGAGCTTTCTGAGAATCTTCTTCCTGCATTAAAATCATCAGTTCAGTCACTCAGTCATGTCTGACTCTGCGACCCCATGGACTGCAGCACACCAGGCTTCCCTGTCCATCACCAACTCCCAGAGTTTACTCAAACTCATGTCCCTTGAGTTGGTGATGCCATCCAAACATCTCATTCTCTGTTGTTCACGTCTCCTCCAACCTTCAATCTTTCCCACCATCAGGGTCTTTTCAAATGAGTCAGTTCTTCTCATCAGGTGGCCAAGTATCAGTTTCAGCTTCAGCATCAGTCCTTTCAATGAATATTCAGGACTGATTTTCTTTAGGATGGACTGGTTGGATCTCCTTGCAGTCCAAGGGACTCTCAAGAGTCTTCTCCAACACCACAGTTCAAAAGCATCAATTCTTTGGGGCTCAGTTTTCTTTCTAGTCCAACTCTCACATCATCAGTTAAAATCATTAGTTTGGCTCAAATAAAATTCCCTTGTTTTCTTAACTTGATAGTTAACCGAATTTTCTTCAATGAAAGTTTGGTTCAGTTTCTCAGTACATTGGTTCAGATGGAGCCTTCATATGCCAAGAACTCTATGGTCTTCAGAAAAGTTGTTAAGGTTTGATAAATCTGGCTTTTGAGATGGTGAAAAGTTTTATGTCTGTGTCCATACCCCACCACTAAAACAGTGGATTACATACTTAAAGGGTAAATATCAACACACACTTTAATAAGATGAGATACATGCACCCCAATGTTCACAGAAGCACTATTTACAACAGGCAGGACATGGAAACAACCTAAATGTCCATCAGCTGAAGAACAGATAAAGAAGATGTGGTACATATATACAATGGACTACTTCTTTGCCATGAAAAGGAATGGAACCGAGTTATTTGCAGAGACGTGGATGGCTGTCATACAGAGGTAAGTCAGAAAAACAAATGTAAGTATATTAACACATATGTGTGGAATCTAGGAAAGTGGTAAAGATGATCTTATTTGCAAAGCAAAAATAGAGGCACAAATGTAGAGAAAAAAAAGTATGGATACCAAGGGGGAAAGGGTGGGGAGTGGAATGAACTGGGAGAATGGGGTTGACATATATACATTATCATGTAAAAAATAGATAACTGATGAGAACCTAGGGCTGTTTAACTAGCAATGATCATACTAAGTGAAGTAAGTCAGAAAGGGAAAGATACTAACCATAGGGTATCACCCATATGTGGAATCTAAAAAAAAACCACACACATGAATCTATGAAACAGAAGCAGATCCACAGACAACAGATCTGTGGTGGCCAAGGGGTAGGAGAGGAAGAAGTGACTTGCTCCTGGAAGTTTGGGGTTGGTAGATACAAATTCACCAATAAATATTCTTTACTCACATTATAGAATAAAGAAAAAACAAGGCCTTAATGTATAGCTTAGGGAATGACAGTCAACATCCTGTGATAAACCATACTGAAAAAGAATATTAAAAATATATTTTAAAACGCGTATACTACTGCATCTTACAATTTCAGACATAAAGAAAATGACAAACCAAGCGTCAAACAAAAATTGCAATACAAACTGTTCTGCACAATGCTGATTTACAGTTTCTGGTTTGGCTAATCGCTGCCTCTGGAGCTATATATCAGATGTTGTCTTTGTCCCTCCTCCAGGCTGTGTGCTTACTTCACAGCGGGTTTTACCCCTCCGCAGGTTTGCTAAGGTCACACCAGGCAACGCCTCGTGAAATTTACCCATAAAGGGGAACATCTTGGTAAAAAAGGAATTGAAAAGCCTCAGATACGGGAATCCCAAGTCTCTCGCCTACCTCCTTTCCCAGTAACCACTTGTAATCAGATATGACTACGATTGTAACCCCTTCCTCCCTGGGCGGGGGGCGGGGGGAAAGGACGGCACACTTCTCTTAATCCCCTTCCTTTTTCTTCTCCTTTCCAACTTCTCGGTTTCTTTCCTCTTCCCTTTTCCCTACCGCTGTCTCGATGGTACCCCGAGACCCCTGTCCAACCCCACTCACAATCACGGGACCCGCAAGGAAGAGAAGCCGAAGCAGCTCGGCGCTAGTCTTCGCTTTGCGGCGCTGTCGTAGAGTGCCGTCACGCAGCGGGGCCTTGCGGCCGGGGCGGCTGTTTTCGCGGCGACTGGATCTGATTGATGCTTTGCGCGTCACTTGGGGCTTCGAAGTGGGCTGTTATTTGGGGAGGGCGTGTAGTCACTGTGTGTAAACGAGACCGAGGTAGCTACTTCCTCTCCGGAAGCGGAGGGCGCCCGGTCCCCGTACCCGCTGGACACTCGGGGCTCGGGGCTGTGGGGCGGGCGGAGGCTGTGGCCCACGCCGAGCGCCGCCTCCTCGCCCCGCGGGCCGCTGATGGCCGGAGGCCTCCTGGGGAGGACTTTAGCCGCCGTGTCCCTCTCTGTCGCCCTGGCCTCTGTGACTGTCCAGTCCTTGGGCGGCTGCAGCGTCGCGGCGTGCAGGTATTCCCGCTTCTGGGGCTGACTCCTCCCGAGTCTTGGCGTGGCAGGTGGGAACCAGCTTCTGGTCGGGTGGTTTCAGGAGGCTCCGCTTGAGTCCCAGCTTTTTACAGCCATACGCACGTGTTTTAAAAAAGACTTCAACATATTTTTACCTACCTTTTGAGAAAAGCAAGTGGTGGCACGCTTTCTTAGGATACTTGAAATTTGCCCTCTTCCGTGAGTCACTAACATTATTTGTCCCCAGAGAGTTTAAATAGCGAACCGTTTAAATGGTGTAAAATGAAAACTGTACGTCGTCATTCCTCTGCTTCTCCATTTCAGCGTAGATAATATATTTATTATTTACCTCTTTTTAAAAAATTTTCCTTGGATAAATCTAGGGATTTGTGGTATCTCATATTGTCTCCTTTTCTTTTTTTCTCCTTGTTTCTGAACACATGTTCTAGGTACCATGCCCATGCTAGGCATCGAGTAATGAACAAGTGTTGTGAGGCTGCCTCTAGGAGGGTGTGTGTTTTTAGTTTTTTTTGTCACCTCATTAGACACAAGGAAATTTTCTTCTATTTGTTTCTTCCATTTTTCTTCTATCGTCCCTCTCCCCCCCAGCTCCAGTGATAGCTTTTAGACTTTCTGGATAGAGGCTCTGTTTCTCTTTTTGACCAACTTTCTTTTTTTTTTTGGTATGGTGTTTTTAGAGATTTTCCTCAAATTTATCTTCCAGATTACTAGTTCAGACTTCAGCCCTGTGCATTCTATCATCTGTTCTATTGAATTGTGAATTTTCACAAGAACTTTTTCCCCCTAATTGCTCTCTTTAGTAGTCTTTTCTTATTTTATGGCTGTAGTGCGGGAGACCTGGGGTCGATGGCTGGGTTGGGAAGATCCCCTGGAAAGAAGGAGTGGCAACCCACTCCAGTATTCTTGACTGGAGAATCCCCATGGATGGAGGAGCTTGGCAGGCTGCAGTCATGGGGTCACAAAGAGTTGGACGTGATTGAGCGACCTAGCATAGCATTTTGTGGCTACAAAAGTCTTTTGAATCTATAAACATGATAAATACAATAAAAAATTATCTTCTGTTTCCTAAATTGTCCCTTTTGGGTCAGTGGTTCTGTTGCTTTTTGGCCCTTTTCCCTTCAGTTTCTCCTCAAACATCTGCTGGGCTATTTGTATTTTGATTAGTGGTAGATAATAGGCGTTGTTTTCTCTAAATAGAAGCTCTGATTGATTACTGGCTCTGTGTACCAGAGCCCCTCGACTGGAAGGTTTCCATTGAGGGTGTGTGAGGAAGTAGCAGCAGGTGGACAGGCTGGAAATGTCCCCTTCAAGCTCTTCTGGTCCAGACTTTACACTTCTGGAGCAATTTCCCTGCTGAGTGCAGCTGCCTTAACTTTATTTCCTCAGTGTGAACTGTACACATATTAAGCTGTGTTCTTTAATACCTAATTCACCATAGAGGTTCTAGCCCTTTTCTTTACATTTTGATTTTTTCCTGGGGATCAACAACTACTGCCGACTTTTTGTTTGGGAGGGAGGAATTATTTCCGTGGTTACTGTCTTACTGCTCATGTAGGATGTTTTGGCCCCCTTATTTCAAAGGTGTTAACTTTCCTGGTGGCTCAGACAGTAAAGTGTCTGCCTGCAATGCGGGAGACCTGGGTTTGCTCCCTGGGTTGGGAACATCCCCAGAGAAGGAAATGGCACCCCACTCCAGTACTCTTACCTGGAAAATCCCATGGATGGAGGAGCCTGGGAGACTACAGTCCATGGGATTGCAAGGAGCCGGAGACGACTGAGCGACTTCAGTTTATTTCAAATGTAACTCTGGTGAGGCAGGTTGGTGGTGGTGTTGGGGCTCTGTGTTTTTGTGGTGAGGAGATTGGAGTTATATGGGAGCTTTGTTATTTTCTGCACAGTTTTGCTGAAACTGCTTTAAAAATCAAAAGTATTAAAAGAGCAGGTAGAATCCTTTGTTTCTTTCCTCAAAGCACACAGGGACAAGTACGTGAAAAATAAAAGGCATAATGCTCTTGTTTAAAAGGAGTTGACACAAAACCGATGAAAGCATAGTGTTTCAAGCAAGAATGGTTTGACTATCAAAGGAATAAGGGAGATCTTTGGGAAATTTTGATGAAGACTTCTAATACCTTTACTAGATTGATTTGACTCTGAATTGGATATGAAGGTATAAAAGTGAGGTTTGCTGTATAATACAGTTATGTATAAAATGTAACAAAAACAAAATAGAATAAAAACAAAAATTGATGAATTCTTTGTTTGAAGACCTAGTATGTAGATTCGGTTTTAACCTATTGCCTGTAATATAAAATTTATTTTCCCTCCAGTTTTATTGAGATAAAATTGATGAACAACACTGTGAAAGATTAATGTGTACATCATAATGATTTGAAACACAAACACCATGAAATGATTGTCACAGTAAGTTTAGTGAACATCCATCATCTCCTAAAGATACAACATTGAAGAAATAGAATAAAAAATTTTTCTTGTAATGAGAACTCTTAGGATTTACTTTATATATAATATAGAGCAGTATTAGTTGTATATATCATGTTGTACATTGTATTCCTAATACTTATTTATCTTATAACTGGAAAGTCATGTGTACCTTTTGACTACCTTTACCTAGTTCCCTCCTCCGCTCCACAACCTTTATGAGTTTGTTTGTTTTTTGAAGTATAATTGACCTTTATAACACTATGTTAGTTCCTGTTACACAAGGTAGTGATCTGATATTTCTATATATCTTAACATGATCTCCAGGGTAAGTTTAGTTACCATATGTCACCATACAGGGATAACAGTTATTCCCCACACCTTACATTTCATACACATAATTCATTTATTTTGTACCTAGAAGTTTGTACCTCTTAATCTTATCTCTTTATTACTTCTTTCCACCCCCTACTACCCTCTCTTTTGGTAACTACCTATTTGTTCTGTGTATCTATGGCTGTGTTTCTGTTTTGTTATGTTGATTGGTTTTGTTTTTTAGATTCCACATACAAGTAGAATCATACAGTAGTTGTCTTTCTCTTTTCTCTGACATTTCACTTAGCATAATACCTTCTAGGTTCAACCATGTCATCACACGTGAAAATATTTCCTTTTATTTTTAATAGCTGAGTAATATTCCATTATGTGTGTGTGTGCATGATATCTTTATCCATTCACCTATTGATGGGCAGTTAGGCTACTTCCATATCTTGGCTGTTGTAAATAATGCTGCTTTGAATATGGGGGTGTAAGCATCTTTTCTAAGAAGTGTTTTTATTTTCTTTAGATAAATATACAGGAGTAGAATTGCTGGATCATATAGTAATTCAATTTTTAATTTTAAGGACTCTCTACTGTTTTCTATAATAGCCGCATCAATTGACATTCCCATTAGCAGTGCACAAGGGTTCCCTTTTCACCACAACCTCACCAACACTTGTTATTCATTGTTTTTTTGGTAATAGCCATTTTGACGGGTATGGGGTGACATCTCATGTGGGTTTTGATTGGCATTTCTGTGATGATTAGTGATGTCAAGTGTATTTTCATATTCCTGTTGGCCATTTCATTTCCTCTTTGAAAAAAATACATAACCCATTTCTTAAATTGAGTTATTTGTTTTTTCTAATGTTGTTTTATGTAAGTTCTTTGTATACTTTAGATATTAACTACATATCAGATATATTGTTTGCAAGTATATTCTCCCATTCAGTAGGCAGCCTCTTTGTTTTGTTGGTAGTTTCCTTTGCTACACAAAACCTTTTTCGTTTAATGCAGTCCCATTTGTTTAGTTTTGCTTTTGTTTCCCTTGCCAGAGGAAACATACCCTAAAAAAATCTTACTAAGACCAGTGGCAAAGAGTGTACAGATTATGTTTTCTTCTAGAGGTTTTATGGTTTCAGGTCTTACATTTAAGTCTTTAATTCATTTTGAAATTATTTTTGTGCATGATGTGAGAGAGTAGTCCAGTTTGTTTCTTTTGCATCTGTTGAAAAGGCTACCTTTCCCTATTGTGTATTCTTGCCTTCTCTGTTGTAGATTAACTGCCCAGATAAGTGTGGGTTCATTTCTGGGCTTTCTTTTCTGTTCTATTTATCTGTTATTTTTTAGTCTCTATTTCTTTTATTTCTGTTCTGGTCTTTATGATTTCTTTGCTTCTGCTAGCTTTGGGTTTTGTTTGTTCTTCATTTTCTAGCTCCTTTAGTTGTAAGGGTTGGTTGCTTAGTTGAGATTTTTCTTGTTTCACAAGATAGGCTTGTAATACTATGAACTTGGGGTCATAAAGAGTTGGACGTGACTGAGTGACTTTTACTTTCCTTCTTAGAACTGCAGGTCCCTTAACTGTTCTGAAGTTGATTGAAAATAAAACTGTGTAGAAAATAAACAGTGCTGAGAAATAATAAAACAGAAGTAAAAAGTAAATTTACATCAGGATTGGTGGTGATAAACTCTTTAGATCAGCTTGTCATCTCTGTCAAATCTGAATTAAAGCCTTGCCGGCTACATGAAAGCCTTGCAGCCCTGTCTACATGTTGGTTTTCGCCCAGTAGGACTTGGGTCTGACTTCTGACCTGGAGAACTGTAAGATAATAAATTTGTATAGTTTTAAGCTGCTGAATTTGTGAAAATTTGTTATGGCAGCAGTAAAAAAATGAATACATTATGTGCATAATCTTAAATATATGCTCTTTATTTTTTCTACCATTGCTATGTAAGATGGGATCGTATTATACACACTTTTCTTGTATCTTGCTATAATTTTCAACAATATCTTATGAAAATACTGTCACTTGATGTCATTATTTTTAATAGCTACTTAATAGTCATCCCATGGTGTAGCTGTTCTAATATTTATTAAGCCATCCTTACATTATTGGGCATTTCCTTTAATTCCCATTAAACAATGCTGAAATAAACCCTTTTTGTATGTATAATTGGTTATTTCATTTTTATGGGATAGATTACTGGAATTAAATTACTTGAGCTGAAGGATGTAAGTATATTCATCTTTATTGCCAGATTACTTTACAGAAATTCTGTAGCAGTTCACATCTCTGCCAGCAATGTATAGGAGATGGTGTTACCTTTTTAAAGGTTTGTCAGTCTAGATGGAAAAAAGAATTTAATGTTACTTAAATTTTCATTTCTTTAATTGCTAGTGATTGTAACTGTCTTTTAATGCTTGTTAGCCAGTGGGATCTACTTTCCTATGATTGTTTGGTCATAATCTGCCCAATTTCCTATTCCAGTTCAGCCTTTGTCAGTTTATAAGAACTCAGTATATTGTAGTTACTAACCCTTTGAATGTCATCTACAGTATAGTTTGTGATTTGCTTTTTTCACTCCATTGATTGTGTCCTTTGAGACACAGAAGTTTTAGTGTTGATATGGTCTGATTTACCTATTTTCTTCGGTCACTTGTACTTTCGGTCATATCTGATAAATCATTGTCAAATTCAATGTCATGAAATTTTCCTCTATGTTTTCTTTTAAGGGTTTTATAGTTGTAGGTCTTAATGTTTGGATCTTGATCCATTTCAAGTGAATGTTTGTGTATAGGTAAGGTATGGGTCCATCTACATCTGTTTGCATGTGGATTTTAACTTTCCCAGCACCATTTGTTGAAAAGACTGTCCTTTCCCTTTTGAGAGTTGGCACCCTTGTTGAAATGTATATCATCTGACTATATATATGAGGGTTTATGTCTGGACTGTATTCTATCCTACTGGCCTGTATACACACACACATATATATACACACACACACACACACACATATGTTTTCATATTCCTTTTCCATTATGGTTTATCACAGGATATTGAATATAGTTCCTTGTGCTATACAGTAGGACCGTGTTGTTTATCCATGTTGTATATACCAGTTTGCATTTGCTAATCCCAAGCTCTCGTTCCTTCTCTCTCCCCCACCCTCTCCCCCTTGGCAACCACTAGTTTGTTCTCCAAGTCGGAGTCTGTTTCTGTTTAGTAGATATGTTTATTTGTGTCATATTTTAGATTCCACATATAAGTGATATCATGAGTGATAGCATTTGTCTGACAGATTTTTGGGCATCAGCTGAGAGTATCACATGCTTTTTTCCTTCATTCTTTTAATGTGATATATTACATTTGTTTATGTTTGTATGCTTGAATAAATCCCACTTGATGATGATGTATAATCCTTTTAATGTATTGCTGAAATCCATTCACTACTATCTTTTTGAAAAAAATTATTTATTAATTTTTGGTTGTGCCAGGTCTTGTTGCTGTGCGTGAACTTTCTCTAGTTGTAGTGAGCGGGGGCTACCCTTTGTTGCGGTGCATGGGCTTCAGTAGTTGTAGCATGTGGGTTCAGTAGTTGTGGCTCGTGGACTTTAGTTGCTCCTTGGCATGCAAAATCTTCCTGGATCAGGGATCAAACCTGTGTCCCCTGCATTGGCAAGTGGATTCTTATCCACTGTACCACCAGGGGAGTCTTGTTCACTGCTATCTTGTAGAGGATTTTTTCATTGATATTTTTCAGGGATATTGGTCTGTAGTTTCTGTTAGTATCTTTGTTTAGCTTTGGTATCAGGGTGATAATGCTGGTCTCATAGAAAGAATTTGGAAGTATTAACTCCGCTTCAGTTTTTTGGGAAGCATATAAGGAGGATTAGTGTGTGTTCTTCCTTAAATGTTTACTAAAATTTATCAGTGAAGCCATCTGTTTCTAAGCTTTTCCTTGTTGGGAGTAAATAAATAAGGCATTTTTTTTTAAATTACCTTTTAAAATTAGTTATCCTACCCCATTCACATTTCAGTACTTGTCCAATATATATATTTTTTCTTAATGATTCAGGAGATAACCCAGGATCATTGATTGCACTTAGTAGTTTTCATGCTCTATCTGGACGAATTCCTTCAATTTTTATCTTTCATGATCATAGCGATTTAAAAAGTATGGACCTTTCTTACGTAAGATATCCCTCAATGTGGGTGTGTCCTGTATTTCCTTATTTCCAGACTCTGGTCATATATTCTTATAAAGAATCCTCAGAAATGATTGCTGTGTACTTCTCACTGTATGATATCAAAAGGCACATGAATTTGACTTGTTTCAGCACCCTACCAAGTTAGTGTTTTTCCCATTGGCCATTTATCTCAAGTAGGGCTAATCGTTATTGTGGGAGCAGGAGAAGGGAACTGTATCAGTTTAGCATGTTCTCAGAATCCCCTCTGTCATATTAGAGACCCTAATTTAGGGCCATTAGGAATTTTAATCTTTAAGACTAATGAGAAGGCATTTAAATTTTTAGTCAAGAGGAGAAATGAAAGATTTTTGTGTATGTTATGGTGTAGAGGTTAAGTTTCAGTTTTTGTTTTCTTTTTTGTGCATATGCTAATTATTTTAGCTCTACACTTATTTTACTCCAAAGTGCTTTTTAAAAAAATTTATTTCATTTACTTTTATTTTGGCTGTAGTGGGTCTTTGCTGCTACACGCAGGTTTTCTCTAGTTGCAGCAAGCAGAGGTCCTGTCTAGTTGTGGAGCCCAGGCTTCTCATTATGGTGGTTCTGTTGTTGTAGAGCACAGCTCTGGAGTGCGTGGGCTTCGCGAGTCATAGCATGTGGGCTCAGTAGCTGTGGCCTGTGAGCGTGTGTGCTTCAGTGGTTGAAGAGCATGGGCTTAGTTACCCCCTGGCATATGGAATCTTCCTGGACCAGGGATTGAACCCATGCCCCCTGCATTGACAGGTGGTTTCTTAACTACTGGATCATCAGGAAGTCCTGCTCTAAAGTTTATAATTCGTACATCTATCACAGTCTGGCTCCAAGTAATACTACATTAATTTGAGTACAGTGTAGGAACCTAACAACAGTATATCTTCATTTCCTTTTCTTCTTTTGTGCTTTCTGTC
The DNA here is from genome assembly GCA_007570785.1 of Antilocapra americana. NCBI lineage: Eukaryota > Metazoa > Chordata > Mammalia > Artiodactyla > Antilocapridae > Antilocapra > Antilocapra americana. The sequence continues at coordinate 4,986,710 of ML660770.1, read as the reverse complement.
ATCCATTTTTTACACATGTACCTTAGACCAGATATCCCCAATCCCCCAAGTCCTGTTGGGAACTGGGTCACACAGCAGGTGAGCAGTGGGCGAGCAAGTGAAGCTTCATCTGCCATTCCCCATTGCTTGTATTACCACCTGAACTGTTCCCCACCTCAGGCCTGAAATATCCATCCCTGCCCCCTCACCCTGATCGGTATAAAAATTGTCTTCCACGAAACCAGTTTCTTGTGCCAAAAAGCTTGGGGACTGCTGTGTTAGACCATTAGCTTATTATATTTTTTTAAAATAGATTCCTTCATGTAGGCTTTAATAGTCTTTCTTTATATTTGTTTTTATGGTTGAAATTTTATTATAAAATTATCTTCTCCAACATTTGTGCTAACAAAAGTAAACTTCTGTCCCTTTTTCTCAGCTAAAATAAACTGTAAGTTTCAATTAGTAAGAGTTAGCAATATTTTTGTGTTTGTAAACAGTTTCACAGATATTGGACCTTTATTTTAGTATGAATCAAATTAGAATTTTCTGATTTTTAAGTCTTTGAAATTGAACAGTTGTATTTTGAAGACTGTGAATTAGGTTCTTAAGTATTTTATACTTATACATGAAACATTTTTCTTTTTTTCCTCTCAGAAACTCACTGTCATCCTGCAGATTTCATGTTAATTCCAACATGATGTCTGGTTTTAATGGTACCAAAGAGAATTCCCACAACAAGGCTCGGACATCTCCTTACCCAGGTTCAAAAGTTCAACGCAGCCAGGTTCCTAATGATAAAGTGGATTGGCTTGTTGAGTGGCATGACTATAACCCTGTGGAATACACTGCAGTTTCTGTCTTGGCTGGACCTTGGTGGGCAGATCCTCCGATCAGGTGAGTAAATTAGCTGGTGTTAGCTGGGTAGGAGACTTTTGGAGAAGGTAATGGTTGTATTTGTAAATTGTCATTTGATAGCAGAAAAATAATTTTTATCTAGTGCTTGACTTTAACTGTTAACCACATTTACTTGAAATTTTGCCATAGTTATTCAATTCATGTTTATTTACTCTTTTGGGGGTTTTATGATGATCTTTCTAAATAGGTAAATCTACTTTATCATGGAGTTTTTTATTTTATGAAATGACAAGTGGTAGTTTCTGCTTTCATTTCTTCTGCTTGGGTTATCAATAACATCTTTTGGGGTTATTTTCTGACATAGCTAGACTTGTGTTTGAATAGTGAAAATGTGTTTCAGAAACTTTTTCTGGATTACTAACAAGACAATGATAAAATTTGACCAGTGTGAGAAGATAGAAAAGAGATAGATTAAAGGAGAGAGGAAAGAGGAAAACAAAAAACTCAAGCAGAAATGTTTTGATTAGAGGTAGAATGGCTGAATGAATGCAAAAACAAGACTTGTATGTATGCTATCTACCGGAGACCCACTTCAGACCCAGAGACACAGACTGAAAATGAGAGGTAGAAAAAAGATATTCCATGCAAATGGAAGTAAAAAAAAAGCTGGAGTAGCAGTATTCATATCAGATAAACAGGACTTTAAAATAAAGACTGTTACAAGAAACAAGAATGCTACATAATAATCAAGGGGTCAATCCAAGAAAATATAACAATTATAAATATTTATGTACCCAGCATAGGAGCACCTCAATACATAAGGCAAATGCTAGCAACCCTAAAAGGGGAAAATGGCAGCAACACAATAATAGTGGGAGACTTTAATACCCCACTTCCACCAATGAACATATTATCCAGACAGAAAATAAACAAGAAAACACAAGCTTTAATGACACAATAGACCAGATAGAATTAATTGATATTTATAGGACATTGCATCTGAAAGCAGCAGAATATACTTTCTTCTCAAGTGCATATGGAATATTCTCCAGGATGAATCATATCTTGTGTCACAAATCAAGCCTCAATAAATTTAAGAAAATTGAAATTGTATCAAGCATGTTTTCTGATTACAACACTAGGAGATTAGAAATCAATTACAGGAAGAAAAGAAACTAAAAACACGAACACATGGAGGCTAAACAATAGACTACTGAATAAGGAAGAGATCAAAGAGGAAATAAAAAAATACATAGAAACAAATGACAGTGAAATCAGGATGACTGAAAAGCATGGGATGCAGTAAAAGCAATCCTAAGAGGGAAGTTAATAGCAATTCAATTCTTCCTCAAGGAATGAGAAAAATCTCCAGTAAACAACCTAACGTTATACCTAAAGCAGCTAGACCAAGAAGAACAAACAAAACCCAAAGTTAGTAAAAGGAAATAAATCATAGGCAGAGCAGAAATAAATGAAATAGAAATGAAGAAAACAATAGCAAAAATCAATGAAACTAAAAGCTGGTTCTTTGAGAAGATAAACAAAATCGATAAACTTTTAGCCAGACTCATTAAAAAAAAAGAATTTAAATCAATAAATTAGCAATGAAAAAAGAGCAATTACAACTGACACCCCAGAAATACAAAGAATCATTAGAGACTACTATAAGCAACTCTGTGCCAATAAAATGGACAATAAACCTGGAAGAAATGGACACATTCTTAGAAAGGTACAGTCTTCCAGGACTGAAGCAGGAAGAAGTAGAAAATATAGACAGACCAATCACAAGCAATGAAATTGAAACTGCAGTTAAAAATTGTCCAACAAACAAAAGTCCATGACCAGATGGCTTCATAGGCGAAATCTATCAAGCATTTAGAGAAGAGCTAATATCTATCCTTCTCAGACTCTTCCAGAAAATTATAAAACACTCCCAAGCTCATTCTGCGAGGCCGTCATCTCCCTGATACCAAAACCAGACAAAAATATCATGAAAAAAGAAAACTGAAGACCAATATCACTAATAAACATAGTTGCCTAAATCTTCAACAAAATGTTAGCAACACATTAAAAGAATCATACAGCCTGATCAAGTGGAATTTTTCCAAGGGATGCAAGGATTCTTCAATATATGTAAGTCAATCAATGTGATACACCATGTTAACAAGTTAGAGAATAAAAAGCATAGGATCATCTCAATAAATGCAGAAAAGCTTTTGACAAAATTCAGCACCCATTTATGATAAAAACTCTCCAGAAAGTGGGCATAGAGGGAACCCACCTCACCATAATAAAGTCCATACATGACAAATCCACAGCAAACACCAGTGGTGAAGAACTGAAAGCATTTTCTTTAAGATCAGGAACAAGACAAGGATGTCCACTCTTGCCATTATTATTCAGCATAGTTTTGGAAGTCCTAACTGTGGCAGTAGGGAAGGAAAAAGAGATAAAAGGAATACAAATTGAAAAGAATAAGTAAAACTGTCACTATTTGTGGATGATATGACTTTATATAGAAAATCTTGAAGATGCCACTAGAAAATTAGAGCTTGACAATGAATTTGGTAAAATTGTAGGATACAAAATTAATGCACACAAATCTCTTGCATTCCTATATATGAACAATAAAAGATCAGAAAGAGAAATTAAATAATCCCAGTTACTATTGCAATAGAAAGAATAAAATACCTAGGAATGAACCTACCTGAGGAGGTAAAAGGCGTCCCTGGTGGCTCAGATGGTAAAAGAATCTGCCTTTAATGCAGGAGACCTGGGTTCTCTTCCTGAGTTGGGAAGATCCCCTGGAGAAGGGCATGGCAACCCACTCCAGTATTCTTGCCTGGAGAATTCCATGGACGGAGGAGACTGGCAGGCTATAGTCCATGGGGGTCACAAAGACTTGGACACGACTGAGTGACTAACACTTTTGCTTTCAAGGAGATAACTTGAAAATGTCATGTATTCAGAAAACCTATAAGACATTTATGAAAGAAATCAAAGATGACACAAACAGATGGGGAGATATACCATGTTCTTGGATTGGAAGAAGCGGTATCATGAAAATGACTGTACTACCTAAAGCAGTAGTTTTGATGAAAATTTTACTTTGATTTTAGTTTTGAAGGATTTATTAACCAAAGAAACCACTCATCACACAAACAATTTCAGTATTTAATAGAAGGTTATTTGACTTAATTTCAGTATACAGTCATTAAAAGAAGAAAAATAGAAACAAAGAGAAAAGTAACAGCATATACATCACCAAATTTGGGCCAACCAACCTCCAGACCTAGACAGTGCTCATAAGTCCCTCATTGACAGCAATCTGGAGTCCTAATTGGGAAAAAGTCCCAGGTGGTGTGTCCACCCTGTGAGTGAGACTTCAGATTGCAGTTTTGGGGGCTCCCACTTACAATCCTAAGCAGCAAACTGATATCATCATCAATTTGTCCACAAAAATGCAGCTCTGGTTTTACTTTAACTTTTTGCTGTTTGTTTCACCTTGTGAGTCATAAGGGGTAAGGAAAGTGTCTCAGGCAGTAAAGAATCCATTTGCAATGCAGGAGACCTGGGTTCAGTCCCTGCGTGGGGAGATGCCCTGGAGAAGGGAATGGTTACCCACTCCAGTGTTCTTACCTGGAGATTCCATGAACAGAGGAGCCAACTTCTTAAACGCTGGAGGTGGGAAGTGGGGTTGGGGGAATTGGCCTGACCCTCAGAGTCTAAGACCTACTTCCTATCTTATCTAAAGTGCCATCTGACTTGCTTCCCTAGCAAGCAGGCACAGAATCTTTGCAGTATCCAGGGAGATCAGAGGCCTGCTCTCCTCCTTCAGATGTCTGCACAAGACTTCCTCCATTTTAATTTCCCTAATATGTCTATAGATTCAGTACACTCCCTATCAAATTACCAATGGACTTTTTCACAGAATTAGAACAAAAAACTTTTTACAGTTTTTGTGGATTTATAAAAGACCCCAGATACCAAAGCAATCTTGAGAAAGAAAAACGGAACTGGAGTAATCAGGCTCCCTGACTTCTGACTATATTACAAAGTTACAGTCATCAGGACAGTATGGTGCTGGCACAAAAACAGAAATATAGATCAATGGAACAGGATTGAAAGCCCAAAGATACACCCACATATGTATGGTCACCTAATCTATTGACAAAGAAGGCAAGAATATTCAATGGAGAAAAGATAGTCTTTTCAACAAGTCGTACTGGGAAAACTGGACAGCTACATGTAAAAGAACGAAATGAGAACACTCCCTAATACCATATATAAAAATAAAACCCAACATGGAGTAAAGATCAAAGTGTAAGACCAGACACCTATACAACTCTTAGAGGAAAACATAAGAAGAACATTCTTTGACATAAACCACACTTCCTAGAATAAGGAAAATAAAAACAAAAATAAACAAATGGGACCTAATTAAACTTAAGAGCTTTTGTGCAGAGAAGAAAACTATAAACGAGATGAAAAAACAACCTTAGAATGGGAGAAAATATTTGCAAATGAAAGCAACTGAGATAGGACTACCATATGACCATAATTCAAAAAGACACATGCACTCCAGTGTTCATTGCAGCACTGTTTACGTTAGCCAGGACAGGAAAGCAACCTAGATGTGCAACTACAGATGAATAGATAAAGAAGATGTGGTACATATATGCAGGGGAATATTACTCAGCCATAAAAATGAACAAAATTGGGTAACATTTGTGGAGATGTGGATGGACATAGAGTCTGTCATAGAGTGAAGTAAGTCAGAAAAAAGTATTGTATATTGCATGTATGTGGAATATAGAAAAATGGTATAGATGATCTTATTTTACAAAGCAGAAAAAGAGACAGAGCGAGAAGGGGGAGTGGGGTGAAGTGAGAGGTTGGGATTGACCTATATACACTACCACGTGTAAAATAGGTAGCTGGTGAGAAGCTGCTGTATAGCACAGGGAACTCAGCTCAGAGCTCTGTGGTGACACAGATGGGTGGGATGGAGGCCCAAGAGGGAGTGGGTGTATGTATACGTATGGGTGCTTTATTTTGTTGTACAACATTGTAAAGCAGGTATACCCCAATGAAAATGAATACTTTGACTAAATTCAGAGAAGTACTGTGTTGATTCACATTTTATATTTATGTTTCTTTTGATAAATATAATGATAGAGTTGTAAGATGTACTGACTACAAGCTAGGCACTGTCCTAAATGTTTTATAAGCATTGTTTTATTCTTATAACTATTCTGGAAGGCAGACAGGGTTGTTATTTCTTCTTTATAGGAAAAAAAAACAAACAAAAAATGGAAGCACAGAAAGTTTGTCCTTTACATATGGTCATGGAGCTAGTAGATGGGATAGCCTGGACTTTAACTCAGTATGACTTTAGAATTTATGCCCTTAACTAAATGGCCACTCTAGTTTTGGAATATTTTAGAAGTTTGATTTAACTGGTAAATTTATTGTAAATGATAGTCCTCTCGAAGCATTATTTAGTCAGTTAAATAAAAATTGTTGCTAGTTGGGTTAACCTAGTGCTAGCTCATTAGGTTGTTAAACTTTACCAGTCACTTATTGCTGTGACTTGATTTTGATCCTCAGTTTCCTTGTTTAATCCAAAGACGTGTCTGTGGTAGTATTTTGGTTGTTAATTAGTCATGAAGCCAACTTGTGGATAAATTATTACCTGTAAATGAGTTCCATTTTCCCTCGTTTTAGAGGATGTATTAATATATGTTTACATGTACATTATGCATACATGTGCACAATTAGAATTAGTGATGTTACAAGGGGTGCTATACAGTATAAATAGAGGAAGACTGAATGAGTCTTCCTCTGTTTCGTTCAATTTAGTTTTTATAAGTTAAATTTGTATTACTGTCTAAATCAAGCCTTACTATTGTTAATGTTTAAATTATAACTAGATTCATGCTCCTCCCACCCCAGAAAATGGCTCTCTTTATCTAATTTTATTCTGAAACATTTCCAACAAATAGTAAATTGGAAAGAACTTTACAGGGGATGCTCATAACTCACCACTTTGATTTTCTTCTTACCATTTTTTTATACTTATTTCATCACATATATATCCATCTATTCCTCCTCCATCCATCTTGATTTTTGATATATTGGTACATCTCTACCTGTATATGTTAACAAGTATTTCATTAACTAGCATTCAATATTTTTAGTTTCTTTTATTGAAAAAAAATTTAATGGAGTATTGTTGATTTACAAAATTACTTTGAGACAGTAGATGCAGCCAAATGTTAGAAGGAATCTTATTTTTAGAAGTATTTATTAATGGGAACCAGTAACTGCCATATTATGCCCACAGACAAATCTGCTTTACTGATAATAATATATTCTTTTCTGTAGTATGTAGGAGCAGCTCCAGTTTGTCTGCCATTAGTCCTTCCCACAGGGATTATAGTATACCTTCTTGTCTTATAAGGTCTTTTGACTAAACAAAAAATTTTTTCCAGAAACTGTTTTGAAGGAGTTGACGAGTTTGTAAGTGAAAACTGAGTTTGTAACTAAAAATTTAGTTTCAGGGATACCGGTTGTTATAATTAACTGGCTGGCATTATTAAGCTGTAGTATTGGATCGTTATTTCTTATTTTGCACTGCTATTCCATTACAGTGACAGCAACTTCTCTCCCAAGTTTAATGAAAAAGATGGGCATGTTGAGAGAAAGAGCCAGAATGGCCTGTATGAGGTTGAAAATGGAAGACCCAGGTAGGTACTGGAGTGGGGCATTTTACAGTAATAGGTCTCTAAAAGGTAGAAAATAATTGTCAAAGAAATTCACTTAACAATCAAGGTAAGGAGAAAAAAGCAAATTTTATTTAAACCAAGCTAAGGAGTTACAGCCTGGGAGACAAGTCTCTCAGGAAGCTCTGAGAAGTGTTCCACCTGTTAGAAGATACTATTGTTGTTTAGTTTGTTAGCTAAGTTGTGGTGAACTCTTGTGACCCCTTCTGTCCTTAGGATTTCACAGGCAAGAAGGGAGGTCCTCCTGACCTAGGGATTGAACCCACATCTCCTGCATTGGCAGGTGGCTTCTTTACCACTGAGCCACCAGGGAAGTCCTGTTAGAAGGTGTAGTCATACACATTTTCTAGACAAAGGATTGTACATCAAAATGGGGTAAAATATCAATATTTTACATAATGTTCCCCAAAGATACACAGTCTAGGTAAGCATGTACAAAGCAAGCAGTGAGTCGCCATGACCCCTTGCAGAGCTGGGAGAGCATGCTGTTCTTTTAAGAAGTTACGTTGCTAGTTCAGAAGAAAGGGAAAATGATAATCTTTATGGTCAAGAAAGCACTCTCATCTTTGAGGAGGTCTGGTTAATCTTCAGGTACACTGCACATTAGGGATGCTTGGAGAGGCCCAGATTTATGTCTAAATTTATGTCTAAATTTTTTTGTCCTGCCTTAAAATGCACATTTTATTTTATCAATGTAATTAATGTTTATAGAGGGCTTGTGTATGCCAGACCTTATATGAAAGAATTTATGTATGTGATCTAATTAAATCATATTAATAACCCTCTGGGTGGATATTTTTAGTTCCATTTACAGATAAGTAGAGAGAATGCAAGTAGTTTGCATATGGTAAGTGCTGGAAGGAATTGAATGCATCTTCTGATAAGTTTACCTTGAAATAGAAATAATTACAGTTGACTCTTGAACAAAATGGGGCTTAAACTACACAGGCCTGTTTATACATGGATTCTTTTTCAGTAGTAAATATTACAGCCACTACTCCATCTGAGTTTGGTTGAGTACCTGGATATGGAACCACAGATACAGGGGAACTGTGTGTACAGAGAGTGGCCTGTAAGTTTATATGGAAGCATTATTCAAGGGTCAACTGTAATGAATGAAGTAACAGAAGGAAAGGATTAAGAATTGTATTTCAGTAATTATTTATAAAATGAGATAATACTTAAGAATTTATCCGAATATGTAAGAGTAAAAATAAAAATAACCCAACAATTTAACATCATTTTTTTTCTTTTGGCCATGTCACGTGGCAGGTGGGTGGGATGTGGCAATCTTAGTTCACCAACTAGGGATCGAGCCTGTGCGCAGTGGAAGCATGGAGTCTTAACCACTGGATCACCAGGAAATCCCTCTTTTTGTACTTTTAAAACTGATTTTTTTGAAAACTTTCAGTTTTTCTTAAGTCATCATAAAAGGAAGAAATGTAAAAATTAGCATGCCTCCAATAAAACAATAGAAAAATCACAGATTTGGTAATCATACTTATCACCTTGTAGAAATGTTGCAAAAGCTAAAAATATTTTTAGTTCTTCTAAAGCAAGGAAATAGTAGTGCTCCTCTCACGCCAACCTGGTCTTTCAGTTTTGCTAAATTCTTTCTTTGTTCATAGCTTACTCACTTTTCTGTGTTTATTGAGTCATTTCAAGTCAAACTTGCCTTGCATTTGACTTACTCCTTAAGTCCTTTTCTGGGCAAAATATATTAGAAGATATGTACACATATAAAAGGACAGAAAAGGCAAAGGAAAGATAGCCTATTGTTTTGGTCAAGACTTTCTAACTAACAGAAACCAATTCTAGCTCGCCTGAGGAAAAAAGTGAACTTTACTCCAGGACTATAGAATCATCTCAGGAATCCAAAGCAGAAATGCAGCTCACTTTAGGAAAGGGTAGAGGTTGGAAATCCATTAGAACTGTCTCTCTGCCTTAATGTCTGCTTTCCTTTATTGTCGAGACAGGCAGGGTTTCCGAAAGCGCAATACGGAGAGAGACAAGAATTGAGAGAAAAGCGAGGCTCAGGGGACCAACACCGCTCCAAGGTGAAGGTACTGAACTGAGTCCAGGCCAGCTTTATTATACTCTGAGCCGTGAATGAAAGAGCATGTGGGGAGTTAAACAGCAACTCATGTGGCCTTCAGGGCCAAAGAAAAAAATGAACATTAACCATTGAGTAATTAGGAAAACGTGATCAGTTACAAATCAGTAACTAAGACTAATATTCTTATCTATAGATTTTCCACCAGATACGTAAAACATGTGACTCTGAGACGCCATTGGGAAACAGTCTGGGGTCGGTTTTCCAACCCCAGGATCATATCTTGCTTTCAAGACTATGAACTGTTCCCTTTGGACTTGTTCCAAGAGTCTCATGCCTTATAGCATCCAGTTTATCAATAATTATAAATTTCTTTTGCAGCCTTTGCCGAGGCCTGCTTTTCTTTTATTCTTCCTGTCTCCTACACTTTATATGTTGCCTTTGTTTTGCTTTTTCTGCAAATAACTTTCTCTGTTGCTCAGGCAGTAGGGTAATCTATATGTCTTTTCTACAGCTTTTAGTTTATCAGTTACAGGCTTGGTCATCTATAAAAATATAACATTCTCTCTCTTAATATTGGCTTTGATCATTTGTATTCAAGGGTATATGGTTACATGGGTTAAAACATAGTTACTGACCACCCTGCCCCTCCTCCTGAATTCAAAAAGTAGAATAATTGCAACCTGGTCAAGTGTCTTGCCTTTCTGTTTTTATTTGCAAGTCTTGCTGAAATATTTCTGAGTCCAGTGTAAAACAATATAAAGATTGACTCAATTTTAATAACAGTTGCAAGGAAGAGCAAAATAAAAAAGAGTGGCTGGGACTTCCCGGGGGTGCAGTGGTTGAGAATCCACCTGCCAGTGCAGGGAATGTGAGTTCGATCCCTGGTCCAGGAAGATCCCAAATGCTGTGGAGCAGCTAAACCTGTGACCCACAACTTCTGAGCCCACGTGTTGCAGCCTTTGGAGCTCCTGTACCTAGAGCCCATGCTCCGCCACCAGAGAAGCCACTGAAATGAGAAGCTTGAGCACTGCAGAGGAGACTGGCCCCTGCTTGCAGCAACTGGAGAAAGCCCTTGCAGCAACAAAGACCCAGTGCAGCCATAAATAAAGAAATAGTTTAAAAACAAAAGCTGAAAGGGAAAATTTGACAAGTTGTTTATTTACTTTCACATACTGGGAGGACCAAAGATACTAAATAGATAAGATTGCAGATGAGGGCATTTCATTTTACATGATGAAAGTTAAACATTTAAGAAATATTGACTGGAAGAAAGTTACTCAGGAATGAGTGTGCCCTGTTTATCTGATAGACTTTTAAACATTGGGTTGTGGCATTAGGTTAAATAGTTGTTGGCATTTTTATAAGATTGTTTTTAAAATTTGAATTTGGTATATTTGAAATCTTGAAATATTAAGTATTTCTACTTCATTATATGCTGTGTGTTGTGGGCTAAGTCGCTTTAGTCATGTCCCACTCTGTGCAGCCTTTATGGACTCTAGCCTGCCAGGCTCCTCTGTCCATGGGATTCTCTAGGCAAGAATACTAGAGTGGGTTGCCATGGCCTTCTCCAGGGGATATTCCTGACCCAGGGATGGAACCCGTGTCTCTTATGTCTGCCTTCATTGGCAGGTAGGTTCTTTTCTTTACCACTAGCACCTCCTAAGAAGCCCTCATTATATGCTACACAATATCTATTACTGATAATAAAAATCTAGAACCCACTATGAAAAAAATGGACTTGAAAATGTAATCAAAACTATATGAGTGAGACAGGTTGTAAGAGAGTGGAGTATGAAAAGAGGATGATGTGAAAGGGAAAAGAAGTATGGATATACTGGATAAAGCATTGCTGTTGCAGAGCAAGACTGATTAGGTGCAGAGCATTTCAGCCTTCCAGATTTAAAACAACTTTGGAAATGAGATCCTCCTCCTGTATCAAGCCCAGGCATGAAATAAAAGTTAAGTAACACTGTAAAGAAATACGTATTTTGAGTGTCAAATATGTAGTAGTGCTACTGGATTTGTGTAGAGATCTTATTTTCCTCTTAGTACCTTGTTTTGGGCCATATCAAGTTTGATTCAAAAAGATGAGTACATTCAGTTGGTTTTATGGTTTTTTGTTTTTCCAGAAATCCTGCAGGACGGACTGGACTGGTTGGCCGGGGACTTTTGGGGCGATGGGGCCCTAATCATGCTGCAGATCCCATCATAACCAGGTAAGAGCTAAAATCACACTTCAATAACAAAGAGACAAGTAATTGGAAAAATACACTAACCATGTTTTTACATGTCCATCATATACATATGCAAATATATGTATGCATATGTATATGTTTATATATATAGTTATCCCTTGATATTTTAGGGGATTGGTTCTCAAAGAGGACCCTATTCCTCAAGCAGGTAACAAAATCTGGATATTCAGGTTGCTTACATAAAATAGAATAGTACAGTTGACCCATCTTATCAGTGGGTTCTGCATTTGTGGATACAGAGAGCTGACTACATGTGTGTGTGTGTTGGTATATACACAGGCATATATATATATATGCAGCCTTGAAATTAAAAGATGCTTGCTCCTTCGAAGAAGAGCTATGACCAACCTAGACAGCATATTAAAAAACAGAGATATTACTTTGCCAACAAAGCTCCGTCTAGTCAAAGTGGTGGTTTTTCCAGGTGTCATGTATGGATGTGAGAGTTGGACTGTGAAGAAAGCTGAGCACTGAAGAATTGATGCTTTTGAACTGTGGTGTTGGAGAAGACTTGAGAGTCCCCTGGACTGCAAGGATATCCAGCCAGTCCATCCTAAAATCAGTCTTTCTAGAATAGTCTGTACTATTCTATTTTATTCATTGGAAGGACTGATGATGAATCTGAAACTCCAGGACTTTGGCCACCTGCTGCGAAGAACTGACTCATTTGAAAAGACCCTGATGCTGGGAAAGATTAAAGGTGGAAGGAAAAAGGGATGACAGAGGATGAGATGGTTGGATGGCATCACTGCCTCTATGGATATGAGTTTGAGTAAGCTCTGGGAGTTGGTTATAGACAAGGAAGCCTGGTGTGCTGCAGTCCATGGGGTCGCAAAGAGTCAGACATGACTGAGCCACTGAAGTATACTGATACATACACATTCATATGCACACACATGAAATCTATATTTTAAAGGTAAATTATAGTGATTGGTGTAAGTGTAAAAGTGTAGTTTTATGTGAGTAGGCTGGACATTATCCAGATAAAATTTATTCATCAGATGTTTTTTGAGCATCTATTTGTTCTCAGAATTGAGTAAGTGCTTTGGTACATGCAAAAAAGTATAACAGTCCTTAAAATTTCAGCTCCCTGTCATTGAGGACCTATGTTCTTATAGGCAAGCTAGAAAAATATTAAATAAGAAACATGTCAAAGTAATATGGATGATATAGGATGCTTCATAAAAGTAGAGTCCGATGTGTGATTCATGATGGTAGTAAACCAGAGCACCCAAGAAAAGCATTACAAAGTCGTAGATTGTAGCTGAATTCTAAGCTTGGATGGGGCCAGGAGGAGGCCTAGGGACAAGGCTTGTAGTAATACGTATTTGCGTATTGAAGGGCTGAAAAGATCAGCTTGGTAGAAACAGAAGGCTCTTATAAGAGAATCAGTTCAGTTCAGTTTAGTTACTCATTCGTGTCTGACTCTTTGTGACACCATGAACTGTAGCACACCAGGCCTCCCTGTCCATCATCAACTCCCAGAGTCCACCCAAACCCATGTCCATCGAGTCGGTGATGCCATCCAGCCATCTCATTCTCTCTCGTCCCCTTCTCCTCCTGCCCCCAATCCTTCCCAGCATCAGGGTCTCTTCCAATGAGTCAACTCTTTGCATGAGGTGGCCAAAGTATTGGAGTTTCAGCTTCAATATCAGTCCTTCCAGTGAACACCCAGGACTGATCTCCTTTAGGATGGACTGGTTGGATCTCCTTGCAGTCCAAGGGACTCTCAAGAGTCTTGTCCAACACCACAATTCAAAAGCATCAATTCTTGAGCACTCAGCTTTCTTTATAGTCTAACTTTCACATTCATACATGACTAATGGAAAAACCATAGCCTTGACTAGGTGGACCTTTGTTGGCAAAGTAATGTCTCTGCTTTTCAATATGCTATCCAGGTTAGCCATACTTTCCTTCCAAGGAGTAGGTGTCTTTTGATTTAATGGCTGCAATCACCATCTGCAGTGATTTTGGAGCCCCCAAAAATAAAGTCTGACACTTTTCCACTGTTTCCCCATCTATTTCCCATGAAGTGATGGGACCAGATGCCATGATCTTAGTTTTCTTAATGTTGAGCCTTAAGCCAATTCTTTCACTCTCCTCTTTCACTTTCATCAAGAGGCTTTTTAGTTCCTCTTCACTTTCTGCTATAACGGTGGTGTCGTCTGTATATCTGAGGTTGTTGATATTTCTCCCGGTAATCTTGATTCCACTTGTGCTTCTTCCAGCCCAGCGTTTCTCATGATGTACTCTACATATAAGTTAAATAAGCAGGGTGACAATATACAGCCTTGACGTACTCCTTGTCCTATTTGGAACCAGTCTGTTGTTCCATGTCCAGTTCTAACGGTTGCTTCCTGACCTGCATACAGGTTTCTCAAGAGACAGGTCAGATGGTCTGGTATTCCCATCTCTTTCAGAATTTTCCACAGTTTATTGTGATCCACACAGTCAAAGGCTTTGGCATAGTCACTAAAGCAGAAGTAGATGTTTTTCTGGAACTCTCTTGCTTTTTCGATAATCCAGCAGATGTTGGCAATTTTATCTCTGGTTCCTCTGCGTTTTCTAAAACCAGCTTGAACATCTGGAAGTTCCTGGGTCACGTATTGCTGAAGCTTCGCTTGGAGAATTTTGAGCATTACTTTGCTAGTGTGTGAGATGAGTGCAATTGTGCGGTAGTTTGAGCATTCTTTGGCATTGCCTTTCTTTGGGATTGGAATGAAAACTGACCTTTTCCAGTCATGTGGCCATTGCTGAGTTTTCCAAATTTGCTGGCATGTTGAGTGCAGCACTTTCACAGCATCATCTTTTAGGATTTGAAATAGCCCAACTGGAATTCCATTACCTCCACTAACTTTGTTTGTAGTGATGCTTTCTAAGGCCCACTTGACTTCACATTCCAGAATGTCTGGCTCTAGCTGAGTGTGCGTGACCACACCATCATGATTATCTGAGTCATGAAGATCTTTTTTGTACGGTTCTTATGTGTATTCTTGCCACCTCTTCTTAATATCTTCGGCTTCTCTCAGGTCCATACCATTTCTGTCTTTTATTGAGCCCATCTTTGCATGAAATATTCCCTTGGTATCTCTAATTTTCTTGAAGAGATCTACAGTCTTTCCCATTCTGTTGTTTTCCTCTATTTCTTTGCATTGATTGCTGAGGAAGACTTTCTTATCTCTCCTTGCTATTCTTTGGAATTCTGCATTCAGATCGGAATATCTTTCCTTTTCTCCTTTGCTTTTTGATTCTCTTCTTTTCACAGCAATTTTAAGGGCTCCTCAGACAGTCATTTTGCTTTTTTGCATTTCTTTTTCTTGGGGATGGTCTTAATCCCTGTCTCCTGTACCATGTCACGAACCTTCGTCCATAGTTCATCAGGCACTCTGTCTATCAGATCTAGTCCCTTAAATCTTATTTCTCACTTCCACTGTATAATTACAAGGGATTTGATTTAGGTCTAACCTGGATGGTCTAGTGGTTTTCCCTACGTTCGTCAATTTCATTCTGAATTTGGCAATAAGAAGTTCGTGATCTGAGCCACAGTCAGCTCCCTGTCTTGTTTTTGCTGACTGGATAGAGCTTCTCCATCTTTGGCTGCAAAGAATATCAATCTGATTTCGGTTTTGACCATCTGGTAATGTCCACGTGTAGAGTCTTCTCTTGTGTTGTTGGAAGAGGGTGTTTGCTATGACCAGTGCGTTCTCTTGGCAAAATTCTATTAGCCTTTGCCCTGCTTCATTCTGTACTCCAAGGCCAAATTTGCCTGTTACTCCAGGTGTTTCCTGACTTCCTGCTTTTGCATTCCAGTCCCCTATATTGAAAAGGACATCTTTTTTGGGTGTTAGTTCTAAAAGATCTTGTAGGTCTTCATAGAACCATTCAACTCAGCTTCTTCAGCATTACTGGTTGGGGCATAGGCTTGGATTACCGTGACATTGAATGGTTTACCTTGGAAATGAACAGAGATCATTCTGTCATTTTTGAGATTGCATCCAAGTACTGCATTTTGGACTCTTTTGTTGACCATTTTGGCTACTCCATTTCTTCTAAGAGATTCCTGTCCACAGTAGTAGATATAATGGTCATCTGAGTTAAATTCATCCATTCCAGTCCATCTTAGTTCGCTGATTCCTAGAATGTTGACGTTCACTCTTGCCATCTCCTGTTTGACCACTTCCAATTTTCCTTGATTCATGGACCTAACATTCCAGGTTCCTATGAAGTGTTGCTCTTTACAGCATCAGACCTTGGTTCTATCACCAGTCACATCCACAACTGGGCATCGATTTTGCTTTGGCCTCATCCCTTCATTCTTTCTGAAATTATTACTCCACTGATCTCCAGTAGCATATTGGGCACCTACCGACCTGGGGAGTTCATCTTTTAGTTTCCAATCTTTTTGCCTTTTTGTACTGTTCATGGGGTTCTCAAGGCAAGAATACTGAAGTGGTTTGTCATTCCCTTCTCCAGTGGACCACATACTGTCAGACCTCTCCACTCTGACCTTTCCGTCTTGGGTGGCCCCACACGGCATGGCTTAGTTTCATTGAGTTAGACAAGGCTGTGGTCCGTGTGATCAGATTGGCTAGTTTTCTGTGATTATGGTTCTAGTATGTCTGCCCTTTGATGCCCTTTTGTACCACTTACCCTCTTGCTTGGGTTTCTCCTACCTCTGACGTGGGGTATCTCTTCATGGTTGCTCCAGCAAAGTGCAGCCGCTGCTCCTGCAGCGAGTGATAAATTAGATTTAATATTTACACAATTCTATTGTGGAGAATATTAATGCCAAAGTCAAGGAGTATGAAATGGAGCTGTTGGAGGTTCCAGAGCAGGGGAAAGGCATTCTCTTCCTGAGGCAAATCTATCTGGTAAGCCACATCATATTCCGAAGATTTCTTGATCAGCAGGAACCATAGTAAAGGAGGCAGGCAGATCCAGCATTTAAGTAACGTTGCCACCTCCATCAGAATCACCTCAACATATCTGGAGTCTTCTGTTGTCTCTGTCTTTCTTTTATTTTTGTTTTTAGAATTTGTTCATTGACACCCTCTCTCCTCACATGTGATTGTCATTTTCCTTCTTTAAATAATCAGATACCCTCAGTGTTCTTGCTTTTTTTGGTTTTGATATTTTGAGGGCTTTTCTTTCTCCCAGGAGACTTTGGTTTTCTCTGATCTGGAATATAATAATGACTTCATAGTTTAAGAAAGCTTATTTTCAAGTTACGAGAGGAGACACTGGTTCTCTCCCCATCTTATTCTTGTACTTGCCCTTCCATTTCCCCTGACAAAAGGGATCTTTATTCCACACCCAACCGCAGTTTTATCCTCCATCTGTTCATTCATCCATCCACCTACCTACCTGCCTGCCTATCTACTTACCTACTGACCTACTTCTATATGTCTAGAATTCCTACAAAAACTTTGTGGTTTAAATGAGATGAGAAAAGTTAACATATTCTTATTAATGAATGTAGTTAAATAATATGAGTAAATACAAATGGTAGTATCAGTTTCTTTTGATTTTGATGCAGCTAGAATCAGGAAGGTATGAAACTTTTGAAGCAGGGATGCTAGTAAAGGGACAAGAAGCAGAAAAGGGAAGCCAGAGACTTGAAAGTTAAGTTAGTCATTAATAGCAGCTGGGAGTGAGCGTGTGCTTGTGTGTCAGGTTGCTTTAAAATGATAGCCTTTTTGAGCTTTATTGCCAACAAAGGAGAAAGCTGAAGACTTGGAGATGGTTCAAGGCTATAAAAGAGCCCACCAGTGGCAGAGGCTAGCTTTCAACAGTAGTCTTAAATTGATGTTCTTTGCTATCTTAGTAATACATATATTATTAACTGACGAGTCCCCCCAAATAGATGAGTGGCAGTAGAAATGGAAGGAAGAGAAAAATGAAGAATGTTAAGGAATCAACAAGATTAAATGAATTGTTAAAAATATTGGTTTACTCTAGGTACTCTGCTAATTACTAGTTTTTACATTTGCTTCTCCCAGAAATTCCTCAAAGTAGATATTAACATACCTATTTTATAGGTCTGAAAGTGGAGACTTACTGAGATTAAGTGACTTGCCTGAATCTTGGAGGTCTGAAATTTGAAATGGGGTATTTGGCTCCAAATATTGTGCTTTCTCTTTTATACCAGTATTTCGCTAATGAGTAATCATAAGAATCACACAGGCACTTAAAAACTATTTATTTATTTGCCTGTGCCAGAACTTAGTTGCAGCATGTGGGATCTTTAGCTGCAGCACACAACTTACACTCTTAGTTGCAGCATGTGGGATCTGGGTCCCTGACTGGAGATCGAACTCAGGCCCCTTGCCTTTGGACCACAGAGTCTCAGCCCCTGGACCACCTGGGAGGTCCCTCACACAGGCACTTTTAAAGCAAAGATCTATCCCTTTCTCTTAAAAGTACTTCATGTTGCAAAATAGCATTGAATTGTACAGAATTTCACAAACTTTCTTGTTCAGAATTTCCAGAGAAAGTGTTCAAGTTTTAGATTCCCAGATACTTCTAGGGATTTCCCAGTTATAAATAATGTGAAGTCATCTAAAGTTCCTTTAGATATTTTAAAGTCAAAATGAGACAGTAAGTGTTAATCTATTTCTGTGAATAAGCTCGGGTTAAAAGTTAATGGCAATATGATTTTCTTTCCAATTTTGGGTAAAAACAGGAAAGTATGGACCTTCAGAACTAGGGCGGGAATGTCAGTCGTACAAAGGAATATCATTGGTATTTAATAAATGTTAATGAAGTTCACTAGTTAAAGTGATACATTATTTCTGTTGTATCAGAAAATTTTGGTTTAAATTTGGTGACAAGTGTATTTGGTACTAACAAAAACATAACAAGAAATTACTCTGTTTAAAATCCTTAGGTGAATCAATTAAGGGTAAAATCTGAGAATGTAAATGTGATACACAAGCGTTTCATCACCTGTGTGGTCCTGCATTTTTGCCCAGCAGCATCTCTCTCTATTCAGCTTCTCTTCCTAGTGCTTCAGCCATAATTAACTAGCTGGCTGGCTGGCTGACTGAATAGTAGAGGCTCTGTGTTAGCATTTATCTTTCCAGCCCCTTGCATGTGAGGTGCAGTAGGTGCTCATAAATGTTTGTGAGTGAAAAGAACCATCATTTATCGCGTTATGCCCCCTCTTACCTAATTAGTGTAAGCATTCTGTTTGTTTAAGTAAAATAGTGATTAAGAGTACAGATTCGGAGCCAGGGTGCCTGGGTTCACATCTTGGTTTACACAGCTTTTTTCCTCTGAAACTTGGGGCAAGTTATCTACTTCTTTATGTCTCACTTTCCACATCTGTAAAATGAAGACAATAATTGAGCTACTTTATAGGGGGTTTTGAGGCTTAAGTATATAAATACATATAAGCATACCGTATCAGGGCCATAATAAGTGCTGTATAAGTGAATTTTAAAAAGTAATGGTTAAAAAAGAAAAGTAAAGAGAAAGTCTGTCTTCTCTCCATTTTCACTGTCTCTGCCTTCATTCCTGTCCACATCGTCTTGTACCTGGTCCATGATAATAGTCTTCTAGCTGGCTTTTCTTGCTTTTGGTCTTGCTCACCTCCAAACTAACTTCTAAACTTTTGTCAAAATGAGTGACTTTTCTAAAATACAAATTGCTAACAGCTTCTAACCTGCTTTAAAATGTTCTCTGGCTCTCTAAGCAGATGAATTTGATGAATTGTTTCTTCAACCTCATATTCCCTCACTGATGTTCATACTACCATGTATACTTTCAGTTTCTTGAATACATTATTCTATTTTTATAACTTTGTTTCCTCCCTCCTCATCCTTAAAATCTGATTTGCCTTATACTAATTGTTCTTTCATTTCCAGCCAACTGTACTCATCAAGCTGTCAGTCTTACAGTTTATTCATTTATGTGTCTAGCTCCATTGCTAGGCTGTGAACTCTTTTAGGGGGAATTATGGGTTAGATGGGGCTTCCCTGATAGCTCAGTTGGTGAAGAATCCGCCTGCAGTGCAGGAGACCCTGGTTCGATTCCTGGGTCAGGAAGATCTGCTGGAGAAAGGATAGACTACCCAGTCTAGTGTTCTTGGGCTTCCCTGGTGGCTCAGCTGGTAAAGAATCCGCCTGCAACACAGGAGACCTGGGTTCAAGCCCTGGGTTGGGAAGATCCCCTGGAGAAGGGAAAGGCTACCCACTCCAGTATTCTGTTCTGGAGAATTCTATGGACTGTACAGTTCATGGGGTCACAAGGAGTCAGACATGACTGAGCGACTTTCACTTTCACGGTTAGATGTAGTGTTCAGCTACATTATAAAGAAACTTGGACACTCATATCTAAGCTGGTGTATTTTAGTCTCATGCAGAGTGAAGATTAGATTGTAGACTTTCTGTTTTGGTTTTGTACTGCAAGTTCAAAATCTTTATCTTTGCCTAAAGGACTATTAGAACTATTCTTAACATTTGGCAGGGGGTGGTAGATGTGGCGTAGGGAAGGGGCAAGGAGATTTATCAGCATCTTTGAGAAGGAGGCTCTGGTTACAAAAAGCACATTTTGAAGTTAATGTTGCCTTGATGCTTCAAAAATATGCAGTTAAATTTGAAATATAAAATTAAAGGATAGAGGGAGATTTCTTTTATCAAAAAAGGAGATAAAGATTGAGAAGCATTTTTTTTTGAGACCAACTGAACGTGTATCACATAATCTTTTCTGAAAACAGAGTGAACTGTTAAAAGCAATTATTGCAGATCTTTTTCACTACTTATATGAATAATTCTTAAGAAGTTTCCTTGGATTAAAAGAAAAAAAAAAGAAACTCTTAATGACCCTTCCTTTAAATTCTGTTCTGCTTTAAAATCTTGATAAATTTTACTTTAGTAAAAACTATATCTCGAATTTTTATTATGGAGACTATAGTATCCTTTATGGAAAGTAGACATTTGTCTTGGTTTGTAACAGTGCTAAATAAAGAGTATTTTTAATGCGAAACAATATTTCTTTATAAAACTAGCTGATTTGAGGTAAAGTTATATATGCTCTGTTATAGAGAAAAATACATCTTTATATTTTTGTCTTAAGCTTGATATAGGACCTTTATCTTTGTTCTGAATCACTTATGATCTTACATTACTGTTTATAGGTGGAAAAGGGATAGAAGTGGAAACAAAATCACCCATCCTGTTTCTGGGAAAAACATCTTACAGTTTGTTGCAATAAAAAGGAAAGACTGTGGAGAATGGGCAATCCCAGGGGTAAGCATTAAAATAAAGTCAAATCAACATTTTAAGTTCTTTTTGGTTGCTTTATTTATATGCAAGGTTATTGCATATGGATGTTTTCTACTCCCTTTAGTCTCTTTCTTTCCTACTTCAGTTAGTAATTACTTTTTCAGTGAAGTATCATTGTTAATGACAAACTTAGAATAATACAACAAAGCTGTTAGAATCTGAGTCTTAATTCTAAAACCCTTGAGAAAGAACGTGGACTTTGATGTTAGACCTGGGCTTGTGTTTTAGCCTTTCCCCTTGGAGCTGAGTGCTGTGGAGTTCAGACCTTTGTTCTAAAAATAATCATATCTATTTCATAGGATTATCAGAGAAAGCATTTAAAGCGCCTGGTGTTGTAGATACTCACTAATGCTGAGTCTTGTCTTAGAACCCACCCCTACTCTAAGACCGAGGTAACATTTTCAGTATTTTAAAAAAAGGTAACACATTACTTACTTTTCCTTATAGTTTTTTAAGTTTCTATAATATCAGGAAGAGTACACTTTTACTGAATTCACATCAGTAGTATTTCAAATGGCTTTAAAAAATGTGTATGTGTTCAAGAGCAGGTTTTATATTTTATACCGTATTGTGAAATGGAGATAGTTTGATAAGAGGATGGCTTGTCATATACACATTCTGCTATCTGCAAGAATAGTTTCTTTCTTTGTAAAGTAAAATGGAATGAAAATAAAGATCGTAGCTGACTGTAATAAAAGCTTAGGCTAATTATTATGAGCCAAATAAACTGCACTCATGTTGAATGCAAAATACAATGATACCATCGTCACAGGATCTTCTATTTTTATTGTCATTTGAAATTCTTATCAGTCAGGGAACTGTTGTCATTAAATATAATTTTGAGAGTCGTTCATCTCAGTGTATTTTGATCATCTGCCTTTTGTCAGCTAATATTTTAGACATTGAGGATATGGCAGAACTACATGAACAAGTATCCCTGTCTTCTTGGTGCTCACACTCAAATGAGTACAAGATAAATAAGTTACTGTATGTTAGAAGGTGATAAGTATTAAGAAAACTAAAGCAAGGAAGGGGGCTAGGAAGTGTTGGGAGAGCTTGCAGTTTTAGATAGAGGGTGGTTATAGAAGGTCTTCTGAGAGAAGGTGGCATCCAAGTGAAGATCTGGAGGAGGTGAACAAGTGGCCCATGTGGATATCTGGGGAAGCGTCTTTAGGTAGAAGTCATAGCAGTTGCAGAGGCCTTAAGGTTCGGATGTGTCTGGCACATCCTAGGAACACTGAGGAGGTCACTGTGACTGGAATGGAATGACCATTGGGGAAAGTTATCAGTTTATTGTATTCTTTCTTGCCTCCAGCCCTTCCTTCTGTAGCTTGACTTTGGAAAATACCAGGAAAGGAGTCTGACAGGCTCAGTTATCATAGGCTAACCTTGGACTGTTTCCTGTGGTTGAGTATATATATGATTGATATCCTGCTAATAAGCTGCTTCTACTTGAAACAATTGATCTAGAGAAGAACATATTACAGAAGATTATGGGCAGATAGAGCAGCATATCCCTGGAGAATGAAATGGCAACCCTCCCTGGTATTCTTGCCTAGGAAATCCCACGGACAGAGGAGCCTGGTGGGTAGCAAAACATGGGGTTACGAGAGTCAGGCACAACCAAGCGCCTAAACCAACACCACTACAGAGCAATATATGTCCACTGTATCACTCAGTAAATATTGATTTAATTAAAACTTTTTTCTTTTTTTTTCAAACAAAAATGTGACTCTTAGGGGATGGTGGATCCAGGAGAGAGGATTAGTGCCACACTGAAAAGAGAGTTTGGTGAGGAAGCTCTCAACTCCTTACAGAAATCCAGGGCTGAAAAGAGAGAATTACAGGAAAAGTTGCACAAGCTCTTCAGCCAGGAACATCTAGTGGTAAGAAATGCTTTCTCAGAAGGATTTAGTCCTGGGGATTAATGAAAATTACTTAAAATTCACTTGAAAATCTGGTAGATTATTATCTGAATAAAGTGAAATAACTGTATATTTGAAATACATGTCCATAAAACAAATTAAATTGTAGCTCTTCTCTGTGAATAGATTCCTACTTAACTTTTTATAGCCCAACTTTAGATCATTTATTATAATACATTTTTTCCTCATAGTTTTTCTTTAGACTCACTGTGAGCTAATGTGATGCTGAGTTCACCCATCTAACAGTAGATCTTTTCTGTTTTCCAAAACTTGCAAGAATTCAGCTTTTTTGAAAGGACATTTATATTTTAACTTATGTTGTTCAGAGCTTTTCTCATTCATAACAGTTTAAGTCTCATGTCTGTTTTGCTTATGTATCCTTTGTGATTTAAAAAAATCACTATAAGGTATATGTGCACTAGTAATAAGGAGAAGACTGGATTTTCTTTTTGGTTGCTGTTGTCTTTTGTTTGACATGCTTTGTTTTCTTCCTAGAATTAGGATTTCTCAATTGTTTATATTGTCTGGGTTTTGGGTCACGTTTGTGTTAGATGGCTAGATCCAAGTCTTTTCATGTATTAAGAGCTTAAATATTCATCTTTACTAACCTTGTTTATAGATCTTTGTTTAACTAGAAGAATCTATCTTTGTATGTCTAATCATGGAAATTATTTTTATTTTTTAATTGGTGTATAATTGCTTTTCAGTGTCGTGTTAGTTTCTGCTGTAGAGTGGCATGTATCAGCTATATGTATACATATATCCCCTCCTTGAGTCTCCCTTTCACACCCCCGCAGAAATTATTAAAACAGAAAAATACTCATATGAAGATTCTTAAAAAAGCTCATATGGCCGAAATATATTCTCACATTCTGAAGTTAGAATCTGAGGTGTTGAGGGTTTTGTGAATGTTAGAGCTACCTCAGAATGTTCTTGAGAATATTGTTTCCTGGGAACTGTATTTATTTTAAAAAATATTTTGTTCATTTGATGCTATTATAAATGGAATCACTTTACTTTCTTAATTTCATTTTCACATTGACTTTTTTGGCCACTTTTTCTTTTTGAGAAATCTTAGTTCCCCGACTAGGGGTTGAACCTAGTGAAGGTACCAAGTGAAGGAACCTGGTGAAGGTACCAAGTCCTAACCACTGGACCACCAGGGAATTCCCTCCTTGGGACATTTAGAACAAGCATATGGAATGTTACATTAAAGGTTCTGTAATATTTACATTTCTTTTGTGTGTGTGATAAAAATCACATAGCATATAATTTGCCCACTTAACCATTTTTTAAGTGTACAATTAATTAATGTTAAAATGTGCATTGTTTTGCAATGGATATTTCTGATTCTGAAGAAGGCAGCATGCTCTGCTCTACCCATTCCTTTTCACCCTATACTTTTTTTTCATTTGTCTCCTTTTAAAAAATAGATATATAAAGGTTATGTTGATGATCCTCGAAACACTGATAATGCATGGATGGAGACGGAAGCTGTGAATTACCATGATGAAACAGGTAATTTTACTAATGTTTATTAAACTAACTGAATTAGTGGATCAATTTAAGTCAAGCAGTCTACTAGGACACAATTAAATCTGGACTATTTCAGCATTTTAGGTCAATCATCTAGTGATTATAGAAGTAAATCTGTATGAAATCAGATTGTTGATATTAAAATAATATGTTAAAAAATGAAAGAATATGTAGACAAAAGCTTTAAAAGTGTTACCAGTAACAAATCTCCTTTAATCCATTGGTAGCATATGAAATTAAGGTTAAAATCATAAACTAATTATGTGCCTTAAAGTTGTCAAATTGTTTGAGTCCATTTGTATAAAACAAAAGCAAAAACAACTGGAGATTTGGATAGGAAGTATGGATATCGGAGAAGGCAATGGCACCCCACTCCAGTACTCTTGTCTGGGAAATCCCATGGACGGAGGAGCCTGGTGGGCTGCAGTCCACGGGGTCGCTAAGAGTCAGACACGACTGAGCGACTTCAGTTTCACTTTTCACTTTCATACATTGGAGAAGGAAATGGCAACCCACTCCAGTGTTCTTGCCTGGAGAATCCCAGGGACGGGGGAGCCCGGTGGGCTGCCGTCTGTGGGGTCGCACAGAGTCGGACATGACTGAAGTGACTCAGCAGCAGCAGCAGCTGCAGCAGCAGCATGGGTATAATAAAGGAAATGGGATTTATGTCCATCTTAATGTTTGAGATAATTTTGTAATAAGCATGTATTCTTAAAATGCAAAATAATACCAAAAAAATTCCAGCTGTTGAACAAACTTCAAATGGATGATTTTTTTCTGGTCAGTGGATTTAAAAAATTTAGCAGGTGGGTGGAAATCTGTTATTATAAAAAGAAAAGGGGAATCTGCTATTTAGAAAGTTAATTACAATTTTAATATATGTTGAGTGGCTTCTCTTGTAACATTTTATTGCTAAATTGGATGACCTTTTAGACACTTTGTTTTCATCTGTAGCATAATGAAGTGGTACCATATCAGAGAACTAATTGTTCCATTCATGGTTCCTTTCTGAGCTGTATGTTGCTAGAAAAATGGAGGGAGAAAGACTGGTCATGTGTGAGGTCTCAGGCGAGTCCCTGGGATGTACTACCAAGTGAGAGTCCTTGGCTTTGTGCAGGAAGGAATTCAAGAACGAGCTGAAGAGGAGTGAACACAGATTTATTCAGGAGAGTACACACTCCATAGACAGAGTGTGGGCTGTCTCAGAAAGCAAGAGACTCTGAAACACGGAGCGTTTGGTTTTTACGGGCTGCGTAATTTCATAGGCTAATGAGTGGGAGAATTATTCCAGCTATTTTGGTTGGGAAAGGGGGAGGGATTTCTAGGGATTGGATCACACTCACTTTTTGACCTTTTGTGGTTAGCCTCAGGACTGTCCTGACTCCTGTGGGTGTGTCATTTAGCATATGCTGATGTATTATAATGAAAATATAATGAGGCTCAAGATCTAGCCTGCCACCTTGGACCTAGTTGGGTCTAACTAGTTTATATTGTGTCCTCAATGGCTGTGTCATTCTTTTAAAGGTTGTGCCTTGCCCCTTTCCTGTCTCAGTATAACCTTGTGCAAATCACATGTTCTTTTTGGACTCAGTTTTTTCCTTATAAAATGGGCTGCAACTAGGTTTGTCACTTATACATTCTTGCTGAACTTGGGGAAACTCCCAGCACAAATTTCATCACTTCTATACAACAACTCTAACCAAAGTATTTGAAGAATTCATTTTGGTATTAAGAACTTAAAGAAATATTTCAGAAGAAAAAATAATGCGTATGTAATTTAGAATCGGGTCTCTGCAACTTAGTACTGGTACATTTGTTAGCTATTTTTGGAGTTAAAAAACAATGACTAATCCTCTAGTGTTTGATTATATAGTGTCTGAGTTGTTCCAATCATTCACTGTTTTCATTCTTTCTCTAAACTTGAAAACATTTTTGTTATCTGATAATTTCAGATCTCTGCCATATCTGAGTCTGATTCTGATCCTTTGTCTCCTCAGACTGTGGTTGTTGCCTTTTAGCATGCCTTTTAGTTTTTTTGGGAGGTGAACATGATGTATCTAGTAAAAGGGACTGAGGCAAGTAGACCTCTAGCCGTGAGGTTTTATGTTTGTCTAAACATAGCTAGGAGTTAGGCTGTACTTATTATTTGCAGAGACCAAAATTTCCTCCCAGTGTTTTTGTTTTAGCCTCCTTTCCTCTTTTGATTTCCCTAGAGACTACTTAAACAAGGCCTGAGCCACGCAGTTCCTTCAGTTAATGCTCCCTTGTTATTTTATGGAGTCTCTGTTGTTGTGGTGGTAAGTTGGGAGTAATGCCAAAAGTTCAGCTTCTCTGAGCTGGTGCCAGATCGAATTTCGGAGACAGAGTTTTGGGTGAAGTAGAAAAGTATAGCTTTATTGCTTTGCCAGGCAAAGGGTGACATAGCAGGCCCCTGTGCATATCTAAACAGAGTTGCTGATTTTCAATTTGTTTGAATTTTTTTGGTGTGAAGATGGTAGTGATGACTCGCAAGCTCTTGAAGTGTCAGACATATAAACTTCTAACTTTTTAAAATTTCGCTTTGTGTAGTTTATTAGTTGACCGGAGGGCAGGGTGCTTTTCAGACGTTATTGGATCTGATAAAGAGCGTGTTGGAGAATGTTGTTATTTAGATAATAATATTTTAATTTAACTTTTAGATTCAGATTTACTTCTTAATTCTGCTTCTCCATTGGTTATCATTTATTGTATTTGCCATGAAGGTACACAAAGAGCTGTCATTTTAGCACTGGGATTTATAAACCTTTGTGCTGAAATGGGCTTCCCTAGTGGCTCAGATGGTAAAGAATTCTCCTGCAATGCAGGAAACCTGGGTTTGATCCCTGGGTTGGGAAGATCCCCTGGAGAAGGGAATGGCAATCCACTCCAGTACTCTTGCCTGGGAAATCCCAAGGACAGAGGAGCCTGGCAGGCTACAGCTCGTGGGGGTCACAAAGAGTCGGACACAACTGAGTGACTAACATTTTCTCTTTCATGTGCTAAACTGTTTGATTAATTCTTTTAAGAAGCAACGTTATTATTTTATTATTACAAATTAATCGTTATGAAGGATATGTGTGTTTATAATGAGTTATTTAGAAAATAGGTGACATAAAGTGGAAGCAATTTTAAAGCAGCAGTTATTAATTTCCCAAAGATAATGACAGTTAACATTTTGATCTATTTTCTTCCAGATTTTGTATAGCTGTTTTTAAAATAAAAATGGGCTGACACTGCATTCTATTTTGTTACTTATAATTTCACTTAATATATTAATATATTATGGACATATTTCCATGTCAGTATGTGGACAGCTGCTTTGTTTTTAATGACTGTATCGGAGCCCAGTGGATTCATCATTTATTTAATCTGTGCTCTCTCAATGGAAAGTTTGGTTATGTCCTCTTTTTCCTCTGTTTATAAATAGTGTTGTCTTGAATATTTCAGTAAGCTTGTCTTTTTATTTCCTTAGGGTAAATTCTTTGAAATGAAATTATTCAGTTGTTTATGGTCTCCCTAGTGCCTCTTACAGAGTCTGGTGCATAAGAGGCAATCTGATATTTGTTGTATGAATGCTTATCAAAGAGCACTTGCTTTTTAAAAGCTCTTGATAAATACTGCCAAACTGTCCTACAGAAATATGCCATTTAGATTGCTAATTGTGGTTGAAAACATTTATTTTTAATTTTTGATAATTATAAATATTTTAATAATATTTATAAGTATATAGTTTCTGATTTGGTGTAATACTTGGAAAAGTGTACTTACCTTATGACTCTAAAGTGAATCATTTATAATTGCTTTCTTTAATTTTTTTTAGTGTTTAAATCTAATCCCTCTGGAATTTTGACGTGAGTTTCATGTTTATTTAATGTTAACTTTCTTTTTTTAAGAGTAATATTTTTACTTTTTAAAGAGAAAAGCTGGACTTCCCTCGTGGTCCAGTGTTTAAGAATCTGCCTGTCAATGCAGGGGACATGGGTTCAGTCCCTGGTCTGGGAAGATCCCACATGCTGTGGAGCAGCTAAGCCCAAATGCCACAACAAGAACAGCCACCGCAATAAGAAGCCCATGCTCAGCAACGGAGAGTAGCCCCCACTTGTCACAACTAGAGAAAGCCGGCACAGAGCAACGAAGACCTAAATGCAGCCATAAATTGTTGTTCAGCTGCTCAGTCGTGTCCGACTCCTTGTGACCCCATGGAGTGCAGCATAAATCCATGGACTGCAGCCATAAATACATACATAAATACATACACTCTTATGTATGTAAGAGTGGTGTTGAGAAGACTCCTGAGAGTCCCTTGGCCTACAAGGAGATCAGACCTGAATATTCATTGGAAGGACTGATGCTGAAGCTGAAGCTCTTAATACTTTGGCCACTTGTTGCAAAGAACTGTCTCATTGGAAAAGATCCTGTTGCTTGGAAAGATTGAAGGCAGGAGGAGAAGGGGGCAACAGAGGACACGATGGTTGGATGGAGTCCTGATTCAATGGACATGAGTTTGAGCCAGCTCCGGGAGATGGTGAAGGACAGGGAAGCCTGGCGTGCTGCAGTCCATGGGGTCGTAAAGAGTTGAACACGACTGAGCGATTGAACTGAACTGAGAGAGAAGGAGCAAGAGAGAGAGAAAAGCTTTGATTTTTTTTTTATTTTGGCTGCACCCTGTGGTATGTGGGATCCTAGTTCCCTGACCAGGGACTGAGCCCACACCCTCTGCATTGCAAGTGTAGATTCTTTACCACTGGACCTCTAGACAAGTCTGAGAAAAGCTTTCTTATTGGTACTTTTACTTGAAATTTAGAAACTTGGTTAAAATTTGGAAAGTTTGGAATATTCTCATTTTTAATTCAGTCTGCCACTTAATATGATAATTTAAAATTATTTTGAGTAAGAATACTTGAAGGTACAGGATTATACAGAATCAGAAGTGACTAAATAAATTGTATTTCTTTTCTTTGGTAACCAGGTGAAATAATGGATAACCTTACCTTAGAAGCTGGAGATGATGCTGGAAAGGTGAAATGGATGGACATCAGCGATAAACTCAAGCTTTATGCTAGTCACGCTCAGTTCATCAAACTTGTGGCAGAGAAACGAGATGCACACTGGGGTGAGGACTCTGAGACTGGCTGCCCTGGGTAACAGCCCACAGTCTCCATGTAAGCCAGAAGCCAGGAACGGAGCATGAACGGAGAAGAAGACAGTATCACAGATCTCATATACAAAAAGGGCAGGCCAGGTCACTTGGAAATTACTTTATTCATTAAATGACAGGCAGTTAGGTTTGGCATCAGAATAAAATTCGCACGTGTGGTGAAACAACACAGAATTTTCTGCTATTCTATCAAAAACGCTGTTAACAATCATTTTGTATATATTCTATTTAAGCATGGCTTAAACCAAATTGAAACAACTGATTTTCTTTGAAGAATCAGAATTTGAACAAAGATAAATTTAGATTAATTTCCGTTCAGCCATAATTTCTGTTTTCTGTGTAATTCTTGTCAGTTTTGTTTTTCCCCATTGACTTCTGAGGTATGAAGGATATTCCTACCGCACCAAGCGTCTCTCAGAGGAATGCCAATCACCATTGCCTAATCTGATTTATCTTTAAATTATTTAGTTCATGCTTTGCTTTATGTGATCTTGTTGAAGCTGGTTTAAAAAATGGAAACCTTTTGTATTCTTGACCTTAGAGTTGTAAGTTATATGAGGAAATTTCAGTCACTGTTTTAGTCAAAAAAGATCAAGATCAATGAACAAGAGATCATGTCCTCTTTTCTGAAAATTCTGAATTACGGAAATGTGTCCAGAGAACTAGTAATTTAAATTTATATATGCATTCCACTCTACTGTAACTGTGGGAAAGGCCACACTACTCTAGTATTCTGGCCTAGAGAATTCCATAGACTGTATAGTCTGTGGGGTCGCAAAAGAGTTGGACACGACTGAGCGAGTTTCACTTTCACTACTGTAACTGTATGTACCATAAATGAATTAAAAATGACATTCAGAAAGGAAGTGAAATGAGATGGAGACAGAGGAGGTCTTTGGGAGTTAAAGTGTCATTTGTTAGGAAGGAACTGTTAAAGACTGACTTCAGTTTTTGAGACTCAATGTTAACATTGTCATTCCTTGAGGAAAGGAAAGAGTTGGTGTTCCAGGTGTTCTTGGAAGCAGGGAAGAGGAAGGAAAATAACACTGCCTCGTCTCAGTGGACATTGGTATCACTTTCTGGCCTACATATCTGTTTGGAAAGTCCCATAGTACTAACACCTGTTGACCTGAGATAGGGACTGTCATAAGTCCATCCGCATTCCTGTTAAACTACAGGTGGGTCATCTGAAGAAAAGGTGGTTTAGGGAATAGAGGCATGGTTGTTTTCTTCAGATATTTGAAAAAGGTATTAGGCTTACTCTGTAGTTAGAGAACAAAACGAGGGCTAAGATAAATTAACAAAAAAGGGTTTTTGGTTTTTTTTTCCCCCTTATTTAGTGTCAAAGCTCTTGGTGGTAAACTTCAACTGAACTGACAGGAGGCTTTTTCCCTCTGTTTTGCTGAGAAACATTAGAATGTCTGATTTCAGGTTGTTGCCTCAAACCCCTCTGAGTTATAAGGTTTATGTTCAATGTTAGTTTTCTAAAATCCATAAAATCCCGGTCCTTGGGTGTGTAATAAGGGACTTGTGCTTGACAAGGATGTTCTGCTCATTTGACCCAGCGTGAAAGAATTTGATTCTACTTTCACTGTTTGGCAGGAAGAACTTGCTTCTTACTGACACTGAATAGGATTTTCTAAAACAAGCTGCTCATAAAAGCTCTTGACAACGCTTGAGTACTTGCCTGAAGCATGACATTTAGTAATGTTTCAATAGTTTTGATGCATCTAAACTGATATTAGTAAAGATTTTTGGTTATATTAAAAATTGTCTTTAAAAAATAACTAAGCACATGATCCATAGACACTAAATTTTTTGTTGCATTTTATAGTTTACATTGAAACATTTCCAAAGTATGCACAAGGATAAAAACTGCTATACACTGTAGATAGGGTAGAAGTAGATAGTCTTGCTGTAAGTATCCAGCACCATCTATAATAGAAAAAAACATTAAAATTTTAGTTTAAGACATTTCTGGAGGAATATCTGCTCCTAAAATAGGTAATATTGCTTTCACATTTGCTTTTCTTATATTTTAGGTATAAGAAACATTTTTGTTTTTTAGAGACACTTAGTAAAATAAATAGTGTGGATACCATTTCTTGAATATCTATGTTATATCTCTCAATCCTCACAAGAATCCTGTGAAGTTAGGTGGTGTTATTCCTACTTCACCGATGAAAATGAAAATAAAATTTAGAGAGGCTGCCCCAAGGTGTATTCAGTAAGCAACAGAGCTGGGTTTTGCTAGGTCCCAGAAACAATTCTCTGTCTTTTGTATTCCTTACTAAGGTTATGAAGCATTTAGTATTTCTTACTTTAAGTTTGTAGTTTGGTAGATTCTTTATTACTTAAGCAATACTCATGTTATCCGTAGTACTTTTATGGCTTGTTACTTGAAATTTAAGAGCCACATCTGGTTTGGCCGCTGTTACTGAACTTGGCATAATCATGGCCCGGAGACAAGTTGATCGTGTCTTAACCTGCGGATGAGTGCTTGCACCCAGTGTTTGTCTCGGTAGCAGGTGTTGTTAAGACTGTAAAGCATTTCAAACTCAAATAGAAGCAAGATACTAAACCTGCTAAAGAGGGCACCTAAAATTTCTAACCACTTTCAGAGGCTAAATGCTACTCTGTCTTACAGTATAAGGACTTACGGTGGTTGCTGTTATTTTCTAAAATATTTGTGAAGTTTTAATAAATATATTGATTTTAAAGTACATCATTTGAAGAAGCACTTGTAATTTCTTTGGTCTTATTTACATCTACTTTAATCATATTATTGACATCAGTATGGGCACAATCTGAGGCCATTAAACTCTGAGGATAAAAGTATTTAAAATGCTTTAAAGATAATGTGGAGGGACTTCCATGGTGGTCCAGTGGCTAAAACGCCATGCTCACAACACAGGGGGCCTGGGTTTGATCCCTGGTCAGGAAACTAGACTCCACATGCTGCAGCTGAGAGTTCACACGCTGCAACTGAAAGAGCACCCTGCAAGCCACAGCGGAGACTCAAGTTTCAAAGTGCCACCACTAAGACCCGACGCAGCCAATTAAGTAAACTAAAAAAAAGATATTTGGAGATTTTACTCACCGTATAACTTCTGACACAGTAGTAAGAGGGTTATTTCTGCCAAAATAAACAATAGAGATTAGAATTACAAGGTATTTTTGACATCATTTTTTTCTTGCCTCCTGCCATGTCTCCCATATTATGTTTAACATTGACGGATTAGTATTGGTACAGGCATTTGTGTTGGGAGATAGAAAATGATGAGGTTCTTTTATACCTAAATGCTGATAAATTGAACTATTAAGTGTCTTTTCTGCAACACAGAGCTTAATTCCTCTCACTTCACCCTTAGTGGCCTGGTAAGATCATTTGAAGTGGTAAGAAACACAGAAGAAGTATTTTGGGGCAATGAAACTTTGTCAGAAGGAAAACTTGGGTGAAATCCAGTTTCTCAAAATTCAGATTGAGAATATTTTGATTCATCAGTTTCTCTAGAGATAAGTTAAAATAAATACATACTGTATGTAATCTTCAGTTAGTTCCGTCGGTCAGTTATGTCAGACTCTTTGCAACCCCATGGACTGCAGCACGCCAGGCCTCCCTGTCCATCACCAACTCCCGAAGTTTACTCAGACTCATGTCCATTGAGTTGGTGATGCCATCCAACCATCCCATCCTCTGTCGTCCCCTTCTCCTCCCGCCTTCAATCTTTCCCAGCATCAGGTCTTTTCCAATGAGTCAGCTCTTCGCATCAGGTGGCCAAAATATTGGAGTTTCAGCTCCAGCATCAGTCCTTCCAATGAATGTTCAAGACTGATTTCCTTTAGGATGGACTGGCTGGATCTTGCTGTTTTCTCCAACACCACAGTTCAAAAGCATCAATTTTAATTTTATTTGACATGACTTCAAATATTTAAAAAACAAAAAAATACCTTTTTGGTCTCTTTCTCTCTTTTATATATATTTTAAATGAAAGCAAACTGAGGTCAGAATCAGCACAGAAGTCTCAAGGTTTGTAAAGTTTCCATCAAGAGTGCTGACACTTTTATGTTAAGGAGATTTGTTGCCTTGCCTGGAGATGAGAGCATTTCTAGATTTGGTAGTTTCAGAGTGGGCTTTTCTCACTGTTAACTCTGAATTGTCCATAAGACAAAAATAAGCTTAAGGTAAAATTTACTGTTTGAAATTTCTTAACCTAATTTCTGTAAGCTGAAATACTGTCAAATGATATGGGTATTATGAAAATACCTTTTTAGACCTGCCGAAATTCTGATCTAAAGATCCTGGAGGAAAATGAATTTATAACTCATGAGTTTTACCTTAGGTAGATTGCTTGGGTTCCATTCTATAATAAATTTTTATGGTTCAGAAGAATTATTCTTACCTTTTCTGAGATTAAATATCACTTGCTTTTATTAGTATAGCCATAGCAAAAAAGTCTTATGCAAAGAAGTCCTAAAAAAAAATTATTGAGATAGCTTCAGCCCATTAGGTAGATTTATAGTTTATAGTAGCTTAAAAATTAATACTTACCCCAAGTTGGTTCAAGATAGAAATGATTAACTGTGAAAGAAAATATCAATGATTAGTGAAAACAATGGGTTTGTTTACCTTTTAGCTTATTTTTAACTTCGTATGTATATAAGCTAAAATATTTTCTATATGAAAATCTTCGTTTTTGCTGAAAAATTAATTCCATTTTGCTGCTTATGTTTTATTTATGTGATATAAGATTTTAAAATGAATATGCAATATTTAGATTTGAACTCCCTTAAATCATAGACTGTTTTTTTGTAACTGCCTTGTAATGATATTCACTATATCTGAAATACAGAAAAGTGATGTGAATGGTTGAGAAACTGGCTGTATACACTTACATACAAGTGCTATCTCTCTTGAATTATGGGAATTCCCTATGTGAACGATAACTTGAACCAGAATTTTAGGACATCTGTGATTTTGCTTCAAGGATTTTATACAAGCAGTTTCACTGGTTAAGGACTGCTTTGTAGTTGTCATGTGGTCCTGTTCTAAGAGACTGGCAGCTTGCTTGAGGAATTGACCACTGTGTCAAAAAGGCAGATGCCTCATTTATAGTGCTGTCCATCCCAACATATATGCAAGAAGGTGTAAGCTAAACACTGATCTTATTCTTAGGCAAGAACAATACCCTTAAATAAAGTTCAGAAAAATAAAGTATAGGTATTACCAAATCAGGTTTGGTAATTTTTGAGTAAGTCTTATGTGTGAGGAGTCAGTATTTTCACTGGAAGAGACTTTGGAGGTAAATCAATACATCTACCCCAGGTCACGCAGCTAATTTAAGAGCACCACAGGCCAGTGCTCTTTTAGCCATGTTTTGATGTGAAGGTGAACTTGCTGATTTTGGAATCATCAATAATTAATGATTGACAGTAGTTTCCCCAAACATTTTTAGAATATGTATTCATATATATATGGACATATATATAAATTCTAACATGATTAGGAGTATGCTAGAACTTCTGTGATTTACATTTGGAAGTGGACTATCATAATGCTTGGAGGGATTATAGAAACAGCACTAATTAAAACTGGGCTTGTGTTCTTATTTAGTTTGACCTTAAAGTTTTGGAACACTTAAATGTTCCTCAAGATGATTGCCTTTAAATAATCTGTATAGACAAATCCTGAAAAATTTTACCCCAGGCACACAATGATTTAGGCCTAACTTTCTGCCATTTTTATGAAATACTGTAGGTCTCTAATTCTAAGATGCCATCAACTATAAAGTATACCATTTAGTTAATGATGCATCTTAAGGAAAAATATATCCCAGGTTAAATACATCCATTGTGAGATGTATCTAGATTTTAGAAAATGTTTGTGTGCAAAGTATGTGGGAAATGAAATTTTTTAGTTTTCTCTTTAGTAACTCCAAGTGTTTTACCTGTGTTTTCATAAACTGAGATTCAAAATAACTATATCAAATAAAGGGCCTTATTAAAAAGTTGAACTTTGTGCAGTTCAGTAAAAAATTATCTATTGGGATTTAGGTTCGATTATAATATGCATTTATGCAAATGATTCATTAATGAAGAAATAGTCAAGTCTATTTCATCTCTCCTAAAGTAGTTTCTTCTATAACTCTTAAATCTTTTCACTCTTTCCCCTTCATCCTCATCAGTGATAGAACTGGTTGTTTTGTCAGTTTATAGTTTGGAGGAAATGAAAGTGAATGTAGAACTGTTTGCATGCACTGAGATAGTTCTCTGGCTTTGAACTTGACAACTGTGTTTTATTTCATTTCCAAATGAACTGAATTAATAAAGACAGTAATTTGTATGATGAACTAGCTCATCTTAAATTTAATGTGTTGTTGTAGGTGTTGAATGTAGTATTTTTATAAACTTTATAGGTTAACAGGGCAATATTTACCGCTATGAGATCATTAAATGTCAGGACCTAGAATAAAGAAGATACAATCAAATAATCAAGAAGTTATAATTCAGCATTTCATCTTTTGTATGTTATATATTTTATAATAACTTGATTAATGAAAACAAGCTTTTTGGAATTTTTAGCATATATAAAATTTAATCAGTGAGATTGACAGTCATTGATATTTTAAGGCTCCGCCTTCCCCCCACACCATGGTACCTACCCAGCCTTCACACCTGCTATCTCTGGAAACATACCGTCCAAATGTTTGTTGTTGTTGTTGTTGACTGCAAATGTAGCTGGGATTTCTTGGAAAGATGATAAAACTTATGCTTATGAGATTGGGAAAAAGACTATATTTGGGAATCTTTTTGGGGGGGTGTGGTGGCAAGACTCACAGCTTGCAGAATCTTAGTTCCTTGACCAGGAATGGAACCTGGGCCCATCAGTGAAAGTGCCAAGTCCTAACCGCTGGACACCAGGAAATTCCCAACAACTTTACAACTTTAATAATTTCCTATAATTGTAATAGAAGTATTGTTAAAAGTTTGGAATTTATATGCTGTGTTATACACTATTTTTTGGTGTGTGATTTTTGTCATTCTGTGTAATTTTTCCTCATCCAGTAAAGTCTTGTCAAAAGTAAAATTTGCATAATTCTTTTATACCATAACCATAACCTTAAATCTAGTTCAGAGGCTTCACTAAAGGTTCCCACTAATGGTCCCCAAAGGATAATGAGAACCATTATTTTTGGTATCAACTTCCTTTCCAAATGAATCTCAATGAGTTTTCAAGTTTTTTGTTTTGTACTCATTTAAATACTTTCTTAAAAGAAAACTTTAAGTATAATTACCTGATTTGGATTATTAGGAAATGGAAAAGGAAGAGGAATTGGAATCTACAAAAAAAAGGGGGGGGAGAGTGAGTTGTGAATAAAACAAATAAGTACATTTTATTTTAGCTTTTTTTCCTCATGTGTTCATTCATTACTCGGCTGTCCATCCACCCACCCAGTATTTATTGAGCAATTATATGCTCTCATGGAGCCCACCTTCTAGTTGGTGGAAATTAGACTAGAGTGAACTTCAAGTCATATTTTTCTTTTAAAAAGTACTAGAACACTTTCTAACACCATACACAAAAATAAACTCAAAATGGATCAAAGACCTAATCATAAGACCAGAAACTATAAAACTCCTGGAGGAAAACATAGGCAAAACACTCTCTGACATAAACCAAAGCAGGATCCTCTATGACCCACCTCCAAGAATATCGGAAATAAAAGCACGAATAAACAAATGGGACCTAATTAAAATTAAAAGCTTCTGCACAACAAAGGAAACTATAAGCAAGGTGAAAAGGCAGCCTTCAGAATGGGAGAAAATAATAGCCAATGAAGCAACGGACAAACAATTAATCTCAAAAATAAACAAGCAAATCCTGCACCTCCATTCGAGAAAAATAAACGACCCAATCAAAAAGTGGGCCAAAGAACTTAACAGACATTTCTCCAAAGAAGACATAAAAATGGCTAACAAACACATGAAAAGATGCTCAACATCACTCATTATCAGAGAAATGCAAATCAAAACCACAATGAGGTACCACTTTACACCAGTCAGAATGGCTGCCATCCAAAAGTCTACAAGCAATAAATGCTGGAGAGGATGTGGAGAAAAGGAAACCCTCTTACACTGTTGGTGGGAATGCAAACTAGTCCAGCCACTATGGAGAACAGTGTGGAGATTCCTTAAAAAACTGCAAATAGAACTGCTATATGACCCAGCAATCCCACTGCTGGGCATACACACTGGAGAAACCAGAACTGAAAGAGACACCTGTACCCCAATGTTCATCGCCACATTGTTTACAATAGCCAGGACATGGAAGCAACCTAGATGCCCATCAACTGACGAAGGGATAAGAAAGCTGTGGTACATATACACAATGGAATATTACTCAGCCATTAAAAAGAATTCATTTGAATCAGTTTTACTCAGGTGGACGGAACTGGAGCCTCTTATACAGAGTGAAGTAAGCCAGAAGGAAAAACAACAATACAGTATAGTAACACATATATATGGAATTTAGAAAGATGGTAACGAGAACCCTGCATGCGAGACAGCAAAATAAACGCAGATGTATAGAACAGTCTTTTGGACTCTATGGGAAAGGGCAAGGGTGGGATGATGTGGGAGAATGGCATTGAAACATGTTAATTATCATATGTGAAATCAATTGCCAGCCCAGGTTTGATGCTCTGGGCTGGTGTACCGGGATGACCCAGGGGGAGGGAATCGGGAGGGAGGAGGGAGGGGGATTCTGGAAGGGGAACATATGTATACCCATGGCAGATTCATGTCAATGTATGGCAAAACCAACACAATAAAGTAAAGAAAAAAAAAAAGTATGCTTATTTTGCTAAATTTGTCAAACCTAAAGCCCAGAAACCTGTCTTAAGCATTGATAGTTACAGTAGGCCATCTTTGCCTCATTTTTAATACTGTTCTGCCATCTGGTGGAAGGAAGAGCATCTGTTTCAAATACTATTAATTCTTTTTATTGCCACTTGTGTGTGCTAAGTTGCTTCTGTTGTATCCAACTCTTTGCGATCCTATACACTGTAGCCCACCAGGCTCCTTCTGTCCATGGAATTCTCTGGGAAAGAATTACACATAGATGTACATAATTTTAGGCATATGATTTTAGTAGCAATTAATAAATTCAAATTATAAACCAAGACTCCAGGGTTTTGCATCAATTTAGAACAAATCTTACTGGATTTCAGCAAAAAAAAAAAAAACACAAAAACCCACCAGTGTGCCTAACTAGAAACAAAATAAATAGCAGTTAGTCATAAATGCAAGAAGTTAGAAATTTAGTGTCTTAAGAGTCCATTGCTTGCAGGCTAAGTCCTTATGCTTCAGTTGTGTCTGACTCTTTGCGACCCTATGGACTGTAGCCTACCAGGCTCCTCTGTCCATGGAATTCTCCAGGCAAGAATATGGGAGTGGGTTGCCATCCTCCAGGGGATCTTCCTGACCCAAGGATCGAACCTGCGTCTCTTAGGTCTCCTGCATTGGCAGGCAGGTTCTTTACCACGAGTGCCACTTGGGAAGCCTAAGAGTCCATTAAGCATGGGAAAACATTAAAGGGAAAGAATGTTCCATTGAAGACAGTCATTTTAGTGACAGTTTACAAAAGCCTACTTAAAGCAGAGAAACAATTTGAAATTAAATATAAGCAAAGGGAAGGTGTTTTGTTACATTTAAATACGAAAAAAAAATTATGCAAAATTGTGTTTCTACTTTAAAAGTATTTAGATGATGGACAAGAAGTTAAACAAGATGCTATTTTAAAATGTGTATAAACTTTTCAAAACAACATTGCCTAACTATTGTTTATCTCACACCTCCCAGCCTGTGCTGTAGCCTCATTGCGCTGGCTGTTCCCTGAGTTGCCATGTCCTCAGCACCGACTGTCCCCTGTACCTGGAGTGCCTCACTCACTTCTCATAACCTGGCTTGGCTGCCTCTCCTCTGTGAGTGAACTCTGACACCCAGCCTGCCAGTTGGTTTTGTATTTGCATCTACAAGCACATAGCAAATTATTGGGTTGGCCAAAAAATTCACTGGGATTTTTCCATTAAGATGTTACAGAAAAACCTGAGCAATTTATTTTTGCCAGCCCAATGCATTTTTTTCATTTATGAATCTTTTTTTTTTTTTATCAGATTGCAAGCTTACTCATTTTTTGTTTTTCTAGCGGTCACTATAGACCACTTTATCTAGCAGATGGTAAATATCAGCCAAATGAATCCTATCTGTTCCAATAAAGGTGTCTCTATTATGTAGTTAGCGTTGTCTGGCCTTTATTAAACAAGATGTTGTAAGAATTCAGATATTAGAGATTGAAGAGGGTACAAGAAGAGCAAAATAATTGTATTGTTTCACCTGCGAGAAAACATAAGGGGTGGGGGAAAAATTTTTTTAGAGAAGGCAACAAGGTGATTTAAAAGGAGAAAAAGAAAAGTAATATAGACAAAAGTTAGCATTCCCTTCCTGAAAGTGATTGAGCTCATCATAGTCGAGGTAATTCAGTATAAACACCTCTTTGAGCACAAGTGTAGGGAGAAATTAGAGGAAGTCACTGAAGCCTTGGAGGGGGAACTTGCACCCCTGGTCACACTCTGCAAGCTGTGCAATTCTGAGTAGCTGCTGCCTGGTGGTTTCTTAATGCCTTATATGTCTGTGTCCAAATCTGGAAAATGTTATAACCATCGTCTGACTAATAACCACTTTTTGTAACTTGTGATTCTCCAAACCCATGCTTACCAGGGGCAGTTGTACAGGTGGGGGAAATGGGATCTGTGGGAGAAGTGGTGCTCCTTGGGGTGGGTAAAAGTTAGATCTCTGTAACAAGAGACATGATGTCAGTCATTTCAAACATTTAAAAACTTAGAATGATGAATGATTATTTGAAAATACAACCAGAAGTTTACCTGAGCACTGGAACTCCCTCCAGATTGTTCACGCTTGTAAAACAGTAACAGCAACAAGTTAAAACAAGACATGGCAGTGCCTTATTCATTACAGAGAGATCTGATGCTAAGTGAGAACAGGCCACAAGCCACTATCAAGCATTAGACTCACCAGTGATGTACCTTTCCCTCTGGAATAAGAAGCAGTTGAGTCTAATGTACAAACTGTCATATTTAAAATGGACAACCAGCAAGGATCTGCTGTGTTGCACAGAGGACTCTGCTCAATGTCATGTGGCAGCCTGGATGGGAGGGGAGTTTGGGTAGAATGTATGTATGTATGTATGACTAAATCACTTTGCTGTCCACTTGAAACTATCATAACATTGTTAATCATCCAATATAAAATAAATATAAAAAGTCTAAAGAAAAAAAAGGCAGTTGAGTCTAATAGAGAAAAACGGAATTAATTTTGTCCAGTAATTTAGACATTGTAAATTAAACTTCTTTCCAAAGAATATTCTTCTGTCCATTTCATACGATTAGTTACATATTGAATGCCTCTTTATCTGCAAATCAACAGTGTTCTCAATTTAATTTTCAGCATTTAGAAGTTCAAAGTAGAGAGAGTATGGAAATGTAAACTTAAACTTGGTATTCCCAAATAAAGTTTTGAAAGCTGCCTCACTTCTTACAAAATGTGCAGGGAGCAGGTGTTCCTGCCTACTATTAATAGCTGTGCTCAGTCAGCTCATTCCTTTCCGACTCTTTGTGGGCCCCATAGACTGTAACCCACCAGGCTTCTTTGTGCATGGCCTTCTCCAGGCAAGAATACTGGAGTGGGCATGCCATTTCCTACTCCAGGGGATCTTCCCAGCCCAGGGTTTGAACCCACGTCTCTTGTGTCTCCTGTATTGGCAGGCAGGTTCTTTACCACTTGTGCCACCTGGGAAGTCCTCCTGCTTCCTAGGTGCCCTATGTATTTAGATCATAATAAAAACAGCTTAAACTCATAAATCTCATTCATATAGATGAAGCATGTCTATAGTCAACATGAGATGAGTTGGGGTGAGGCTACTGTAAATGAAACCATTTAAACTGCCTAATTAAGACTTAGATCAGTGTGGAATACTTGCTCTATATTGCTAAGTTTATTTGAGAGCTTCCTATATTCTAATTAGGACTCTTAATTGCATTGATGCATGTTTATCATCCTTGCACAGCTCTGAGGTAGTCCTTACAACTCATGTTACAGGCTAGGAAGCCATGGGTTATTTCCTTGCTCAAGGTCATATAGCTTGCGGGACTTCCCTGGTGGTCTGGTGGCTAAGACTTTGTGCTCCTAATGTGGGGGACCGGGGTTCGATCCCTGGTCTGGGAACTAGATCCTATATGTCGCAACCAAGAGTTTGCATGCTGCAACTAAAATATTCCACATGCCACAATGAAATTGAAGATGCTGTATGCCATAGCTAAGACAAGCTCAACCAAATATACATACACACATATATTTTAAAAAGGTCATGCGGCTTGCAAATGGTACGCAGAGCTGGGATTTGTACTGGGAAGACCCTTGGACTGAAGAAGAGTGGTAAATTCCTGGTTCTACAATTTTCCTGGGGTCCACTTTTCTCTTCCATGAAATGAAAAGATACAGGAAGTGCTTTCTAGGTACTGTCTCTAGGACAGAAATGGAACGGAAAATTAAGGGCAGTACTCACAGGGATGGGCAAAGCAGCGGCCGTAATCAAAAGGCCAGCCAGGAGAAGACATTTCATTCTGAAGGAGGAGTCTGGAATTGAAGGGTTAGGAGATCATTTTTGTTTTTTTTCTAAGTCCTATTCCTATTATTAATAGACTGTGTAGTCAGAGGTGTTGAAATAGTGATGAGACTAAATTCTACCCCTAGATCCAGGTTTTGTAAGCCTACGTTAGTGATTTAAAAATGGTGTTTTAGACAAGGCATGCGTTCTCTGGTTCATAACATTACTGACTCTTAGCACTCTTCCTTGTAATCTC
This sequence comes from Antilocapra americana, assembly GCA_007570785.1. Lineage (NCBI taxonomy): Eukaryota > Metazoa > Chordata > Mammalia > Artiodactyla > Antilocapridae > Antilocapra > Antilocapra americana. Next base: position 4,943,918 of record ML660770.1, on the reverse strand, counting down.
ACGGTTCAACCTGTACTCCTTGGTCTCTGAAGTTATTCAAATTTGTGATCTCTACCCACAAATCAAATATCAATGTCATAGCATGCTTATTATTAGAGATATAGTACCACTGGCTCAAGTGAGATTTCTTATGTATACAAATAAATCCACCTTGAACTTCTACCCCCGTGAGATTTACCAGGTCTTCACATGGTATGGATGCTATTACTGACAATTATAGTTTCTCAAGAAGAAAATGATACAGGAAAAGTCTTGAAAGGCATTTTGGATTGGTAGAGAACATGCACATTATGAATAACTTCAATAAAGCAAGTCAATGTGGTCTTTACTGGCCGGCAGTTTCTGAAAGTAAATCTTTTTATGATCTTAAATCACATTTAATTCAGATTAACTTACCTTAGGAGTTTCAAACCAAATCACTGTACTCTGGAATTGAATTTTGGAAAAGAAATCAATTTTCTCATATTCCTATTAAGACTTGTCCCCAAAATCTGAAGCAAGTTATGTCTCTTGATATGCAAGTCACTCTTCAACTATTTTACCACATATGTACTTGAAACAACTCAGATTTATCCTTGTGCTATTTCACTTTGCCAGAGTTTAGGCAGCTCATCTCCCTTTCCCCTTTTCAGGTTTCTTCTTTTTCTTCCTTCTGGATTCAAACCCTTGATGTTTTTTCTCCCTTTGAAAAGTGGGCCTATTCATTAAGTTATCCAGCACAATAGCTTTTACCAAGTGCAATAGAATCAGTCCAAAGTATACTGTGTCTTTTCAATTACCTTTGCTTCAAATGGTCCTTGGGCAACAAATTCAAACAGCTGTGTGATCTAGAATCTCTATGCCCATCTCATATTTAAGCCATATTGCTAATGCCTTTGTGGTCGTGGGTAATATGAGTCACAGAATTTGAAGCTAAATTGAATAACTGGTTCTACGCTAGGAACACCAATGTCTAAAGAATTTAAATTACACAGAGATAGGCTTAAAACTGATTACTGAGAAATAACTTAATATGCTTGGCTGGGATTAATGCCTTTATCGCAAATAACCCACAATCAAAAATTGTGATTATTAAGGATATTAAAGTGCTTTTACAATATATCATCCAAGACAGTTATACATGTGAGAGCCTTAACTAGTAAAACGTTTTAAACTTCTAAAGCTTTATATTATTAAATAATATTTTTATTTCAAAATGAAAGTTATTTTCAAATAAAACATTTTTAGTGAATATTTAGGTAGTGTCCTTAGCATTAAAATCACTTTCATTATTTAAAAACATTTAAAATACTTAGAACATTAAAAATAGAAAATCAGGTCTTTGAATTTTACTATTCTGAATAAACATGCAATTAGAAACTTGGTTTCTAATTAATTAGGACCTGCTGTGATATTTCTGTGTAGGCATGCATAAATAAAATTGTGAATTTTGGGATAATTTCTAAATTTATTTCTGTAGTCAAAAGAAATTATAAACTGCATGATTAGATTTTAAAAATAGTTTTAATTGAAGAATAACTACTTTACAATATTGTGTTGGCGTCTGCCAATCATCAACATGAATCAGCCGTAGGTATACATATGTCTCCTCCCTCTCGAACCTCCCTCCCCTCCCACCCCATCCCACCTGTCTAGGTTGTCTCAGAGCCCCAGTCTGAGTTCCCTGAGTCATACAGCAAATTCCCACTGGCTAGCTTAATTAGATTTTGATTAATCACAGTGAACTTAATTATTTAGACATGACCTGGTGTGATGTGGTCTGATTAAGAACAAGTGAGTCATTGAACTAAGAAAAGAGATAATAAATACAATTCTGATAAAAAAAAAAAAAGCAACAAACTCTTCCACAAGTATCCTTTAGATAAAACTCCTAGGGGAATATTCTTTTAATGACTATTACAAAAAGTCCCTAAATAACAACACATTTTTTATTATTTGAAAAAGACAATTGCATTGACATATTCCATTTTAGGTGGGAAATGTGGGGAATTCCCTGTGGTCCAGTGGTTAGGACTCTGCACTTCTGCTGCAGGAGGCACGAGTTCAATTCCTATTCAGGGAACTAACATCCCAAATGTCAAGTTGTGTGGCCAGAAAAAAAAAAACGATCATATGTAAAAGATATTTTATATTTAAAAAATATGCTAAGTATATATTTAACTGAGTAACAGTTTTTTTTAATTGCCTTGTTTCAGCCCTTGTTACACTTTATTTTGGTATCTTCTTTGTACAATCTGGCTTTTACTATATTAATAGGTACCAAAGAAGAGCTCAAGTAAAGATACCAGTTTTCTCTTAGGACATATTGTCCGGCTATCAAATGATGCTAGTCCTGTTCATCTCTGACTACGCTGGACATCAAGGCACCTCAGGGCTCTTCACTGTTATCTTTACAGTCTCTTTATTTGGAGGACATGACATGTGTAGAGATTTTGCTGGGCTTCCCTTCTATCAGAGATACATGCACACCCGCACAGAAGCTAAAATTAGTTGTGTCAAGCAGTGGATAATCATCCTTATTTTAAACTGAATTTGGTGAAGAGTGCTTGGCTTTAGTTTTTTTCTGTTTACATTATGACGAAAGTCATTGACGAGCAGCTACCATTTAACAACTGACTATTTGTTTGCCATAGGAAACATGCCCCTCAACCACACTCACACCTTTTCTTTTTGTTTTTAATTTATTTATTTTTAATTGGAGGGGAATTGCTTTACAATATTGTGTTGGTTTCTGCCATACATCAACATGAATCAGCCAGAGGTATACTTTCGTCCCCTCTTTCTTGAACCTCCCTCCCATTTCCCACCCCACCCCACCCCTAGAACACACAGCAAATTCCCATTGGCTGTCTAATTTTAACACATGGTAATGTAAGTTTCAGTGCTACTCTGCCGGAGCCGTCAGGATGCCCCCTTGCTCGGATGACAAGGTCATGAGCACTAAGAAGGAAACTGCAAATCGGATTTTCCTTATCAGGGCATCCAGGGGCAAGGCCCCTCCTGGTATTTTTCTTGGGAGTTCTGTTCATGCTTGGAACATTAGCTCATCTCAGTAGGTCAGTTCCACTTAGAAAGAATTCATCCTGAGGTAATTCCCCCAGACCTTATCAACCAGAGGATGGGGAAGGTGGGTCTCCTTCCCCGGGGACAAAGGAGGAATAAGGGACATTTAAATAGATTACTCCACCTCCTACTCATTACTGGAGACTTTATCAAGAGTTCTCTGGGGGTCACGGCAAGGCCACCACCAGAAGGGCTCGTACTTGGGTCACCTTCCCATCTCCCACTCCCCCGACCGCTCCATGGTGGAAGCTCCCTTCTTTGAAGAGACCAGGAGGGATGGGACTTGGGAATGCTCATAACTGTGGCCAGCATAGTTGGAGACACTGATTGCTTTAGGGTAGTGTAGACATAGAAATTCATTATAGTAGTTATAAGGTTAATAGGGTTTCATTGCTAAAGCAGAGCTGCTAGACTGTCTCATTGTTCCCTTTGCTCATAAGAACCGGAGTGTACGGGCATAAGGCAATCAGCTGTACCTGCCTTAGTTGACCCCACATTTATTTTCCCTATAGGTATAAAATAGCAGGTGTGAGACAATAGTTATAGACAAGGTTTTCAGAACGGAATGAGACAGGTAGTGGTTGAGGTTACTGGAATAAACACAGTTTCAAGCCTAGCCCTTCCCTCAAGCCTCTACACAGCTGCACCTGATAAGAGAAAAATGTCACCTTTCTTGCTTAGATTGATGTACATATTATGATTGAATGAAGTATGCTGAAGACAATAAAATAATAAACATACTATTGTTAAATCTGATTACGCCGAAATCTGACTTCTGCAAGGGGAATGTTCTGATGATAGATTGGGGAATGAGCTCAAAGATAAGGTTGCTGATGGAGGACAGAAAACAAAAGATTGTATAGAATGATATGTGATGTAATGGGGATGTTTTTCGGGTATAAAACTGTAAACCAACAACAATAAAGAGAGAGACTGCTCCATCACCACGTTGACTCAGCTCAGTACTCAGCTCAGTACTTCACCGACGCCACTCATCCCTCAGGACCCCTGGACCCGCTGGGGCTGGACCCCGGTACTACTCTCTCAGTTTGCTCCACCCTCTCCTTCCCCCAGTGTATTTACAAGTCTGCTCTCTTATGTCTGCATCTCCATTGCCATTAGAGTCATTTCTAATGAGGTGGATGAACCTAGAGCCTATTATACAGCGTGAAGTAAATCAGAAAGAGAAAACAAACTAGAAATCTAGAAAAATGGTACTGATGAACTTATTCTCACTTTTTTTTTAAAGTAGTAGGTTCTACAAAGTGTGATTTGATATGAAATATGAGCCCTGGGTTGGTCATTCACATACAATTATTTAAATAAATGACTATAAATAAACTTGAATAAGCATTGGATTTATATGGATTTTTATTAGGATATTAAGATATTGACCATAACATACACCAGTAACAAAGAGACTTACTTCACTTTTTTGAAGTGCACATGACACTACAGACAAAATGAATGTATTTTTTTAGCTTTATAATCTTTAAGTATATTATAAATGGATGCAGAGAGTAATGAGTTAAACTCCTGTTCACAGTGTGCAATATTTTACATATATTGACTCTTTAATTTTAAAGTTTTATTTCCAAAGCTAATGGTAAATGCCTGGTGCCTATACTGTTATCAAGCAGTTACTCTCATTGTCTTCTCAGACATGCAAGCATTTTGCTAAATATGAATCTACAGATATCACACTGGATATACTTCAGAAGTGCTCAGAACGAAGGAGGAGGCTGGGTATTCTGAGTTCTTTCAAATCTTAATTCAAAACAGGAGATTTTCATCTATGTCTTCTGTAAGAAACAAACACAAAACATACTTTTAGCAAGTAGTCACAGCAGTAACATAAACAATGTTAGAACTAGGGCATCAGAGAAGCCATGAATAAGGCAGTACGACAGTGGTTCCCAGTCCTGGAAGGGTGTTAACATCACCCATGAAACTTGAAAAAATACACATCCTCAGGCCTAGGAGACACAGGACACGTGTGTTCGATCCCTGGGGCAGGAAGATCCTCTGGAGAAGGAAAGGGCAACCCATCCCAGTATTCTTGCCTGGGAAATCCCATGGACAGAGGAGTCCAGCGGGCTCCAGTGCATGGGGTTGCAAAGAATTGGATACAACTGTGCAACTGAGCACACAGGTAGTTCTGATGTAGGATAAAGAACTGCTGATAGAGGAGGTTGAGGGGAAACCCAGCCAAGAACTGCCAAATAGTAAGTCTCCTACATCCGAAGCTTCAAGTTGCCTGCATTCTTAAGTCCAGTCACCTAAGTTCGTTCATAGCTGGTGTCCATTGTCACATGCGTGCATCCTCTACCATTAGCTGTGCTTTTGTGAACTTTACTGTACAGCACTGTATAGAGTACAGTATCTTTATTTCAAACCTAGGATGTCCAGAGGCAAGTCTAAGAGCAGTTGTATATAGCTGATTGTATTAGGTGGGGACCTAGGCACACGTTGTTGGACTTAACGAACTAATTGAACGTGCTTTGGGAATGGAACTCATTTGTATATAGGGGACTTACTGGGCTAATCTATAAGGGCTGCTGAGCTATAACCCAAATAAATAGAAGTAGACACGAGTTTGGGCAAGCTCTGGAAGTTGGTGATGGACAGGGAGGCCTGGCAGGCTGCAGTCCATGGTGTGGCCAAGAGTTGGACATGACTGAGTGACTGAACTGAACTGAGTGCCAATTATATCAAATTTCCAAACAAGTAATTGTAAAAGAACTTGTTGCCATACTTATGGAAGAAAACAGCATCCTCTGGGGGAGAGAAGATTCCTTAGCAGGGTGGCCCACTCTTAGTAATTCTTGAACAGACATGTAAAGTGGACTAATTTGAGGCATACTACCCTGTCTGGAACACCAGGTAATTTCCCTGCCTGATGTCAGTCTTCATCTTGCCCCAGAGAGGGGAAGATTACAGACTTCTGGTGTATTTCTCTTGAGCACTGGCTTAATTTGTAAAGTAGGGATAATAGTCTCCTTACTCATAAATTTATATTTTCACTCATACTTTTTGTCTTCTTTCTGTTGTTCAGATGAGAGATATTTCTTCTATTGTTGTTGTTTAGTTGCTCAGTTGTGTCTGACTCTGCAACTCCATGGACTGCAGCACACCAGGCTTTCCTGTCCATCACCAACTCCCAGAGCTTGATGAAATTCAAGTCCACTGAGTTGGCGATGCTCTCTAACCATCTCATCCTCTGCTGCCCCCTTCTCCCTTTGCCTTCAATCTTTCCCAGCATCAGGGTCTTTTCCAATGAGTCATCAGGTGGCCAACGTATTGGAGCTTCAGCATCTGTCCTTCCAATGCATATTCAGAGTTGATTTTCTTTAGGATTGACTGGTTTGATATCTTTGCTGTCCAAGGGACTCTCAAGGGTCTTCTCTAGCACCACACTTCTCTAGTTTGAAAGCATCAATTCTTTGGCACTCAGCCCTGCTGTTGACTTGGAGGGTAACCCTCTGCCTGTTTCAGGATCTCTTCTGAACTCAGAGTTTACCCCTATTTTCCTCTTTTTTCTGATATCCTCAGTCTTTCCTTTCCTTTTCTTTCTTTCTTTTTTTTTTAACCAGGTCCTTCCCATTAATGTTTAACTATGCTGCATATCCAGGCTTGAGAACAGTGCCTGGCACTATGCAGAGTGCCCGTAAAGATTTGTTGAAGGAATTAATGAATTAATGAATGAGTGAATGAAGAGCTCAAGCCTCTTTCATTCTCGAAAATGCTTCCCTCAACTCTGTATCCCTCTCTAGCTCATTCCTGCCTTCAAACCTCCTTTCTTTAGCCTTTCTCATCATCTCTTCTTTCTTACTGTGCCTGGCTTTCATCTTGATCACTTCACAAAAACTGCTCTTCCAAGGCTACTGAGGGTATCCTTATTTCTACATCCACTAGAGAGCCTTTTTAACTTTATTTGATGTCTCAGAAGGATGTAGCACTGTGGTCTTTTCCTCCTCTTTGAAACACCTCCAGAGATGTGGCCCTATCCTCTTTCCTTTTGCTTTTCAGGAGCCTCTTCATTCTCCTTCACGAACTCCGTCCTCCTCTGTTCGTTGTCTGGAGGTTGCTCCTTGGTATTCAATGCAAGACCCTTTCCCATGTAACTCGGCACCTTTTCCTTAGGGAATTGATTTCCTTCCCTGGTATCAGTTATTTTCTGTACTCTTGCAATCCCCAAATACTTATTTCAACTCCCAAACTGTCTTGAAAAGCAGACCCATCTATTCAACTATCAGCTGTATTCAACTGTCATCCAAGGACTTAAAAACTCAGCGTATCCTAAATGGGATTTAACATTTTTCCAAACCAACTTCTGTTCTCATGTTTTCTGTTTCAGGGGAAGGTACCTCTCCGTAGTCCCAAGCTAGGACCTAGGCACTGTACGCCTCTTGCTCTCAGTCTCTCTGCCTGCTTCCTGCCTCCATGTATTTCCTATCAAACACTGTCTTATTATTTCTACACACTATACATCTTAAATATGTTTATATCCTCAGCTATATCTTGACTATGTTGATATTTTAAAATATATTTGAGGGGACTTCTCTGGCAGTCCAGCGGTTAAGACTCTGTGTTTCCAACACAGGGGCCCCGGGTTTGATTCCTGGTAGGGGAACTAAGATCCCACATGCTGCGTGGCCAGGCCAAGAAAACATACAACTAAATAAAAAATAAAATAAATGTAGTTGAAATACGTTTACTTTTCTTTGTACCCCACTACAACTGCCCTAATTCAAGTTCTCATCAACTCTTGCCTGGATTTACCACAAGCGTTTTTTGGCTTATCTACCATGTAACCAGAAGAATCTTTCTTAAATACAAATCCAGTGAAATCACTGCCTTGTTTAAAGCACTGTGGTGTTCCTCCCAGTACTCTGAGGATAACGTCTTCAACTGGCTTAGTCGGACCTGCATGACGTGACTTGTTTCCCCTGTTAGTCTTACTTGGAAGGTTTTCCAAAAGATTCACGTAATATGTGTTAGTTCATGGTATGTCCTAGGTATCAATAAATAAGACTCCTCACCTCTGCACTGAATCCCATTTTACACACAAGGAAGATGTGACTAGCTGAGATTAAGGGGCATGCCCTAATCCGCAGAGCTCCTTGATGTCGGAGCTGGAATATTTGAGCACATCCAGTTCAGAGCAAAGGAAGTTAAAATTCAGGACAACACTGGCTAAAATGTATCTTGCCCTGTGGATTTCTCAGTCCTATGGGAATAAAGGGTGTGCTTACAAATGCCTTTTTTTTTCCCTAGCTGCATCCCAAATCAGTACTTGTTTATATGTTCCAAATGAATATTTAATATCTGCTTTACTGGCTTACTCTGTGATAAATCTTTCCTTTCTTCTAAATAACATAATCACAGCCAAACCACAGTGAACAAACAAGATGATTAGGGGCCTTGCGAGCGGCTGGACTTGAAGCTCTTCCTACTTCTCCCAGACAATCAGCCAGCACAAGGCCTGAGTGGGCCCACGTGCTGAAGAGCTGCCAGAAGCTTCAAAAGGAACAGTGAAGGGCAAGTGGGTTCCTGAAATGGCCTCTGTTTAAATTTGCCTTTGGATCGCTCCCTTAAAGTCACGTGCCATGTTAAGAGGGCGTGCATAAATATGTCCTGTCCCAGCTAAGTCTCTTGATTCTGGTGGAGAGGAGGGGGCGGGGCAGCTTGGGTATATCTTGTCTTTTTAACATGGGAATTGGAAAAAAACTGTGTTAACCCTTTTAGGGATGTATGTGAATGTATAAGATAGATGTTAGATATCTATGAAAGTGAAAGTGAAGTCACTCAGTCGTGTTTGACTCTTTGTGACCCCATGGACTGTAGCCTACCAGGCTCCTCCATCCATGGAATTTTCCAGGCAAGAATACTGAAGTGCATTGCCATTTCCTTCTCCAGGGGATCTTCCCTACCCAGGGATTGAGCCCAGGTCTCCCTCACTGTAGGCAGACGCTTTACCTCTGAGCCACATAGATAACACATTTATAGAATAGATGTTAGAAAGGAAACTGGCATTATTTGCTTGAATCAGGTTCTTAACTTCCTGTTAACTTCCTCTTGATGCTAATTAACTTCCTCTTGATGCTAATAGGATGCAAACCGTATGTGGTCGCCAGTCTCCATGAGGGCCCCCAGGGATCCCCATCTCCTGCGATCTCCTCCCACACTGTGGAGGGGTCCGACTGTGTGACAAACAAAATTTGGCAGAAAAACGTCACTTCTGAGATCAGTCCTAAAAGACGTTGCAGCTTCTGTCTTGGACTCTCTCTCTCTCTTTCCATCTCTCTCTGGCCACTTGCTCTGGAGGAAACCAGATACCACGTGATGAGCAGCAGTGTGGAAAGGGCCGCATGGTGAGGGACTGAAGGCTCCGGCCCACAGCCGTGTGCATGCGCTTGGAGCAGGTCCGAAAGCATGGATCCTCAGCGTGGACCCTAAGGCAGCTCCATCCAGGTAAACTACCAGGGATTCCCGATCCTCAGAAACTGAGAGAGATTTTAAACTTCTAATCTTTAGGGCAATTAGTTGTGCAGAAATAGACAACTAATACAGAGTGAGGTGCTTCTTCATTGTTTGCTCATTATAATTGCGCTTATGTTATCAGGCTTCCCCGGTGGCTCAGGCAGTAAAGGATCTGCCCGCAATGCAAGAGACCTGGGTTCAATCCCTGCATCGGGAAGATGCCCTGGAGAAGGGCATGGCAACCCACTCCAGTATTCCTGCTTGGAAAATCCCATGGGCGGAGGAGCCTGGCGGGCTGCAGTCCAGGGGTTCACAGTCAGACATGACTGAGTGACTGAGCACACTGGTACACCCTTTGGAACAGAGATGAAGAAATGACCTTGCAGCGACAGCAGTTCTACCAGGGACACGGCCACCTTGTGGCTTCTAGGTTGCAGTCTAACACGCAGCAAGCAGGACCTCTCTGGGAACTGCAGGGCTTAGGGCTTGTCTGGGGGAAGAGCGCACCTCTCTCCCTGGGCTGATGATCAATTTACCTTCTTTAATTTCAAAGCAGTGGCCCCACTCCTGCAGGGTGATATGCTTATCCTTGTTGGGGTCACACTCTTCAAAGAAGCGCGTTATGCAGTGTTCCATGGGCACGAGAGATGCTCGCAAAGGTGCGAGCTCAGAGTGGGTCAGGACCCTGCAATGAGATAAATGGCAGCCAGTTAGCCGAGTAACTGGTGTATGAAAAGTGAACTCTTTGGATCACCAAAGCATTTTTCTTTCACAAGGTTGCCAAGGATGGCAAATACATAGTATGTTCATGAAAAGCTACAAATGAAATAAACTATTTATGGGTAAAATGCAGCTCTTTGAGTGTCAATGCATAAGGTTTTCTTCTTCACTAGGAACTGTCCTCCCTCTACCCTAAATTATCAGGATGCACCCCAAGAATCTTGTTTATACAACTTAGCTCTTACCACTGGCTATACCCGATTGTTCCAGATGTAGGCATTTGGCCCAAGTGGGACCCATCAGAGTATCTTGGAAGTTTAGGATCAAGAATGAGAAAGAAGGCTTCCCCGTTGGGTCAGTAGTAAGGAGTCGGCCTGTTAGTGCAGAAGACACGTGTTCGATCCCTGATCTGGGAGGATCCCACATGCCAGGAAGTAGCTAAGTCCATGTACCACAACTATTGAGCCTGTGCTCTAGGGCCTGGGAGCTACAGTCACTGAGACCACAAGTCCTAGAACCCGTGGTCCACAACTAGAGAAGCCACTGCAATGAGAAGCCTGTGGACCGCAACTGGAGAGTAACCCCCACTTGTAGCAACTAGAGAAAAGTCTGTACAGCAACAAGACCTAGCACAGCCAAAAATGTGAACAAATACATTTTTTTTAAAAGAATGAGAACGAGTTGGGACTTCCCTGGTGGTCCAGTGGCTAAGACTTCGAGTTTGCAGTGCAGGGGGCCTGAGTTCTATCCCTGGTCAGGGAACTAGATCCCACATGTTGCAACTAAGACTAGGTGCAGCCAAATAAAGAAATATTTAAAAAAAAGATGACAAGGAGTTGAAAGAGTCGCTGTGGGGGGCTGGACCCTAACAAGTGAACTAGGGAGCAGAGGTGTGGCCATATTCTGTTATTTTCAAAGCAGCTTTGTATGTAGACTCCTAGCCATATTCGTTTGGCATTTCTGTGTTCTCCAATGGAAGTGGGAAGTTTCCTAAATCTGTTTAGAATTCTCTTGGTATAAACAACTAGACATTATGTTAGGGACATGACCTAGTGATGGGAAGGTGGACAGTTTTTACCTGTCCCGAGGATGCTGGTCCAGTTCACTGAACTGCCAGTGCACAGGATACACGTACATGTGGTAGTTTTTCTTAAAGTCTCTTAAGAGAAGGTCAATGGGATGGTCCCCAGCCAAGAGTCTCTTTTCATCCAGGTAAATTTTCTTGACCTTTGGAAGGGAGATGATCATCAGAGTATCAGACAGTGTAATGGAATTATCTCTTGCTAAACTTTACTTGAAGAGTCTTTCTAACATAACAGCAGAAAACAAACCCAGAATATTATTTGATAATAAATTACATGCCTTCTAACTAATCAACACTACAGCCTTTCTACATAGAATAATAGCTAACAGTAAAAAATCCTGTGGTTTTCGAAGAAATTTAAATCTTTTTTTGATCTTTTAACCAAATACTGTCCATCATATTTCTTAAAAGAAGGTTTGAATGAAAAGACCTGAACTGATCTAGGCACTTAGTTGTGAAAAGTCCTGCTCTTCCCCATTGGCATGCTACATTCTTAATCCTCTAAGTCAGTGGTCCTCAGACTTTATGGCACCAGGGACTGGTTTCATGGAAGACAATTTTTCCATAGACCCAGAGGAGGGAAAAGTTTTGGAATGGTTGATAGCTCAGACAGTAAAGAGTCGGCCTGAAATGCAGGAGACCTGGGTTCTATCCCTGGGTCAGGAAGATTTCCTGGAGAAGGAAATGGCAGCCCACTCTAGTATTATTGCCTGGGAAATCCCATGGACAGAGGAGCCTGGCGGGCTACAGTCCCTGGGGTCACAAAGAGTTGTACACAACTGAGAGACTAATGCTTTCACTTTCAAGCACATTACGTTTATCGCACACTTTATTTCTAGTATCATTACATCAGCTCCACCTCAGATCATCAGGCATTAGATCCCGGAAGTTGGGGACCCTGGTCTAAGTATTTCCATCCAGTACCTGTTGCGCCTCAGGTTAGTCTTGGTGTGATGCCAAGACTTGGTATCTCCACTGAAATTTCCCTGTTTTGTATCTAATGTTCTTTACCACAAGCACCACCTGGGAAGCCCCATCATTACATACACATACACGGGCCTCCCAGGTGCCACTAGTGGTAAAGAATCCACCTGCCAAGTTAGGAAATGCTGGAGACAAGAGTTCAATCCTTGAGTCAGGAGGATCCCCTGGAGGAGGGCATGGCAACCTCCTCCAGTATTCTTGCCTGGAGAATCCTATGGACAGAGGAACCTGGCGGGCTATGTATAGTCCATGGGGTCACAAAGAGCTGGACACAACTGAAGTGATTTAGCATGCATGTATATAACTGTATATTGTCTCTTTGCCTAGAATATAAGTCCATGAAGCCAGAGAATTTTTGTTTGGTTCACTGCTGCACTGTGCGTGCTGTTGCTTCAGGTGTGTCTGACTCTTTGTGAGCCCATGGACTGTAGCCTGTCAGACTCCTCTGTCCATGGGATTCTCCAGGCAAGAATACTCGAGTGGGTGGTCATGCCCTCCTCCAAGGGGTCTTCCTGATCCAGAGATCAAACTCTGGTCTCTTGTGCCTCCTGCATTGCGGGCTTGTTCTTTCCCTCTGAGCCTCCAGGGGGGTTCCTCTTTGTTATATTTCCAGTGTGTAAATCAATTCCAGGTACCTGGTATACACTCAATAACTATCACATGATAGTTTTCCCCTGGGAACTTCTAAAACCAATATTCGGCCCCTTTTCATCTTAATATATTACTGACATTGTTGATAATGGATTTATCAGAGGATGAGATGGTTGGATGGCATCATTGACTCAATGGACATGAGTCTGAGTAAACTTGGGGAGTTACAAGGAGGTCTGGCGCGTTGCAGCCCATGGGGTTGCAAAGAGTTGGACACGACTGAGTGACTGAACTGAACTGATCTTATATCATAAATCTGTGTCTGGCCTATGAGGGCAAGAAAGAGGTTTAGATTTAAATATATCTAGGCCTGAAGATACGAATGCTGAATTGAGGTCAGTAGAGCTTGCTCTGGGTATGAGTTCCAGAGCCCTTGCTAAGGCCCCTGCCCTGTGTGTAGAAATGGCAGGGGGGTGGGGGTTGGCTGTGTCCCAATTTGGGGGCATGAACAATGACCTCTACTATTCTGTTAATCCATATGTGTCAACCAGGTGTGGTTATGCAGAGGAAGGGAACCCTTCCCCATACTTCCCTCCTGCCCCACACCTTTTTCCTTAGGCCTGGTAGACAGACAGGGTAGCTGACCGTGGATAACTTACTTTATTTCTCTGCTTCTCATTCAGATATCCAGAGTGTTCAGGGTTAGGTTCATAAAGCTGAACGAGGATATTCTTGAGCCAGTCTCTCATCCTTAGAGGAAACTGGGTCACTTCGAAGTCCGTACAAACAGGAATAGCTGTTCCAAACAGAAAGTACACTGATTTTAATTTTGAAGTCTTACTCCTGATCCAGGAAAAGTCCTCATAATAAGGATGCTTAACACTTTCTGGTGACTGATAGCATCCTCACTGGTCCTCCGTCAAAACAGTGGTCCTTTATCCTGCTGCCGAAACATGGTTGCCAGGAGCATTTTAAAGCCATACCAGATGCCAGGTGCCTTCCAAAGATGTGATTGGTCTGGGGTGGAGCCTAGGAATCAGGATGTTTTAAAAGCTCCATAAATAATTGTGATGTGCAGCCAGGACTGAGAACCACTGCTCTAGAATCAGAGAGTTGGAATTCAAAGACAGAGGTCACAAGAGTTATTTATTAGGAGAAAAGAGAAAAAAGGCAGAAGTCAGCTAATACTGTGATAATAATGTTAAATCTCGACTTAAAGGGACAATTTTTTTTCAGGTATAATTGACATACCATACTGTAAGTTTAAGGTGTATAGCATAATGACTTTACATACATATATATTGTGTAATGGATTGCACAGCAGGTTTGGGTAACATTCATATAGTGACCCCCATTTTTTATTTCCTTCTGGTGAGAACTTTCAGGAGCTACTTTCCTGGCAACTTTCAAATATATTAGACAGCAATGCTGACCGCTATGTTGTATATCACATCAAATATTTATTTCTCAGTCCTGCTACATGTCCCATACAAGTTGGCAACTGACTATCTCAACACGAGGTGAAGGGAGCAAGGAGAGCCATACACCAGCTCATTTATTTTTTTTTCAAAGTAAGATCTGATCTTTTTTTTAGAATTTTTTGGAATGTGGACCATTTTTAAAGTCTTTACTGAATTTGTTTCAATATTGTTTCTGTTTTATGCTTTGGTTTTTTGGCCAAGAAGCATAGAGGGTCTTAACTTTCCAATCAGGGCTGAACCTCACCCCCTGTGTCGGAAGCGGAAGGACCACTGGACCACCAGGGAAGTCTCCGTATACCAGCTCTTGAACGCTCTGCCCAGAACTCACATGGATGATTTTTGTCCAGGTTTCACTGGACAAAGCAACTCATATGGCTGTATCTAACATCAAGGGGGCTGAGAAATGGATTCCCCTCATGGGTCTGGAAGGACAGGAGAGGTTACTGAGCACTGCTCATGTGGAGAATCATTTAGTGACCAGAAGATGCAAGTACAATTGAGAATATCCTGGGGAAGGAAGACAATTTTTAAAAAAAGTCTGGAAGAATAAGTTGTTGTTAAAACTTCTTGGCAGAGCTTAACTTGGGAAGAGGACAACTAATTTAACAAAATTCCAGTGATTCATCTCAATTATTAAGTGGATAACATCATCATAGTGCTTCTGAACCCTGGCTGCACGTTGGAATTGCCTAGGTTACTTTGAAAACAAATGAAAGAACAATACCAAGGTTCCAACTCAGTCTAGTTAAATCAGAATCACTTATAGTTAAAGCCTGGGAATTATTCTTCTAATTTTTATTAAAAATTTTTATTTTATTTTATTTTGGCTACAGTGCAAGGCACATGGAATCTTAGTTTCCCAACCGTGGATGGAGCCTGTGTCCCTGGCATTGGAAGCGTGGCGTCCCAAACACTGGACCACCAGGGAACTCCCCATTCTTCTAATTAAAAAAAAAGCCTTCCCAGTTATCTTAATATATAGCCTGTATTCAGAACTACGTTAGTTGTTGTTCATGTTGTCTGCATATAAATAAGTGCTGTGCTGTGCTTAGTTGCTCAGTCGTGTCCAACTCTTTGAGAGCGCATGGACTGTAGCCCACCAGGCTCTTCATGAGATTCTCCAGGCAAGAAAGGGTAGCCGTGCCTCCTCAAGGGGATCTTCCCAACCCAGGGATTGAACCAGGGTCTCCTGCATTGCAGGTGGAGTCTTTATCAGCTGAGCTACCAGGGAAGCCCATATATATATATGAGTACATATGTATATATATATTTTATTCAAGTTCACCCCAAACTCTTTTGGCAATGGTAGATGGCAGTAGTGATGGATTCTTACATTTGCAGGCTCCAAAGTAATCCAGCTGCAGTTGGTGCCCCTTTTTCGTCCCCTCCAGTCTGCACTTAGTAGCAAAGAGATGACAGGAGCTGGCATAGGTCTGATTGTCAGTGCCACAAACCTAGGAAAGATAAGCATGAGAAAAACCTCAAGTTGATGAATGTTCATTGGGAAAATACTCTATTCCTTAAAGGCTGTTTAACCAACTGCTGAGCCAAAAATGTGGTCAGGTAGGGGATGCTATTAAAACCGTAACTATCCCAGCTGGACCCTCAAAATCAACTAACTTATACCCATGGTGATGATTGATAATTTAGCTCTAGATAAATGCAGAATTAAAAACTGCAGATGATTCCAAGGATAGAATGAGTTTTGAAAGGAATTCTACATAAATGCCCTTGTTATTTGGGGGCACAGTTGAAATTCTTTGATTTTGTTGGTATTTATTTCTCTTGGCTATTATTTAAATATCAGATGATAACTGGGACATTTACTTCTTTTTAAACTTAATTTTTAAATTTTTGACTGCGTTGAGTCTTCACTGTTGCATATGGGCTTCCTCTGGTTGCAGCGAGTGGAGGCTACTCTCTAGCTGCAGTGCCAGGGCTTCTCATCATGGTGGCTTCTTTTGTTGATGAGTTTAGTTGCTGTATGGCATGGGCATGAGGGATCTTCCCAGTGCAGGGATTGAACCTGTGTCCCCTGCATTGGCAGGTGAATTCTTAACCACTGGACCACCAGGGAAGTCCCTACATTTTTTTTTTCAAACAAAAATTTCAATTGCAGATCACTTTCATTCAAATCACCCAACTGTTTGATGTCCCTCAAAGGCCATTTTGTAAAATACTTACTTGGTCAAGGAGTTTTGTAGGTGGACAGGATGCTGGATCTTGGCAGACACAGTGGGGTTTTCCATGTTGATCAGCCTTGCAGATATGTCCTCTTTTGCACTGGAAGTTCACGCAAGAATCTAACAGAAAAATTTGGACAGGAAACATGGACAAAGCTAAACTGAGTACGTAAACTCAGATTCACCCAGATAGTTCCATTTTCATGAATAAGAGAAAATTTGGGGAAACATTAGAAATTAAAAAAAAATTTTATTGGAGGAGTATAATGATTTTACAATGTTGTGTTAGTCTCTGCTGTACAACAAAGTGAATCAGCTGTATGCTACAGATATCCCCTCCCTAGTAATGAATGTGTGGGTTTTCAAGTGGGACTCTCTGGTATGAGGCTATTTTACACAGCAGGCTAGATTTCTGTACAGTTTGGACTGGGGATTTAAAAAGAACAAACAGTTCTTCTTGGCCAGCCTGTAATGGTCATAGTCTGACATCTATAGTGCCAGGCTGTGCAAATTGGTCAAAAGGTAAATAAGCCACGATAATTTTATTGGTTGAAATTTAAAATTTTGTGATTGAGCTGTGAGACTGAGATTGAAAGTGTTAGTCACTCAGTTGTGTCCAACTCTTTGTGACCATGAACTGGACTCCACTGGACTCCTCTGTCCATGGAATTCTCCAGCAGGAATACTGGAGTGGGCAGCCATTCCCTTCTCCGGGGGATCTTCCGGAACCAGGGATCAAACCCAGGTATCCTACATTGCAGGCTGATTCTTTACCATCTGAGCCACTGGGGAAACTCAAAGATTGAGATTAGGTCTTAATTAAACATGGAATCTAAATTCTTAAGTTATGGGTTTGAGTATAAATAAGGCAGAATTAATGCTTCTTCAAAGCAAAATGATCTCGAGAAAAAGAATTCTACCAGTAGTATTGCAACTGAACTTTCAGTTTGTAAATACAGTTACCATAGTTGTCTATCAAATGTGCACAGGAGAATGTTGACAATTTATGGGAGCATTTCCTAGGGGAGGAGTTGGGAGAGAAAAAGTTCTGATGAAGGGATGGAGCTAGCCCAGCATGGCCCATTCCATTTCTCCCCTGATACAGTCATAGACAGTGGGCTTAGCCCATTCTCACCGACACTGTGCACCCTCGTGTTGCCTTCAGTTGAACTCTCATCTTCTTTCGGTGAGCTCTCTGCTTTCTTGGCCTGAATCATAACAAAAGCAGAAGTGACAGTCTGTTTAGAGGAAAGCTGTGCCATTATTTATATTTTCACTGTGCATCCCTTCACAGGTCTTTTCATACCTCAATCATTTATTTTACTTTAGGTATTATTAAAAAAATATTTTCTTGGCCACACTGCATGGCATATGAGATCTTACTTTCCTGACCAGGAATCGAACCTATGCCCCTTGCATTGGCAGCACAAAGTGTTAACCACTGGACATCAGGGAAGTCCCTACCCCAGTCATTTTAGATCTCAGAGGGAGACAGGAGCCATAGCAGTGGAAAGAGACAGTAGCCCTTTGAAAACAGGCTTTATTTCTATCTTTATTAACTGGGTTCAGTAGTTTATGTCTGGGTTTACCCAGTAAAAGTTGGACGGAACACCAGAAGCCAAGTTGGAACCTCCCCCTTTGGTTTGGGAAGACAGTAGAGGTGTCTTACCACGTGATCCTCTTAAGACACGATTATGTCAGTTATCTCTATGAAGCTGTTGGGACAAGTTTCTTACCAGGTTTCTAAAGCGTAAGAAAACTCCTACCTTAGGATGGCAGCAGAGTTCTCAGGAATCGAAATTACTGTCCACCTTGCCTACCAAAAAGCTATATCACGTGCTTCCGGTGCGTGCCTGCCAGGGTTTTGTATGAAAGCTCCAAATGATTAAACCACCAAATAACAATGTGTTTCTTCCTTTCCCCCACCCTGTTGCTGTTCCCTGACTATCATTTCGGTGCATGTCTGCTTAATAAAGTTGTGGCTGAAGTCTTTGTTCATCGCCTATAAACGAAATCAACAAACATTGCTGGATCTCCAATTACGTTAGAAGCGTTTTGCAAGATACTGGTGATTCAGCCTGACTGTGACCCGGTGTCTGTTCTCAAGGCATGAAAGCAGCTGTTGTCACATCTCACATCCCTCGTATCTGTTAGAATTTACCTTTTCTAGTTAGCACCGGGAACTTTCTGCTGCCAGTATCTGTATCTCGGTGCCTGGAAAACCATGATACTCCAGAAGGCTTTCTCAAGGATAGACTGGAAATACTTGGAAATTGACACCTCTCCTAGTAATTCTCAGCTTGTGTAAAAGCCATAGCTCCTTCACTCTCCAAATACAATAATTCAGAGAAACCTGCTTTACATGGTTTTACTGACGTACCACTGATTACCTTCCTTTTCTTCCCTGAATCCCTTCTCCACTCCTCTTTGTTCCTGTATCTCTCAAACTGCACTAAAATCCAGGGTCTGCTTCTAGGGGAACCCAAATAAAACAGGCATTTTCAGGCTAATGTTGGAGATGCAGAGAAAAATATATAAGGGTACTGAGAGATAAGCATAAGAGATTGCAAGAGCACAGAGAAAGGTCACGGCTATTGTTTTTTTTTTTTTGATAAAGCTAACCGCTTTGTTGGACAAGCATCATTGAAAATAATCTCACCTGTTGGTTTTCTACAGGTTCACTGGTATCTACGTTCTCATTCTCTTGTGCTTTTTCTCCTTGCTCCTCATGTTTGGTGTGATAGTAAATGGACTGAGCTCTTTCATTCTCCAGGAACTCCTCGCTTGGGGTGAAGTCGTCCTCACTTGCACTGTGTCTGGGGCCATCATCGCTGTCATCTTTAGCCCCATGATTTCTGGCCATGATGTTGTCACCATCAGTAGGCTCCACCAGGAAAGGCTCAGAAAGGGTCTTTTTATCCATCTCCTCATGGCTGCCGATAACTTCAGGGTCAGGCTTTCCTTCTTGGCTCTGCCATTCTGTATCTTGACTGGGCTCATCGATTTTTGATGCAGTTTTTTCTTCCATTTCTGCATTGGTGTTTTCCTCTTCTTGTTCTCGGCTACCCTGTTCAAGTTTCTCTTTCTGCATCTTGTTTACTTGAGTTGGTTCATAGGACTCTTCCAAAACAGCATCCGATTGGGTACTGTCTTCTTCCTGCTCATTGTTAGAAAGCTCCTTGGGAATCTCTGTCTCCCGTTCTTCATCATCATTGTGGGTACCAACTTCATCTGTGGTACCAACTCCTTCCTCTGCTCCATTTGTGTCCTGATTTTGGTTTCCTTGATCACTTAGGTCTTGACTGTTCAACTGAGGATGAGAATCATCTACAGTTTGTTCTTGGTTTTCCTCTGTCTCTGTGATGCTTTCTTGTTGGTTAGAATCTATAATGGAACTAACATCATGAGCAAGGAAACTCTCTGGGAGTTTCTCCTTTTGAGGTTCACTCATGTCTTCTTTTAGGTCCAATGTGCCTTCAGTTGGTGAATACTCCAAATTCTCAGTTAAGTCACTTTCAGTTTTCTCTTGGTCCTGTAATCCCAGATTTTGGTTGTAACTCTCTTCCTGATCTGCTGACTGATCATGGTTTTCCTCCTCTGACTTTAGCACTGAAGATTTTTCAGGCTGAAAAGAAAAAAGTTTATTCTCGAAACAAACGATAATGTTATATCTACATCATATTTGCAGTTCATAAGCAACATTGAATAGTCATTATTCTTTTTCTTCACACAATGTCTTATAAACTAATTTATGATGTTCCTCATAGTCAACAGCTATGAGTTTAACCTGAATTTGAATTGTGAAATATAAGAATTATGTACCACTTCAGCCCAAGGAGTAAAACTTATTAATCCTCACAATTCTTTTAGAGATTGGAGGCAGTTTATATGATCACTATCTTTAAAAAAAAACTTTTCCTTTTATATTGGAGTATAGCCAATTAACAATATTGGGATAGTTTCAGGTGGACAGCAAAGGGACTCAAGTCATACATATACATGTATTTCTATGATCATCATCTTAAAAAAATTAAACTTAGAGTGAATAAGGTAGTCTCTTTAACCATACTTTAAAATTGAGGCCTTTGGAGACTTAAAAAATTGTACTAGCATAACTGTGTTCTTTTTACCTTATGATGGGAATGGTCTTCTATGGATGTTGCAGTTTCCTTTTCATTTTCTGCATCTTCAACCTCTACAAGAGGGATTGCAGTGTGCTCAGATGTTTCAGCCTCTTGGAAGGAACTCAAGGAGTCAGCAGTTGGGTTGGAATGATCAGATAGGAGCCTTGCTTGTGTCTGAAAAAAAAAATTAAAAACTGATTTGTGTTATTCATGCCTAGATGTTAATGCTTAAAATTTCTAGTTATTTTTTCTTGTCAACATTGTTAGTAGTAATATATTTCATTTGTAACATCAGCTAAAATATATTCTCTAGAATTTTTAAAGATATAAGCAAATAGTCAGAATATAATCTTAAGTGAAAACAAAATCCCAATCATGATTAAGAAAAAGTTATATTATAGAAACTGGAGGAGAATAGGGCAAAAATGATTTCAAGAATAGCAGCTTTTGACTTTTGGGATTATTTTCTGTTTCAAACTTTAACAAAGCATTTAAGCTTCATGATTTTGAAAAATATTTAGCACAAAGATGGAGTCAGATTAGTCATAGGCTATTATTGCATTGTACATTTTTTTAAGTTAACTTATAAGTGCTGATAATTAGCAGAAAAAGTTATAAATCCTTTATTCAGTATTTATATATTTTCCTAATGCTATGAGTCTTATGTCCATTGAGAAATCATGTATAATAGTAAAAAATAATTTAATCTTGAATTAATAAGCTATATGAAACAGGATGCCAGGTCTAGTAGGATTGAATAGCTATGAAGTATTATTTCCTCTAGAGGAATGGGTTCTATTTATAACAAGATTGGAGGCACAGGTGAAGAGTCTGGCAGTGAGGCTTGATGGGAAAGTTAACTGGACGTCCCCCCTTCAAGTTTTGACTGTGCTATTTACTATTTGTTGGCTGTTTGACAAATTGTTTATCTCTTTCTCATCTCTAAAGGTGCGATGAGCAGAAATATCAATAAATACAAGGCTAAGTATGTAACACATTTTGTGAATTTTAAGGGAATAATCCAAGTGAAAAATTACTATAGCCAGTAATAATATCCTACAGTGTTAATAATGCAAACTGTCTGGTATCTTAGGCAGGTATTTATCACAGCTCTTTATTCCAGAGATATGGCAGACACTCAGATGTCAGACAGGTCCAGGTGTAGGTATAAAACTCAGATTTTATTTGGAGTGACTCATCTACTCCTTTAGCAGATCCTGTAGTGTTGATTGTATAATATAAAGAAATATAGTGTACGAGTGTTTTTTCAGATGTGGCATCCTCTCTTGCTTATTACCTTTTCAATTAAAAGGAATGATCATATTTGAAAAAAGTATATTTGAAAAAAGTATCCAGAGAAGCCATTTTCAAAAAAGATTTTTTTTGTGGACCATTTTTTAAAATCTCTATTAAATTTGTTACAATATTGCTTCTGTTTTGTGTTTTGGTTTTTTGGCCGCAAGGCATGTGAGTTCTTAACTCCCTGACCAGGAATTGAGCCTGTACCCTTTGCACTGGAAGGCAAAGTCTTGAATACGTGGTGGTGGTGATTTAGTTGTAAAGTCATGTCCAGCTCTTGTGACCCCATGGACTGTAGCCCTACCAGGCCCCTCTGTTCATGGGATTTTCTCAGGCAAGAATACTGGAGTGGGTTGCCATCCCCTTTTCCAAGGGATCTTCCAGACCACAGGATCAAACCCAGGTCTCCTGCATTGCAGGCGAATTCTTTATTGATTGAGCCACCAGGGAAGTCCCCTCTGGGAGAGCCCTCAGAGCAATGTGGAGAGAGAACGGTGGCCAGTTTGGCCTGATGGAGAACAGTAGTGGGTGGGGATCTTTGGCTTTGTGGAGAGTTGCTCCCCTAGTCTGTGCCCTGCCTCCTCCACTCCCCCTCAGCAAGCTGGAAGAAATGCATGAAAAACATGACAGCTTATCTTTCAGGAACTTTCAAAGGTGAAATTCTGTTTCATCGTTCTGTCCACGTGTACATTTGTAACAACATAGCCTCTGAAAATTGGTGTGGAATCTCCTAACCATACAGAACCCACTGATTTCTGGAGAATTTAGGCAGGTGGGGAAAATGATACAATAATTTTAATAGGTACATCCTTTGATAAGATACTTAGCTTTTTGCCATTGGACCGAGTCTGTATTAAAACACGTTTTCCTAATAGGGAAACATCTGGAATATGTCTGTAGACAAGCGTGCCATTCAAACATTTGGTTCAAAGACACTTTTGATGCCTGTTTACATTTGTGACAACAGCTGCAAGGGAAAGGAAACAATGGTTCTGTGGGAACTTCCCTCTATGCTGAACATAGTGATTCCATTTCTGTAATTTCAGAGGACAATGTATAACTCCAGCTGGAGTGGCTCCTTGCTACTTAAGCACAATTCTCAGGGGTGGCCGCAAATTCTGTTTTCTAAGAACTGTTGGTCCGGGTGGCATGCGTTTATCCCTGCCAACACAGATGGCAACCAGAAGCTATCCAAAAAGCAAGGACAGAATCTTGGGTGCAATAGAGAGGGAGAGAAGAGACAAGAGATAACGTGCTTTGTCTGTTTTAAGGAGGTTGATTCCTTCATTTGGTGAAAGGGAAAAAAAGGCACAAAACCCTTAGTTTGATTAAGGATGATATAGATCTCTTGGGAGATAGTCAAATGATCATCCAAGCTATAATCAAACAAAGAAACAAACAAAAACAGCTTTCAGATATTTTGAGGCTGCTGACTTGGTCTCAAATGATCTGCTTTCTGTGTGGCTGATTTATTACAGGGTGAATGCCGGGGCCAGTATACCTGGCTGTGAAGAAAAGAATGTTTTGTGGTCCTGTCTGCTTTCAGCATGCTTGCTTGGACATACCTCCAAGGATGAGTTAGCATCTGATTTATTTATATCATTTTCCTGTGCCTAACCGCTTGGTTCCTGTTTCTATTATCAACTCAGAATTTCTCAGCCAGTATATAATGATAGTGCAGAAAATACTGCTGGAGAGTGTGGGCATTTGCTCCAAGATTTCTCAAACTAATTTCTTAGATTTCTCATATTAGTATGGTGAACAGAATTAGTAGGAGAATTTATTTCTTCCTTTTCTCTTTGGTATTTGGCTAATAGACTGTTAGTAAACAGTTTCACTTATATTTTTATTTGAAGAGCCTGATAGTTCTTAAAGAAATGTATTTTTTAAAAGTGCTCTATTTTATTTTTACTAGTCATTCATTCCCTGCATGCGAAAAATAAAATGATTCAAATAAAAAAAGAATTTTAAACTATTATGTAAGAACACTTTTATTTACTTATTTATTTTTTGGTTGGAGCTGTCCCTGATCTGTTTATTTCTTAACAGTTTAGTGCTTTATAAAATCAAGTGATATGATTAACACGTTACTAAGTAAATAGCACAAGCTCAAGCATATGTGTTTTTAAATGGAGGATTCCTAAACTGAATGTCAAGAGGGAGAGATTTAAGTAACAACAGAGGAAAGGGCAGTTACCGGAATAGCACCTGCAGTTCCCAAAATGCATAGGAGAAAAATCACGGTCTTCATTGCTCTAGACCTGTAAGTCAAGAAGATAATTAGCAGTCATGGGTAAAAGTTTCCTTGTAAGAAGCTAAAAGATACTCTTCTTAGCAAATACTGAGCTTGATACTGTTCTTTAGATTTAAAGGCACTTGTCTTTGTGGATTAACATGTCTGGAAAGACAGATTCATGACAGTTTTCAACGAATCGCGTCCCAGTGAGAATGACTCCTGGATTTTCTGGCCCAGCTGTGCTTGGCAGAATCTGTCTCTGTTGATGACTGTACTTCCTTAGATGGAGGCGCATGCAGATCTTAGGTCTGAAGATTTGTAAGTATTCACAGTGAACGTAAAAGTCACAAACTGAAGTAATATAGTGTGTTAGGTTTGGATTCAACAAGCTGCTTCTTGGTGTTGGAGAAACTCACACATTCAGTGCAGTTTTAGAAATGGGAGATGACTTTTTTAGATGATTTTTCGTATAATCATATTTTTATATATAAATGCATCCCTAGAGCTTAAAAAATACTTTGATGCTTTAAGGAAAGGGAGCAGTTTTTCTGTTAGTTACTCATATTTTAAAATAAATGCTCAAGTGGGCATTTAAAAATGTATTAACATTAAACATTATCCAACTGATTTAATACTGTATCAGCTATCACTTCACACACACACACACACACACACACACACACACACACACACACACTCAACATACATGAGCACATATACACAATACTCTTCTCCTCTTTCCCCTCTTCCTAAAGTAATCGTATCACAATTCCTATTTAAATCATTATTTAACACTATAACAATGTAAATATTCTTCACAACTGAGCCAAATAGTAATTTCTTATGTTGAATCATACTTACATTTATTTTCTTGAACAGTATTTTGCTTTGTCTGTACCTAGAAATTGACTCCCTTTTAAAAATAATTTCTCATGTACTCATCACTTGTTCTTTCCAAATTTTCCAAGGCAGGTGAAGCTATTAAAATCTTAACCTAGAATTAATATTCACTCACTCATTCCATCAGTATTTATTAGATTTATGGAACTCTAGTCATTTATGTTTTAGATCAGCATATTATTTTTCTACTGTCTTAGAAAACTGTTAAACTATAAAATAGTATAGTTTAGTGCAGGGTCTCTCTCTTGGCACCAGTAACATTTGGGGCGGGATAATTCTTAGTGGTGGGGGTGGTCCTGTGCATTGTAGGATGTTTGTAGCATCGCTGACTTCTACCCACTACATGTCAGTAGCAAGTCCCCTAATCCCCACCAGTTATGACAATCAGCAGTGTTTCTAGATTTTGCCAAGACACTCTGGAGGGCAAACTCACCTGATTTAGAGCTACTGGCTTAGTAGAAGGAACATGGTGCTTTGGGATTGAAACACATATGGTTGAATGGGAACCCGCACTCGCCATCCATGGAATCTTTGGCAAATTACTTAACCCTCTGAGCCTCAGATTCCCCATCTGAAAATGGGGAAACACCTGTGGTGGTTAATTTTATTATCCAGAGTGAAGTAAGCCAGAAGGAAAAACAACAATACAGTATACTAACGCATATATATGGAATTTAGAAAGATGGCAGCGAGAACCCTGCATGCGAGACAGCAAAAGCAAACCAGACGTATAGAACAGACTCGTGGACTCTGTGGATGAGGGCAAGGGTGGGATGATATGGGAGAATGGCACTGAAACATGTTGATTATCATGTGTGAAATTAATCACCAGCCCCAAGCATCAATCGGGGGCTGGCGATGGGGGGTGGCGGGGGGGGGGGGAGGGGGGAGGGAGGGGGGGGGGGGGTTCTGGAGGGGGAGCATATGTAAACCCATGGCGATTTCATGTCATTGTATGGCAAAACCAATAAAAAGAATTTTTTTTTATTTTGTATTGGTATATGACCAACTGACAATGTTGTGATGATTTCAGGTGGACAGTAAGGGACTCAAACATATACATAAGTGTATCCATTTTTCCCCAAACTCCCTTCCCATCCACACTGCCACATAACACTGAGCTGAGTTCCTGGTGCTATACAGTAGGTCTTTGTTGGCTATGTGATTGTTAATTTTATGTGACAACTTGACTGGCCTGTGGGATGCCCAGGTGTCTGGTTAAACATTATTTCTAGGTGCATCTGTGAGTGTGTTTCTGAAGAGATTAGCATTCGAATCAGTGAGCTGCATAAAGTTGATTGCCCTTTAGTGCGGGTGGACTTCATCCAATCTGATGAGGACCTGCATAGAACAAAATGTTGGAATAAGTGAGAATTTGCTCTCCCAGCCTCACTGTTTGAGCGGGAACACTGGTCTGGATGGATGCCCTCTGGATGGAACACATACTCATCAGAGCTCCTGGTGCTCAGGCCTTCAGACTAGAGCTGCAGAGTTAACTGGGATCACCATGCTTGCTGGGTCTCCAGCTTGCGAAGGCAAATCACAGAACTTTATCAGTGTCTGTAATTGAATGAGCCAATTTCTTACACTCAATCATTCTCTCTCTCTGTACACATAAACATATATATATCCCCCCCACCCCACCACCACCCTGGAGAACCCTAGCACAACATCTAATTCAGTTCTGTGAAGATTAGAAAAAATAGTATTGGTGGGAGGTGGGAGAGAGGCTCGACAGGGAGAGGACTGTGTATACCTATGGCTTATTCATGTTGATGTATGGCAGAAACCAAAACAGTATTGTAATTATCCTTCAATTAAAAAGAAAGAAAGAAAAGAAGAAGAAACTGTATTTATAAAAATGCCTGATGCCTAGGAGGTGCTCAATTCATCTTTTTTCTTTTTTTCATTTTCCATAAAAGTCAAATAACAATTCTTGAACAACAATGTAGAGCCTCAGAAAATAATTGATTTAAGTTTTGCTGTGAGGTCAGAAGAATTTTCCAGTGGAACATTTAAAGTCTTTTTGCTCACACATTGACCAAAGCTCCCTTTAACTTCAGGAGTGTTTCCTACATTCATCCCAAGCAATAATGGAATTAGGCTAAGGGACTGTTAACCACTCTTCTTTAAAATAGTAGCAACACAAAGAAGAAGCAGAATCAATCAGCAAAAGTATTGTGGATTTTAAGGCTAATTTCCTTCTGATTTTAGTTTTGATAGCAATATGTATAGGTAATTACATTTGAGAACACATTACCCTTTGATTTGATCACAGGATCTCACAAATTCCCTTCACTTTCTCAAATCTAATGAAACCAAATGAGTAAAAAGAACTATGTGTCCAGTTGGCCAGAGCCTGCATTACTCAATCACTCTTTTATTCATTTATTGAGCACTTACTAGACTCTGCCTAAGCACAGGGCTACCTGGTTCCTGTCTGAAGAGTTACAAAGAAGGGCATCAAGTGAATCAGTGATTTAATATAATGCGATGAGTGTGTACATAATGCAGTGGAAATACAGATAAGAAGCATTTACAATTAGGAAGTTAATAACGCTAACATTGTCTTCCCAGGTGTCACTAAGTGGTAAAGACCCCACCTGCCAATGCAAGAGAAATAAGAGACATGGGTTTGATCCCTGGGTTGGGAAGATCCCCCGGAGAAGGAAATGGCACCCCGCTCCAGTATTCTTGCCTGGAGAATCCCATGGACAGAGGAGCCTGGCGGGCTACACAGAGTCAGACAAGACTGAAGCGACTTAGCACTCACACACACTGCTAATATTTACTGAGTCTTAAGGGCTTAAGTTTTAGGTACCGTTCTAAGGGTTTTGCACATACTAACTCTTTGAATCTTTTAAATAATTCTACCAGCTAACACTTGCTTTTCATCATTTTATTAGTCAGGGAATTAAGGTTAAGTAACGTGTTCAAGGTTACTCAGCTAAGTGGCAGAACCAATGTTTGAGACCTAGGAGTTTGCTTTTATGTCTGTGTTCTTAACCATTATACTCTACTGCTCCTGAATAGAAAAGACTTTCAGAAGAGGAAGTTTTTGACCTGAGATTTGAAAAACCAGTCAGTACTAGTTAGCTGTATTAAAGATGGAAGGGCAATCTGAGGATGCAAACAGCATGAGTGATGGTCCAGAGTCGTAAGACAGTGTATGTTTGTGTTCCCAGGGTGTTAGTGGGTGAAGCAGAGGGAGATAAGGCTCAAAACAAGGCAAGTCTTTGTGTGTTAAACTAGGAATTTTAAATTCCAGCTGAAAAACTATGGGGCCTCAATGACTGATTGTAAGTAGGGGAGTGATATAATCAGATCTGAATGTTAGAAAGGATCCTTGGGACAACAATGTGTGGGACAGATGAGTAGAAAGACTTAGCAGGAGGAAATTGCAATATCAAGATGAGAGATGATCAGAGCCTTAAATTTTGCCTCTGGTCTTGAGAATGGAAAACAGAGAGACAGATCCAGCTTGTCCTGGCTCATGAGAGCCAGTTGCTAACTTTCCAGGAATTTTGTGAGCTGACTATTAAACAAACCCATCACTGAAAATTAAATTATATACACTTACAATTTAATTATGTTAAAAACAAAAGAAGTACTCAAAACTCATCCCTTAATACTTGTTTTTACTACTTTACCACTTATTCTGTTAAGGTTATTTATGCCTGTTGTATCTGTAGGTGGAAATACTATATAAAGTGTGGTAATGCACTTCTCTTCCCAAGTCTATTCAGTGATGTCACATTGGTAGCTTGAAATCAACCATGGCGGAAGGATTACACCATGGAAGTCTCCAAAGGCTACCTAATCCCACCATCTCCCTGCAAAAACTGGTTGTTAAACATTTGCGGGTATACCAGTGGATAGTTTTGAGAAATATTTAAAGGCAGAACAGATAGGACTTAATGACAAATTGTATACGATGGAAAGAAGAGAAGGAAGAGAGTTGGGATATTGCATTTCTAATTTGGGCAACTGGGTACACAGTTGTGTTAGTACTGAGATAAGGGATTATGAGAGTTTTATGATGAATTCGTTTTGAACTTGTTGAATTTGAGTAGAGATAGACTTCCCTGGTGGCTAAGATGGTAAAGAGACTGCCTGCCATAATGTGGGAGACCTGGATTCCATGCCCTGGAGAAGGGAATGGCTACCCAGTCCAGTATTCTTGCCTGGAGAATTCCATGGACAGAGGAGCCTGGTGGGCTACAGTCTATGGGGTCACAAAGAGTCAGACACAACTGAGCAACTAAGACGCTCACATACTTAGATAAATGGGTCTGGAAGTAAGCATGAAAAGCTTACTTTTCATACAGTCAGTAGAGCAGAGGGCAGGAGCCAGCACACTGGTTAGTGTAGATCATTAGGTGCTGTTGGAGGATGGGAAGAACTTAAGATGCAAAGGATGAGAGACAGCAGAGTCATGTAAGGAAAAGATAATGTTGAATGTTACTGAGAGGTCAGAGTAAACATGGTTAAGGATTATCTGTTGCCTTTGGAAACGCAGAGGTTAGTGGAGCGTTGAAGCAGAGTAAGTAGTTTTGGTGCAATAGTGTCAGTGGAGGCCAGTCTTCAGTAACTGGGGAGTAAATAGACAGCAATGGAGTGAAGACAGTGAGAGTAGACCACTCTTAAGATGGTTGGCTTGGCTGGGAGGGACTTTCCTGGTGGTCTAGGGGCTAAGATTCTGCTCCCAATGCAGGGGACCAGGATTTGATAAGGTAACTAGATCCCACATGCCTCAACTAAGAGTTCACATCCCACAGCTAATGATCCTATATGTCGCAAAAAATATTGAAGATCCCATATTCCACAACTAAGACTCAGTGCAGCCAAATCAATCAATCAATCATAATAAAAAAAGAGATAGCTGGCTATGAAAAG
This sequence comes from Antilocapra americana, assembly GCA_007570785.1. NCBI lineage: Eukaryota > Metazoa > Chordata > Mammalia > Artiodactyla > Antilocapridae > Antilocapra > Antilocapra americana. The sequence goes on along the minus strand of ML660770.1, from coordinate 4,913,874 downwards.
AAGGAGAGTAAGATGGTAGCTAGAGGGGAAAGTGCAGTCACAGGAAATGTTTATTTGTATTCTAATATGCTCATCCATATCCCAGATGGCATTAGTGGTAAAGAACCCGCCTGCCAATGAAGGAGACATAAGAGCCACAGGTTCAATTCCTGGGTTCCCCTGGAGGAGAGCATGGAAACCCACTCCAGTATTCTTCTTTCCTGGAGAATCCCATGGAAAAAGGAGCCTGGCAGGCTACAGTCCACGGGCTCACAAAGAATCGGACCCTACTGAGTGACTAACACTGTCATGCTCATCCAAGGGCTTCCTGGGTGGAGCTAGTGGTAAAGAACCCACCTGCCAATGCAGGAGATGTAAGAGACACAGGTTTGATCCCTGGGTCAGGAAGATCCCCTGGAGGAGGGCATGGCTACCCACTCCGGTATTCTTGCCTGGAGAATCCCATGGATGGAGGAGTCTGGTGGGTTATAGTTCATAAGGTCACAAAGGATCAGACACCAATGTGGTCATCCAAGCATTTTCTATGCGGAGGGGAAGGCATAAGTAATGAATGAGAAGGTAGATGGGAAGATAGGAGCTGTGGTAAACGTGATGACCTCCAGTGAGCCGCACCTCCTGGGTTTCATACACTGTGATTTTGCCCCTGGCTCTGTGACTACCTTGGTCAATGAGACATTAGCCAGTATGATGACAACAGAGGCCAGGGAAGCACTTACACAGTGGGATTTGTCATCCTGTGGAAGCCATCTGCCACGATGTTAAAAAGCCTGGACTGGAGGCCAGTCCAGACTGCTGACTGGTAAGTGGCCGCACGAAGAAGAGCCTGGAGGACGAGAGCCTGTGGAAGGTTTATCCCTAGCAGAGCTCCCAGCTGGCTGAAGCCTCTTGACTGACTCCAGACAAAGTCAACAGAGGAACAACCTAGGGGAGCTCAGTACGGATTGCGGAGTCATGTGCAAACAAAGGGATCGATCGGCTTGAAGCCATTTGATTTTGGGGTGGATTGTTATGCAGTAATAGATAATCAAAATGGGGGAAAAACAGAGAAGCTGCCTGAGTCATTGGGAAGGCAGTGTTGCTCAGTGATTAAAAGCATAGGTTCTGAAAGAGGACTTTCTGGGCTTTAGTACTTAATTTGTATACTCTTGGGTAAATTATTCAGCTTTTTTTGGAGCCTCAGTTCTTTATCTGTAAAGTGGTGATGGAGATTAAGTAAGATGATAAAATGTCAGTAAGCCCTTGATAAATATTTGCTCAGTAACAACAGAGGATGAGATGGTTGGATGGCATCACTGACTCAATGGACATGAGTTTGGGTAAACCCCGGAAGTTGGTGATGGACAGGGAAGCCTGGTGTGCTGCAGTCCATGGGGTCACAAAGAGTCGGACATGACTGAGCGACTGAACTGAACTGAAGCCTTTGATACTACTTAGAAGAGGAGAGATTCTTTGTATCAATTAAGATACAAAGAATCTTAATTGTAGGGCTCTGTTGAGGTGAGGCCATTAGAAATATCAGTTCATTAAGTTGGACATATTTACACCTTCCTCACATTTATATAGCATTTTACAGCATGTATACTTGCATACTGCCTCTTATCCAATAAGGAAAGGAGAAGAGATAACATTTAACTATGAAGAAATAGAAGCTTGGGAATTCCCTGGAGGTCCAATGGTTAGGACTCTGCACTTCAACTGCAGGGGGCATGGGTTCCATCACTGGTTGGGAACTAACATCCCACATGCAGCACGGTGTGACCAAAAAAAAAGAAAAAAAGGAACAGAAACTTGAAGTTTCTAATAAGTTAGAAACTAACTTATTTGGCTATATGTATTCCTAGTGGCTCAAATGGTAAAGAATCTGCCTGCAATTCTGGAGACCCGGGTTCAATCTCTGGGTCAGCAAGATTCCCTGGAGAAGGGAATGGCAACCCACTCCAGTATTCTTGCCTAGAGAATCCCAAGGACAGAGGAACCTGGTGGGCTACAGTCGTGGGGTCACAAACAGTCGGACGCGACTGAGCAACTGAGCACACATGTAAAGGCGTAAGAGGTGAGTAAGGACTAGAACATGGCACTCTGGGCTCCAAGCCTGGGATTCTCACATGGTTTCACAGAACAGGCTGCAGACTAGAAATCCAAAGTTTGGCTTTGGGCTCTGGCTCTGTCAAGTACTAAATACTACTTTGAGCAAATTATTGAATATCGCCAATCTTCATCTACAGAATGGGATCCACTGTCAATGTCTAATGGGCACCACTGAGGTGGGGAAGTTCTTTGTAAACTCGAAACATACATGTGTAAATGAGTATTATTTCCATTGCTCTGTCTGGTGCTTGTCATCAAGATTATCATTATAGGGACTACTTCCTTGTCCACAGGTTGAGTCCATTCTCCCAATACAGCGGGCCTGGTTTAATCCATGGTCAGGGAACTAAGATCTCATAGGTCTAAACTAAGTCCTGGTGTCACAACTACGGACCTCGTGCACTGCAACAAAGGTCTAGTAAGCCAACCCCCCCCAAATCTCATAATAATATATCATTATAGCCATTTATGGCTTATATTTAGTGTGAAAGTGAAAGTTGCTCAGTAGTGTCTGACTCTTTGAGACCCCATGGACTATACAGTCCATGGAATTCTCCAGACCAGCCTATCCCTTCTCCAGGGAATCTTTCCGACTTAGGAATCTAACCAAGGTCTCCAACATTGTAGGTGAATTCTTTATCAACTGAGCTGTCAGAGAAGCCCTATATTTAGTGTGGTATAAGAGAAATCAGCCTTCAATATTCCTTACTTTTTATACTCCCTCTTTTCAAATCTTCTTCCCCTTGTGGATTTCAAGCTGCCCAGGAGTCCTAATTCCAGAATATGTTCACATTTAGTTCTCCCAGTAAAACCAACTCACTTGCCCTACATTCCACACACTTAAATTCCAGTTTTGCACATACGTCTAATCCATAGGTGGGAGATAAAATTTGCAAGTTAGTGTCTTAGTTAAGAGCTCTTTTCACATTTGCCTTATCTCAAATGAACTAGAGAATGCTGAGAATCTTGGCATAGCTGTGGAGAAGACATATGAAGCCAGGATGAGTTTGTCCTATGAGCTTTGGTGGTCAGCTGTGCAGGCTTTTGGGGAGTCAACCCCAATGTTTCTTGCATAATCCCTGATTCTTTACTGTATCCCAAGATGGAACTATTTTTTAGGGGTCTCATGTTTATTTCCACATGAAACTAAAAACAAAATTTAAAGGAAGACTATGGTTATGTCATTTAGAATGATCCAAGCAGGAAACCACCTCAAGTTTTAATTGTAAAGCAGATGCCTGTGTTGTATTGTTAAAGACAGAGGTTTGTGGAATAGTCCAGTATCTAGAAGGCAAAAGGCCTTGAGTTCTCCTGCTGCGTTCCACTTTGTCCTTCAGACTAGTCACTGAGCATTTTTGTCTCACTGAGCTAATCATGTCTGTGACATACTGATCAAAAATTATTTCACAGCCTTTTGCTTCTTATTTTAAGAACTGAACAAATGTACTGATTTGTGTAAATAAGACAGAGTGGAGAACTTTTCTGGGAAATGAGAGATTTTTTAAAACAACTGTCAGACTGGAAACTACAGAAGGTTTAATTAGCTGATGCTTGCAAAATACTTTGAAAATGAAACCATGATGTTCTTGCTAAGTATGATGAGTACCATTTATTCTTGGGTAAGTAAAAAGTCATATATTTTGAGACATTCAAATTTGGTGTACACTCTATAGAATACAAATTGTTATTTTTGCAGAAAGAGCAATTAAAACTTTTTATAAAAAATGCAGAAGTAAGAAAAAATTTTGAATATAGAGTTATTACTCTTGAAGACTTAAATATGCAGTGTTTATATGAAATTAGATAAATGTTATTTTGCCCAAATGTATGAACTTATTCAAAGGCAGCAGCATAGCTAAAAGTAAGGAGCCCTGGAATTTAAGTATAGTATAGAATTGGAAGATTTAAGTCTAGACCTGAACTATATAAATTAAAAAAAAACATTTATTTATTTATTTTTTGGCTGTGCTGGGTCTTAGTTGCTACATGTGGGATCTAGTTCCCCAACTGGGGATCGAACCTGGGACCCCAGCATTGGGAATGCAGTGTCTTAGCCACTGGATCACTAGGAAAGTTCCTTGACCCGAACTATATACTTTTTACTAGCCAAGAGACTTTGTTCAAGTCACTGGTTTCTTCATCTGCAAACCAGGAAAAACGATAGTAGTTTTCCTATTTATCTCCTAGGGTTGTTTTGAGACTCAAATGTGATCAAATAGTCATTTGACAATTTTACTAACTATAAAAATGAAAAAGATATCATTTCATTTTATCATTCATAAGGATAAAGATGCTTAATAACTGTAATAAGTAATAATTCACAGAAACTTCAATTCACCCCTTTAGTTAGAGTTCTTAAACTATTATCATTTTTTCTTGACTGTGCCACCTGATCTGCAAGACTTTAGTTTTCCAACCAAGGATTGAACTTAGGCTCTTAGCAGTGAAAGCATGGACTCCTAATCACTGCACCACCAGGGTATTCCCTTAAGTTATTATTTTCTTCCCTTTGTCCCATTTTTCCCCCTGTGGGAATACAAAGGTTAAAGATGAGAGATGGTGGGGAAATTCAAGGAGAGCCTTTTCCTTCTCTTAGATCCAAAGTTTCTCATTACCAAGTTTATAGGAGAACTCATCTGGGGTTTTACAAGATGACTGCTAGACTCTGTTTTATAGGTATGGCCTTTCTGAGGAAGCCCAGGATTTGAAATTTCAAATGCCTGGAGGTCTTCTACTGGCTGACCCATAGACCACCAAAACAAATATCCAGATGAAACATTGATATGGCAGAAACAGAACTAAATACCCACAAATGTCAACTCTATTCAAATTCATGTGAGTAGTTGTCTTGAGACAATTTCTAACATTTTTTCATTTAATATATATAAACATATGGTATGGTAATGATGACTGTAAATTTTTTGCTGCATCTTCCATTGAGAAGTGAAGTCAAATTCTCTTCCCCTTGAATCTGGACTGGCTTTAGTGACTTACTTGACCAAATGACTGAGGTGGAAGTGATGTCCTGGGACTTTGGAGGCTTGCTCATAAGAAGCCTTGGGATTTTGACCCAAATCTCTCAGAACGTTTTGCTTTGGGAGTTCCAAGTCATTTTGTAAGAGACTGTCACTCTACTGCAGACACGTTCAACGATCCCTGCTGACTCCAGCTTTCACGTGTCCTTGCAGACGCACAGTGTGTCTGAGTGGAACCACTACGGAGCTCATCTGCCAACTCAGTATCCCTGAGTGACGTGCCCAGACTCCTGACCCACAAAATCGTGAGAAATTGTGCAATAAGTGTTATTTGAAGGTCACAGTTTGTAAGCAGCAATGAAGAATTGCCATGGGCATTAAATATCTTGGGTGAAATATTCTTTAGAAGTAGAATCACTTATATTCATTAGTGTATTATTTTATTGAAAAAATAGGTTCTTATCCTTGGCTGGTTAATATAATAACTGATGCAATGGCTTATCTTTTTTGAGATTTTACTATGTGCCAGGTACTATCGTAAATATTTCACCCATGCATTATTCATGTATTCCCACTTGTCACCTCATTTCCGCTTCATAGAGTAGCCATCCATCCATCCATTCAAAGAGAGCTTCCTGCACATCTTTCTGACCACTGTGCCCAGTTGTGACTGAGAAGCATGGAAACCAAAGGATGCAAGAATTTCCAAAGGGGTGGCTTTGACATTCTCAAGGATCTCTTTCTTTCTAGCTCAGGAGAAATGAGTACATTCTTTCCATCTTGTAATGTGTAATTGAGGGATTACTTCAACTATATTTAGAGGATCCCCACAGGCTTATCTTAGGCAAGACTGTGCAATAACCCTGTTTTGCCATTTCTTCATCATTCCTTTCAGAGTTCCTTATCTGACTGTGCCACCCACCACTCACTAATCTCGTGTGTGCCTGCTCAGCACCTCTCTCCAAGGGATTTTCCAGGCAAGAATACTGAAGTGGTTTGTCACTTCCTCCTCCAGGGGATGTCCCGACCCAAGGATTGAACCTGCATCTCCTGCACTGGCAGGTGGATTCTTTGACGACAGAGCAACCTCGATCTGATTTCACAGCTTCGTATGGGATGGACCCTTGGAGGCAGTGCTCTGTTAGCCTCCTGAGGCATTTGACAGTCCTCTGGAAAATCACCACCCCTTCCTGCCCTGGGGTGTAGGGAAGAAATGACTTGGGCCGTATTTATTTTTCTTTCCTCAAATCATATTCTGATATTTGTCAATTTCCTCTTTCTCTGTGAATGTGGGGGTTTCTCATACTTACATTTATTCATCCCTCTCCCTTTTCTTGCATATCTTTGAGGCACAGACTTCTGAGTACTGTCAGAGGTGGATGTACCACAAGGCCAAGAAGCTCAAATTCCAGGGCTCCCTACTTGTGCAGGCTTCTTACAAAACCCTATGCCTGCTTTCAATTTTTCTATTTTTAAAAAAGAAGGGCCCGTACATTGTGTCAACTTCTGGTTTGCAAGTTCTGAATCCACTCCTGAGTATGGCTCACCTGAAGGCCTGTGGCGCTTGTCAATTACAGAATTAATAATTAAGTGATTTGCTTCCTAGGGCTAGTAGCATGACGAGTCACCTTTCAAAGCCGACCTCACCCCTGAAATGATCAGTTACATTAGTCCTATTCTTTGCCTGCCTTTAGGTCCTCTCTCAACCCCCTAATTTCTTTTATTCTCAACCTCCTTGGAATGTCTTTTTTCTTAATGCCAGGTTCTTAGCTTTCCCTTTGACTGCTCTTATTTGAATTTTCCTTATTAATTAAACTCTACCAGCACACAAAACCTCTTTGGATTCAATGGAAATTGTCTCTGCTCTTTTGTTAACAGAGTAAGTCGGTTGTTGAGTTCAGCTTGTTGGGAAAAGAATTTCAAGTGCTTTCGGCTCCGTGAATGTACCAAGAATCACTCACTGGGTTTGTTCTTTTCCAGGATTAAGAAAAACAGCAAGTCATACCTAAGAACAGTTCCAACTAACCTCATTCTCATGGTGTTGGGGAACAATGATGGGCTTTGAGGAGTAGTTTTGAGAACTGCTAACGAGAGCACTCACTCCAAGCAGAAGTCCCTTCAGAATTCAATTCATGGTCACACTGGCTTCTCACGTGGCCAACATGCTAAATCAGAGAACAACCGCCCACCCCAGGGGTGCAATGTCACGCCTTACCTGCCTTCTGTGAAAGCCACAGATCCAATAAACCCTAATGGATTTCGTGGCTGGGGTTTGGAGAGTTCTTTGAAAATAGAGTGAAAACCCTAGGCTTATTTATGCTGTCAGAGGGGACGTTCTAGAAAATTCTTTCAAGCAAGGAAACGACACAGCTGGTCCACAGCTGTGTGTTCTGCCTTTCCCACATTGGGAAGAGAGGCTGTTCCTCTGAACATCCATACATCTTCCACTTGCTCCTTCAGATTCATTCCACACCCACTCTCCAGCCTTCTCTATCCTAAACTGTCCCAGGGCCTGTGTGAACTGCATCAGCAGGTTTAATTGCATGATGCTTTCTGTTGGGTTCAGCCAGTGGGGTGCACTGTCAGGAGAGATTGGAGGGAAGGAGGAGAGTAAAATCAGGGAATATATTTTCTCAGCCCCCTCTTGGTGACTATATCCCTCACCTGAAGGTCGGTGGTCCTCTCCACACAGCATTTTCTGAGTTCAAATAGTCTTCCTCTCCCTGGTTCATATAAGTTTAGCTCCTACTAATCTATTCCTACAACCCCTTGTGATTTCATTATGCCCTGCTCACTCCTTAGTAAATCCCCCCTTCACTTCACTCTTCTCAAATTCCCTGGAGGAGGGAATGGAAACCCACTCCACTATTCCTGCTAAAAAATCTCATCAGCAGAGGAACCTGGAGGGCTACAGTCCATGGGGTCGCAAAGAGTCAGACATGACTGAAACACACTCAAGTCCACAGATTCAATTTTCCTGCTTGGATCCATCATTTCCTTGCTGGGACTTTAACCACACAGTTTTTTATTCAAATTTAGGATTCATGGGTTTAAATATAATTCAGATCCACTGCCAACAAAACTTCCTCCTGCTCCCCTGTCCTGCCCTGTTTCAAGTCTTTCTATAGTAGCTATAGGGACACATTCAGAATCCTAGGGTTGGTATACAGATTATTAGGATGAAGACATTTGAAATTCAATAGAAGCAAAAAGAAACCTTCTCAGAGCTTCCCTTGTCTAACTAAAAACAGAAAATTTGAGAAGTGAGAACTGTCATATAAATTCCCTCTTCAGTGTGGCTTCTACTCCCAGAAGAGAGACCAAGAGTGAATCTACCATAAGGTCTACTCCTCTTCAGGGGAGTTCTGTGACTCTGAAGAAGACCAAAAAACCACTTATATCTTCATAGACAAGTATCACAAACTCTTATCTCATTTGTTCTAAAAACTATTTGTCTTTCCTGAAGAAATCTTTTTGTTCTTCCCATGGAAGCTGTTTCTCTCCCTTCCCTTTCTCCCACTGTGTTAGGTAGGTAAGCCTTTAACAGCTTAAGGAAAAAGCAGAGACATTACATTACCAACAAAGGTTCGTCAAAGCTACGGTTTTTCCAGTAGTCATGTATGGATGTGAGAGTTGGACTATAAAGAAAACTGAGTGCCCAAGGATTGATGCTTTTGAATTGTGGTGTTGGAGAAGACTCTTGAGAGTACCTTGAACAGCAAGGAGATCCAACCAGTTCATCCTAAAAGAAATCAGTCCTGAATATTCATTGGAAGGACTGATGCTGAAGCTGAAACTCCAATACTTTGGCCACCTGATTCAAAGAGCTGACTCATTGGAAAAGACTCTGATGCTGGGAAAGATCGATGGTAGGAGAAGGGGACGACAGAGGATGAGATGGTTGGATGGCATCAATGGACATGAGTCTGAGTAAATTCTGGGAGTTGGAGATGGACAGGGAAGCCTGGTGTGCTGCAGTCCATGGGGTTGCAAAGAGTTGGGCATGACTGAGTGACTGAACTGAACTGAACCTTTGTTAGCCTCTCTATATGTGGGAATAACCCTTTTCTCCTGTTAATCTGTATTTGGTCAGTTTAATTTGCAGACCCCAAATACTTAACTTAAGAGGGCAGAGGAAAAAGTTTTTCCTCCCTTACATATCTTAGCAAGTGCAAGTATTTCTTTTTAAATGGAACATATCAGTCCTTATCTTTGGAGACAATAAAAAACTACAAGATCTTACATGTGACTAGCACTGAATTAAGATGATTTCACACAGGATTTGAAGGTGTTATAGAATAGAAGAATTTTAGGAAGAAATATGGGCAACTAGCTCTGGGAGTGTTTTTGTGTTGGAACTTGGCATTTTTCACTTTACTCTTCCATTTCCCCTTTCACGCAGTCTCTAGAATGTCCTGACACCAGGATTAATCTGGAGACTTGGGAAGTAAATGAGTCTCTCTGTTCTTTTCCTTTCACACACCAAAGGAAACACAACTCATTAGCTTAGGCTGACTGAACACTTCTAAAAATACTGGTTTTAGTTGATTAGTCCCAGAATGTGTAGAAATTTGCCTAATAAAGAGTAATCTACTTAGCCAAATTAAGACAAAATTGCATTTTGGATGAAAAATACTGCACAAGGGAATCTGTTGTTAATTGTTTTGGGACAATGGCTATTTTGGGTTTCATGGCACTGAAATGTACACACTGCATTCAATAACTGGCTATGACTCTCTAGAGATATTAACCCCTCTAACAAGATGCTGGGAAGCGTGAGGTGAGTTGGCCACCTCCAGCCATGACCATGACATCAGACCTTACTGTGGCCACCACCTAAACACAGGGTTTGGGAAAAATAAAACAATAAAGAACCAAGTTTAGAGTGAGAGTGGGTTGGATTTTCGTGTGTCACCTTTTGAGAAAAAAAAGGAGTTAATCATATCCAGATCTCAGGCCATGGTAATTTCCAACTTTCTACCCAGGTTATTTTTCAAATTATAAAAAAAACATTTATTTTTGAGCTCAATCACTTTGCATTGTTTTCCTATCACAGAAAGACATCAATCATCTGTTTTTATAGGTGAGCTGATGCTGGCACTTCCACCTCTCTGTCCCTCTGTGCTTATCTAAAAAGATACTGATGCAAGACCACTGGGTGTGCCAAGGTCTATGCCAAAAGCTCTAAGCTCCTGGTTTAAAAAAAAGCTTCCTGTAGTTTTCTCTGCCTATGTTTTAGAAATCACTGAAATATTGTCCTAGAAAGAGCTTAATCTATATCCCCTTAAAAGCTTGCTGTTATGTGTGCTGGAACCAGGAAGCAAGGAAGAAAAAGAGAAGGAAAGAAGACACTTGGGGTTCAGCATCTGTGTTTGGTTCCTTGGGAATTTGAACAGAATGCTTTGTCGATTTAGAGTTAGCTCAAAGTTGTCCCCAATAACAGGCTGTGAAAGCTACTGAACAAATGGTTTGAGAGTTAAAAATGATTCCACTGCACTAAGGCAGCATGAGGGACTTTCCTGGTTAAGTATCCGCCTGCCAGCGTGGGAGACATGGGTTTGATCCCTGGGTCAGGAAAATCCCCTGGAGGAGGATATGGCAACTCACTCCAGTGTTCTTGTCTGGGAAACCCCACAGACAGAGCATCCTGGAGGGTTACAGTCCATGCGGTCACAAAGAGTCAGACACGACTTAGCGAATAAACAACAAGAGAGGCAGTATGAAGATTTGACCAATCATGATGTCTTGAAACCAGCTACAGGTTTTCTTTGACCCGTAATCAAGATCAATTCTGACTTCTGTAGACTTTAGTCATCTTCCCTCTGTGTCTCTATCATTTTATATAGATAATTAAGTAACTCAACTTGAATCAAGTAAAAATACATTACTTTTGGGGCTATTAAGGGTCACGCTGAATGGTGGATTCTTATCCTTGTTTATTTACTTTTATTAACTTTATGGGCATAGCAGTTTATGAAACTATGGTAAACTTTGTGCTGTGCTTAGTCTCTCAATTGTGTCTGATTCTTTGTGACCCCATGGACGGTAGCCTGCCAGGTTCCTTTGTCCTTGGATATTCTCCAGGCAAGAATACGGGAGTGGGTTTCCATGCCCTGCTCCAGGGGATCTTCCCAACCCAGGGATTGAACCCAGGTCTCCCACAGGAGGATTCTTTACAGTCTGAGTCACCAGGGAAGTCCAAGAATACTAGAGTGGGTAGCCTATCCCCTCTCTAGGGGAGCTTCCCTACCCAGGAATCAAATCAGGATCTCCTGCATTGCAGGTGGATTCTTAACCAGCTGAGCTACCTGGGAAGCCCATGGTAAATTTTACCCTAGTATAAAACAGAACAGAACAAAACAAAGCAAAAACATTTATGTGTTCTTGTTCTGATCATACTCAATTAAAAACTTATGATTTGAGCTTCCCTGGTGGCTCAGTGGTAAAGAATCCACCTGCCAATTCAGGAGACATGAGTTCAGTCCTTGGTCTGGGAAGATCCCTCATGCCTTGAAGCAACTAAGCCTGTGCACTACAACTATGGAGCCTGTACTCTACAGCCTGGGAGCAGCAACTGCTGAAGTTCACCCACCCCAGAGCCTGGGTTCTGCAACAAGAGAACCCACTGCAATGGGGAGCCCGCACGCTGCAATGAAGACCAAAAGTAAATAAATAAATAAGTGACCCCTTGGAAAAAAAATTGCAAGTTGATTGGATGCTCCTTCTAAAAATATTGCCCATATTGGGAACTAGGCCGCAAATCTGGGTCTTACACTTACTCAGTGGACTAGAGTGGTTATGTGGTAGCAATAGTGATGTGATTGGAATGTGATTGGTAGTTTCATTGTTTTAGCAAGTACAGACTTTTGCAAAGTATTTATGAAATATGAGAAGAGTCTCCATTAATCTCAACTAATTTTTAGGAATTTGGGGTGACCTTTCTTCAAGCAGCATGGCAGTTTCTCATTATCCTCAAGAGAATGAGTTGACTGAAGGGGTGGCATGGGGCATTAAAGATGTTAGGAAAAGGACTTCTCTAGTGGTCCATTCATTGGTTAAGACTCTGAACTCTCAAGGCAGGGGGCCCAGGTTCGATCTCTGGTAGGGAACTAGATCCCAAATGTGGCAACTCAGACCTAGAGCCAAATAAAGAAATGAAAATAAATAAATGTTAAAAAGATGTCAGGAAAAGATTATAGGAAGATATTGACTTTACAAACTAACCTTTTTTTTTTTTTTTCTTGTTTGACATGGCATTCCACATTCAAGAAGAGAATCAAGAATGTGTACATGGAGGATTTACTTTGCTCAACCAGTGGATCCTGAGACAGGAGTTTAGATACTCTCAGGATCAAATAAGAACATATTTGTCCTTCTTATGGGAATGGAAGTAATAATAGTATGACCATTGTTCCTAAACAAGGCAGGTCAAGGTCACTGCAACTTTTCTGCATAGTTGCTTAAGAGAGAAGACAGAACACGGACACATCCTCAAGTCTGAAATCTCTTTGTTGAGTTTGCTTTTGTATCTAAAGGATTAGCTTTCACAGTGGGAGAGATTGTAATTGGATTTCACCATGAAAGGAGATTGTAATTAGATTTCTCAGCAGGTCTATGAGCTTTGTCCCTGGAAAAAAAAAAAAACAGAAAAGGCCTGAATAATCTTCCCTCTAGCTAGAAGGGTAACCCAGCCAAGTCGGCAGAGATTGGTCTGAAAGGTACGGGTAGAATGGGCCATGTGGGTGTCAGCCACCCTTGACCTCTGATAGAGTAACGTCAGCTCTGGTCTCTAAGACTAAGTGTGTGGTCCTTCAGGTTGAGGGTAGAAAGCAGTGCAAGTAATAGCTAAATATTGCTTGGCATTTGGTAGGAAACATAGGATATTCCTCTGAATGAAGCCCTCTGACCCTTGGTCTCTCTGTCTCTTGGTTTCCTAAAATTTCTACCTCTTAGACAAGGCAAGGGCACCTAAAGTTTGGTATATTCTAGAATTTGGCATTCTCCATCTAGATTTAGACAGAATTTACACAAACAACCAGAAAATATTTTGGGCACTGTGGTTCATTTTGAGTTCTTATTTGTTTTGGTTCCATTTCAGTTTCTATAATATTTTCTAGAAGTTTAAATTGGAATAGGATTGGATCAGAGTAGTTATTGTATTTGATTTATTTTCAGCTCCTACAGATTTTTAAAGAAAGAACATGAGTTTAAATTTACATTTAAAATGTCACATTTTATTTTTAAAGTTCTGCTTGTTGCCTTGCCATATAAATCTACTTACTCCAACTATCTATCTCCATGGGGTACTCTATATCTGACTATATCTCTTCTCTCTTCTTATCTCCCAGATCTTTATTTTTCTCCTAAGCATTGACAAGCCGTCTGACCACTGAACTGGAATGGAAACACGGCCTTCTATGCCTTTAAAGTCAGGAATGGGCTTAGAGTCTACTCTTTTCCATCTCTTGTGTTGGCTATGTCGACTCTTTGGAAATCTTTCAAGTTTTTCTAATTGAATTCTCATGTTGACTCAAGTTCCTCAGGCAGCCAGGATATACTCTACCATTGTTGGTTCCTTCATTGGCAGCCTCAGCCAAACTTATAAGTCCTACTCCTTCTCTTTGAGACCTAGGAAACTTCCTTTACCATTTTCAGTTTTCAAGGCAGATGATGACTACCTGATCTGATCATCTTGCCTCACTGGAAGTAAGAAGAACTGAGCATGACCATTTTCCCTGTTGCTTCACTTTTCTTCTTACTGTTAGTATCTTGTTTCCCGGAGTATGTATGTCCACACTTCCAAATAAGGCCAGGTATCTTTGGTGAAGTGTGTTTATATCAGGGGAAGACTGTAGGCTGCTATTTTTAGTAATTATTACAGCTATGGAAAAATTTCCCTTCAAGGAAATGGAGTGAACAAAATGATTATTATAGATACTTCATTATCAGACTCAAGCAGAACATTCTCCTCCACCCTGCCTTTACACATAGCCAAGTTATCAGAGAGCAAATCCCTTAGTCACATTTTGGCTAAGGTATACATGTTGTTACCTGATCCAAAGTTAACTCTGTTGCTTAAGGGCTTTTAAAGTATTAGTGAATCTCTTGGGAGAGCTCTATAGCTGGGTGTTACAGTAATTTGAAGGATTAAGAAAGATGACTTTCTATTTCGAGGTCTCTACTGAATCACCATTTGATATCAGAGTATTCCAACCCTTCCAGTGTATGATACACTCAGACTCACAGATGCAGACTTTTCTAAGGCTCTGACCTTCACTTCCCTGTCATCTTGACCAACTGAACCTGCATCACTTTGCCGACAAAGGTCTGTATATTTAAATCTATGGTTTTCCCAGTAGTTGTGTACAGATGTAAAAGTTGGACCATAAAGAAGGCTGAGCACTGAAGAAGTGATGCTTTCAAAATGTGGTGCTGGAGAAGACTCATGAGAGTCCCTTGGACTGCAAGGAGATCAAACCAGTCAATCCTAAAGGAAATCAACCCTGAATATTCATTGGAAGAAATGGTGCGGAAGCTGAAGCTCCAATATTTTGGTCACCTGATGTGAAGACCCAACTCATTGGAAAAGACCCTAATGCTGGGGAAGATTGAAGGCAGGAGAACAAGGGGACAATAGAGGATGAAATGGTTGAATGGCATCACTGACTCAAAGAATGTGAGTTTGAGCAAGCTCTGGGAGATGGTGAAGGACAGGAAAGCATGGCATTGCGCAGTCCATGGGGTCACAAAGAGTTGGACATGACTGAGCGACTGAACAAAAACAACAACTATGTGAGTCTAGGCAGGGATAGATACTGTTCATACCCATTGGATCTTCAATTCTAACCAGAACTGAATATTAAACATGACTCAAGCAGAGGATAATTATTTTTAGTGCTTAGGGAAGGGGTGTTATGGGGACCTGCTTAGGCTTCATGTCTCCCACTGCCCTGCCAAGGAGCTGGCCTTTTCTCTGTTCCTCAAATATACCATGATCCCTCCTGCTACAGGGTCTTTGTACAAAGTATTGACACACTCAGAATTCTCTTGTCAGCACCCACTTGCCCCTACCACCACTGCCCAGCACACACAGTTCTCATAAAGTTAATCTTTGTAGAGCCTTTGGATCAAGGGAAGCCATCACTGACCTTGAGTGGAGGTCAGGTTCCTTATATACTTTCTTAGAACAAAGGTGCTTTGCCTTCTTAACACTTATTAATCAGCATATAATTATACTCAATTCATGCTCCATATAATGCAAACTCCCTCTTCCCCAAATCAAGCCACAAAAAAGAGGGATTTGCCTTACATTCTAGTACTTCCGATGTCTCCTACACGAAAGGTGGTTGTCTCAATTATTTCATTGTCAACAACAAAGTACCGTTTCAGGCAAACAACCCGAAATGATCTCAAGCAAGGCTTATTTTTGATCTTAAGGTCACCTGGACAAGAAAAAAGGAGATGAAGATATTTAAAGCAGATTTAGTAATTATTCCTGAGGCATGACTTCATTTTTGCAAGTGTTGGAATCACACAGTTTTAGAAAACTACCCTTTATAGACTCAGGTGGTTTTAAATAAGCCCTTTAAAGAGCACTGGAAAAAAGTCATATAGTCGGTAATTAAATGGAGAGATCATAATCAGAGGATGAGAATTTATGCCTGGGGCTCAAATCTGCAGCACCAGCAGATTTTTGAGAAGTGACTTTCAGAAGATGAATGATGCACTATTCTCTATTAGATAATTACAGAGTGGATCCAGTGAACACAATGATGCTAAAGATGCACAGAGAGAGTTTTAAGTTTAATGTCATTTCATAAAATAAGAGAATGGGAAAAATTATTTTTAGAAGCATAAAATATTTAAAAAGATATGAGATTTAAAATAATGTATTTGTAACAATAGAGTAAGTGTCTTAGGTATACATTACAATATATTATCCATCTGTGCACTTAGGCTGGCCAAAGACTTTGGCTGAGGATCTTTTCATTAGAGAAATGAAGGTGACTTTTTGTTTGAGGTCACCTTATGTTTGGGCAAAGATATTTTAAAAAAAATTATGAAAATCTAGCTGATTTACAATTTTGTGTTAATTTCTGCTGTACAGCAAAGTGATTCAGTTATACATACACACATATATGTTCTTAACAAAAAATATATATTTTTCCACTTTTTATTACTGCAATGATTTGATTAATACCTGTCTCCCTAACTACATAGTAAGTGCTGCAAGAACACAGCCCTTCTCTGTTTGTACCTGCAGTATTCCAGGCATTTCACACAGAATTGTTGTTCATCCACTCAGCTGTGTCCAACCCTTTGTGACTCTGTGGACTGTAGCACACCAGGCTTCCCTGTCCTTCACTATCTCCCGGAGTTTGCTCAAACTCACGCCCATTGATTTGGTGATGCCATCATAGTAGTCATTTGAGACATAAGATAAAAGTATTATTTGTTTCAAGACCTGAAGAAATAAGTAATATTTCAACACTGAGGAAACTAAAATGGAATTTTGTTTTTTGGCTGCACCATGCGGCAAGCAGGATCTTAGTTTACTGACCAGGGATCAAACCAGTGCCCTCTATGGTGGAAGCACAGAGTTTAACCACTGGTCTGCCAGAAACTGAAAAAAAAAAAGCATTTTAATGAAAGATAAGATGCTTTGATACCTTTTGCCCTGGCATTAATTAAGATGAGAAGAATCTTTTTTACTCTTTATAAATGTAAAAATCCTCAATTATTCCCTTTTATCCTCTTAAGACACTCAAGGGTTCATGTTTATACAGTGACAGTTCTGAGGCCTGTTTTGGTCATAGTTTACTTACTGGGAGATTCACGGTTTAAAAAGGTCATTCTTATCAGAGTTAGACCTAATGAGAAGAGTATTAAAATAGCTAAGACTTCTTGAGTATTTCCATCCATCGTTTCAGTGAACGCTACAACAATCTATGAGTTAGCTGTTATTCCCATTTAAGACACAGGGGAAACTGAGGCTTGGTGAGCTTCACAACCAAACTTTACCACTGGTCAGAATCTGTAATAAGAGTCTTACACACTGTAGCTCATTCAATTCCCATGACAAATTTATGACCATTATTATCTTTCTTTTATATATGGGAGGATGAGGTGAAGAGTGGAGAAGATAAAGAAATCTAGAGTCTGAGTGTCAGGATTCCAGGAAACTATCCCCTGTATCCCCTTGATTGATAAACGCTTGGATAAGCTCATGGTGGAGCTGGGAGGAGGTAGTGGGAACTCGGAAAATGGCTCTATTGTGGGATGTGCAGCCTGTGATAGAAAGTGAAGTCCTTGCTTTTTTTTTCCTCCTTGGCCTTCCCGGTGGTTGTTCCCTGCACTCCACCGTTTAGTAACTTTCTTGTTCATTGTCTTTATACCCATTCATTGACTCTTTAAAGGAAATGTTTGGCTACTGCCACTGTTGTACGTAAGTTGGTTGCATAATAGGAAGGAAAGAAGCCAGGACGGGAGGCTCCATTTCTAAAGAAGGCTTTTTAAAGTCGACTAAGAGTGATTTCACAGAGAGGGTGGTGAAACTCGAGTCTCTCTATAAGCTTTCATTGCTATGACGACAGGCTGCTCCTGCCGCTTGTAGCCAGAAAAAGCAGCTGACATTTCGGTCCTAGGAACATAGGGGAGAGGTTTACAAAAACAAGAAACAAAACCGGAACCCTGGCGTGTGAATTTCTGTTTTGGAGAGAGAGAGAGAAAAAAAAATACCCCTGAGAGCAAGTCAAAACCCCTATTCTTGCCTTTAGAAAAGATAAGAAAGGAGAAATGTTGGGGCCTTCTCTCCCATCCAAGTAGCCAATAAAACAGATTTGAGCACAAAGCCCCATTTCGTCTCACCCCTCTTAACAGCAATCTGAAACAGAAAGCTCACTTTGGTTTCACTTGACTTGGCCATTATGAAGCAACTAATTGATAAAGCAGTAATACTTTATGTTGAGCTTCTTCCCGCACCTCCCACCCACCCACACACAAGGGAATTCACTAGGGTCAGATTTATTTGTTTTTCCATTTCTTTGGATCCAAAGACAATTCAAAGAATATTTCTTTCTTGACCCCCAGTTTAACTGCCAGAAAAATTATTCCAAGTGTGTAATCAAACACTTCCTCACTAGACTGGGTTTGAGCCACATACAATATTGATATTATGTATAAGACAGGCAATTGTGAACATATTATATAGCACAAGGAACTCTACTTAGTGCACTGTGGTGACCTAAATAGAAGGAAAGTCTAAAAGGAGGGGATATATGTATATGTATGGTTGATTCCTTCTGCTATGCAGAAGCTAACACAACATCGCAAAGCAAGTATGTTGCAATAAAAATGAGTCAAAACAAAAACAAAAACTTCTTCACTGTGTGTCTAGTATTCTGCCAGGTGCTGTACCTGACATTAAAAAAAACACCTTATATAAATCCTACAACGACCCTAGTGTAGGCATTATTATCACTATTTGCTTAATAGGTGGGTAAATTCAGTCCAGAAGGTGTGATGTGATCCCGCAAGCTCACATAGCCTGTAAGAGGCAGAAGTCAGGATTAAACTTAGGCATGTGAGACTCTGGAACCCATGCTCTACCTACTTTTCTCAGCATAGACCTGGCATTGACATTTTATTTTATAGCAAGTGTGTAATCTACAAGGAAGAAACCTTGAGGGGAAACCTAGAGTAAATTCCCTTTCTTCAGAGTTCCATTTATATTAGCTATGATCGATAGATTGATTCAAATGTATCAGACATAGCTAATCTCTCCATTCTCACAACAGATCACTAAGGCAGTGACTAATTTTAAGATCTCAATTTCCACAAATGAGGGCATTGAGGATCAAAGAGTCATTTTCACAAAGTCACAGACCCTGGAAAGCCCAGATGTAAACCAGATCTGTATGTTTAAAGAGCTCATGTTCGTACTCACTTTATTACACCATCTCCCTACAGTCAGTCAAGACCATACCACACACTCTGTTCCTCAGACTTCTAACCATCTTTTGATGCCCAAGATAAAAACCAGGCTAGTCTCAGGTGGTACCACCATTGCAAGCACAGTCTTTGGGAGAAGATGCTCTGTGGGCCTTGTGTGAACCAGTTCCTAGCCTAATTGGACATCCCTTGGGCAGCCAGGCCTACAGGGGAAGTTCCTCTGAATTTTGGGGGCTTCCTTCTCCTTCACTGGAGGTGATTCCAAAATGATATGTGGAGTCTGAAAAACAGTCACTTATATTCTTGGGGGGAAAAAGATTCCCAACACATTCTGGACTTGTGCTAAACTTAAATAAAATAGCAATGTTTTACATTACAAATCAACTGAATAAAAATAGCAAGCAGTTGAGAGGAAATGAAATGAAAAATGTTTGAAATTGTCCAGACACATCACTATTCATTTCATTTCTGTCATCACTATTTATTATTTTTACTTAGTTGATAAGTGAAACTGTGCCTGAGTGCGCCTATTGGGGATTAAACACCGAAGGATCTGGAAAGGAGCGCCCAGGACTTGAATCGCTAAATGGCTGCACAAAAATCCCCTGAAAGAAAATAAACAAGATTCATTAATAACATGTATATATTCTTTTCCAAAATGTGGAAAGCAGCACTGGATAGTCAGTAGATGAAGCAGACTGCTGTGCTTTGCTGGGTCTTACTGAATGGACAGAAATATAAACTTAAATCTTTCCTGAAAGCAGTGTCCTTCTTTTTTTAAATAGTCATAGTGAATGACAGTCATAACCATCAGGGTTGAGCTGAATAAGCTGTGAACTGAAAAGGACTGATATCCATGAGAAACAGGAGAATGAAAAAAAAGATTTCTGCTGAGTTGGACCAAGTGAACATTTCTATTCAGCGTACTTAGGCCCTGGGCCAGAGGGGAGTTCGGATACAATGCCAAGGTGACATATTTAACCTCTTTGCGGATTAATGGCCGTTCAAAAGGGATACACTCTCTGCAAGGCCTCTTGGTTATAGTATCAACAGCGTGGATCTGCAGTTGAAAGCACGGTTTTCTCCTGCAGGGTGACCTCTAATTCCCAGGAGGAATGAGGGAGCATGGCTTGCATTATTGTTTCATTTTAGAAGATAGAGTCAGAAATGAAGGTACCTTACAATATAGGCGTTATGACAATTTTTTAGCTCTTTGATTCCCCTCCCCCTTTATCTCTTCCTAAATAAGACATTATTAGGAATTAGGAATTTTGTGTATGTGAGCATGCATCCTAAAAAAAATAATGGAAGGAGACAAGAGACAATGAGTCAGAAAACTCTAAAAGGGAATCAGGAAAAAAATAGTCACAATAACGAAAGAAATTATCAAAGGTGAATATAATACTATAGAAATTTTCTTATCTTTTGGAAAAGCAATATGTTCCATTTCTACATTGCTATTAAGAAAAAGACTGGGACAGTGGTGATGATTGAATAACTTCAGATAATTTAAACAGGGAAAATACTCAAATTACTTTGGTTTGAAAGTTCATTTTTAATAACCACTTTCCTTTTGATTTATTTAATACAGTTAGTCAAGTATTTCTGCAAAACACATTTCAGAATTCAGACTTCACCAAGATCTGAATGCTAGTCTGGCCGACAATATTTCTACACTTCTAAGCATCATTTATTAGTATTTGCCTTTTACCCATGGGGAAGAAAAGGAAACACGAATCTCCTGTTAAAATTCCCTAGTAAGTAGTTTTTCTGTAAATCATGCAAAAGGATTTTTATTTCATTGTTGTTGTTAAAGAGTGGCTTTGTATTAGGCAAAAATATTAGACCTCTCAATCCGATCATGCAAACTAGGTTAACAAATACAATTAAGCCGATACAGTAAACTTCTTAGAATTTACCTTCAGGTAGGTGGCTGGACCCAGAGCCTTGGCAGAAAATTGCAGCTGAATTCTGTCTTTGCACACAGCCTGGAAATAAGTTTGACAAATGCCCAATACTCTTTAAATCTCTTTCCTTGTTTAGCTCTGCTTCTTTGCCCAGAAACACATTCAGGTCTATTGGAGTTGAAATTCTGCTGCTCTGTCAACTCATCAGGGTCTGAGGTGACAGACGAATTCGGAGGTTGGCACTGGGACGTATTTCAGACTGTCATCGTTTTTTTTGTTGCAGATTCCCGCAGTTCTCCCGCGGTCCAGCCTCTCCGGAGGAGGGTGAGGGTGTGCTGAGCGTCACAGGCAGTGCAGACCCACAGGAAGGAGCTCACTCTGCCCGAGAGAATGGAGTTAACTGTCCTCCCCTCAAGCTGTTGTTCTCAGAGGCTCATAACTTGGCTAGAATATAAGCACTTGGCTCCTTATGGTTTTTCTTTTTTTTTTCCTTCTCTTTTTCAAACAACTCTAAAAGGTTTTACAAGCAGGATCTCTTTTGTGGGGTTTTTTAATTTTAAAAGAGACTGAAAAGAGACTCCATGCTGTGGTTTCTTCCTAAAGGAAATTGGGGGGTGTGTGTGTGGGGGGTGGTTAAGGAAGGGGAAAGAATTATCGTAGCAGATGCATTTTTACATCCCCTGTGCAAAAACTGTTCTCACGAATGGGTCTGAATTTAGTAACAGCAGGATATTGCAGGTACTTTAACCTTTTCAAAATATGACCTTCAGAAATTTACATATATACGAAGCGTTATTCCTTCATAGTAGGATCACTTATATGCTGATCCAGAAATGTTGCAGTTCATAAACTATTCTTTCCACAACACAACTCCCTACCATAACCCCCTGTATAATGATTGATCTGTAAGAGGGAGCTTTCCCATGAAATAGACTTAGCATTTTCATTACTTCTATATGTGTCTCATCTCTTCCACTGCAACTTAAACATTTACTGAACATTTGTTATGTGTCAGACACTGGTTAACAGTTTTTTATGCATCCATCTCAGTTGATCCTACCAAGTCTACACGAAGTGACCATCATGTCCATCGATGATAGTGTGGTTTGGTGGGAAATTCTGCATGTTTGAGGCCACACTGCTTGGGTTTGCACATTGGTTCCTAACTATGTATGACATGGGATGAGTCGCATAACGTCTCTACGCTTCAGAATCCTTATCTGTAAGATGTGGATACAAATAAGGAGATGATAATAGTGTCCATCTCAGGCGGCTGCTCTGCCTTGTAAGTAGGTAAATACCTCCTGCCACTCAATAGACCCTCAAATGTTAGTGATTATGTTTTACACAAGGAGACGGGAGCTTGCTGAAGCTGAGTGACTTTTCCAGGGTCTCTAGCTCGTAGACTGTGGAGCAGGATTCCAACCCAGCTACCTTGCTGACCAACTCTACTCAACTAGGCTCTAACAATACCTTCTCCCGGAGCTGTGAGGTCCCTGAGGGTGGGAACGTGCCTCTTTTTCTTCATGTGCCTAGCACAGCGCTTGGCATAATGTGAATGTTCCATTAACATTAGGTAGGTCAGAGTTTAATGTAACTTTAAGTTTTACTACTTTCATGCCAAAATCAGCACAAAAGCCAAACAACATTATCAAAAAGAAAGAAAAACCCCACCGGTAATTCTAGGCAAATATGCCCTCGGACAATTGTCTTTAGTCACTTTAGAAACATTGGCCCTATTTATTTTTCAGATCAATGCAAGAGAAAGGTAATAAGAATTATCTCAGTTTTGCAGTTGGGAAAATTTGGGAGCAGAGGAAACTGGGCAAGTTGCCTAGGAATTGCAAACAAGTCACGGTGCAGCTGGGAACTGTCTCAGTGTCTCTGCAATCAGGATCGCTTGTTCCAAACCGCCTTGCCGGGTGCAGGATGAAATGACGTGATGTCCTTTTGCCTCAGACAATGGGATGTTTTTCCTTAGCCAAGGTCTGGGGTGTGAGCAGTCTCCTCAGAGAAGGATCAAAGGGGTGGGCTGTGTTAAACTCCAGTTATTCTCTGCCTCTGCACACATCTGGGTCTGAGGGGTGTGGGAGACATGGGCACCATTTCTTCAAAGGCTCAGAGGACCTCTGGTGTGATGGGACTCCTACAGGGAACGTGTGTGCGAGCTCAGTCACTTCAGTCGCGTCCAACTCTTGCGACCCCATGGACTGTAGCCCGCCAGGCTCCTCTGTCCATGGGATATCTCTCCAGGCAAGGATACCAGAGTGGGTTGCCATTCCCTCCTCCAGGGGATCTTTCCAACCCAGGGAAGGAACGATGTCTCTCCTTCATTGAAAGGCAGGTTCTTTACCACTAGTTCCACCTGGGAAGCCCTACAGGGTACTGAGGGCAACCTTTACCGAAGAACAAGCTTTACCTGGAAAGGCTAAAGGAAATTTTCTCTGGGACCTAAAGTGTTAACTTCTTGTAACATTCCCCTTTTGTTTGACATGGCTTCATGAGATTGGTTTCAGGTAATTATATCAATTCAATGAGAATGTAGGGAAAGTTTCAGCTGGAGGGCTGTGGGAGAAATATTTGACCAATGAAAGTATTTTTTCTAATACTAAAATGGATATTTTATGTTTTTACAAAATGATCCTAATAAAATTTCTTACAGAAATCTGTTAACATAACAAATAACTTGGTTAGAGCAAACTGGATTTATCTTTCAAATGTAAATATGTACCTAGGGAATCTGTAGGTGGCAAACCTTGAGAATTTTGACTCTCAGTTATACAGGATTTTGCTCTAGGTCTTATTAATCTATAACGATTAAAAAGACCCATTGTATTTCTTACAACTAGATACCAGAGAAAAGAAAGAGTGTGTGTATTTTAGTAAAAAGGACCTTGAATCCGCAATATCTAAGCATGACTTTATTTTGGGAATGTTTATGGGCAGATATCCAAACTAATTGTTTCTAAAATTGTTGTTTCTAAAATAGTTTACAGCTCATGAAGCTGAGGACAATAAGCCTACACCAATACTACACTAACAGATGGAGCCATGGAATGGATTTAGAAACTTAGCCAGTATCTAAATGTGATGGGAGAACTTTGATAAAAAGGAGCTTATTACATTCTTGCCTATGAATTGACCCACATAAAATCAGCTTTGGTCAGAAGGGTCCAACAGAAGTCAGACCCTTGAAGCGTTTTTTCAAAGTTGGTGTTTTTTCAAGCTTTTAATGCTAGGAGTCCCTTTTGCCCTGATGAAAGCTGTGGCCAAGCTTCTAAAGTTCATCCATGAACCCCCCTTCTCCCAAAGGATTCCATGAAGTTAAGAACCTTTGATTCAGGTTAAGGGCCAGGGAACACATTCATCAGTCCTCAAGCATTGGATAAGTCCTTTTGTTATACACAGCACAAATCTCTGGGTGATAGGAGAGAAATGTCATAGTTCCTGCATCTTAGGAACCTAAGAGACAAGAGTACACTCATTGTCAGAAGGGGGCATGGTTCCCTTGGACAAGTTGTTGATGAACAATTAATCAGCTGATCTAAGAAAAAAAAGGAAAATTTTAATAGAGCCAGATTTGAGCGTTATGGCCCTGGAAGAACATCTCAGCAAGCTCTGAGACTTGTTTCACACATTAGAAGTCAAGGCACGGTTATACAAGTTTTTTTGAGACAGAGGGCTGTACATCAAATGACATATTATTTTGTAAAATTTATTTTACATTGGAATATAGTTGATTAACAATGTTGTGTTATATTCAGGTGTATATCAAAGTGATTTAGTTATATATACACATGTATCTACTCTTTTTCAAATTCTTTTCCTGTTTAGGTTATTACAGAATACTGAGCAGAGTGATACAATAGGTCCTTGTTGGTTATCTATTTTAAATATAAGCACTGACAGACTTATAGAATGATCAGAAGACATTGTTACTGACAATTTACCTACTCTAGATCTGAGTGTCATCATGTTGGTTCATGTGACCCTACACAAGATCAAGAAGGAATGTGACTTTTTTAAGTTGTGTTGATGTTAAGAGAACTTTGCTCTTTATGGGTGAGCAGGTATTCCTGCTGATGAGGGGATGGCTGGTCCTTCTATACTGTAGATATGCAATGCACAGTGAGGGAGAGAGGAGAAAAAAGGGCAGAGAAGAATTGTTTATATTTAAATTTTTCTTGTCGTCCCACAAAATATGAATTCTGTTTCACATAGTGGAGAGTCCCAGGTAAGAAGTGAGTTTGGATGAAAGGAAGATGTAGTGACAGCAGAGTATTGACATTTATATTGGCCAAGACCTAGTCTGTAGAACCTTCTCCTTGCTGATGCCCTGTGTTAGTTTTCTAGGGTCACCATAACAAAGTACACACACTGGGAAGCTTTGTTGTTGTTCAGTTGCTAAGTCGTGTCTGACTCTGTGATCCCATGGCCTGTAGCTTGTCAGGCTCCTCTGCCTCCACTATTTCTTGGAGTTTGCTCAAATTCATGTCCATTGACTTGGTGATGCTATCTAACCATCTCATCTTCTGTCACTCCCTTCTCCTTTTACCTTCAATCTTTCCCAGCATCAGGGTCTTTTCCAATGAGCTGGCACTTCATATCATGTGGCCAAAGTATTGGAGCTTCAACAACAGTCCTTCAATGAATGGTCATGGTTGAGTTCCTTTAGGATTGGCTGGTTTGATCTCTTTGCTGTCCAAGGGACTCTCATGAGTCTTTCCCAGCACTACAATTCGAAAGCATTAGTTCCTTGGTGTTCAGCCTTCTTTATGTTCTGGAGGCTGGAAGTCCAAGACCAAGGTGCTGCCTGGGTTGGTTTCTCCTGAGCCTTTTCTCCTTAGTTTGTAGATGGCCGTCTTCTCATTGTGTCCTCACTTTATCTTCTTTTTTTTCTGCTCTAAACACCCCTGGTGTCCCTTCCATGTTTTATGAGGGTGCTGGACCTATTGATTTAGGGTCCTACCCTTTGACTTCATTTCACCTTAGTTGAAATAACCTGTTAAGGCTCTTTCTCCAAATCCAGTCACATTGGGGTTTAGGGCCTCAACATATGAATTTGGAGGGGCATAACTCAGTCCATAGCATCCCATGTATCTTTCAGATTTTTAAAATTTATTTCTTTATGGATCTTACTTCTGAGAACCACACTCATTTCTCAATTCTGGCTTAGCCACTGACCTCTTTCTATGGAATTTCTTCCATTCCTCTGCATTACCATCATATCTTGACACTGAGCCATTTCAGATCTCTCAGTTCTGTCTTGGTTATCAACTCATTCAGTTAATTTCTCTTTTTTACCTTTGTAACGTGGTGGGCTACAGTCTATGGGGTCATAAAGAATCAGATATGACTGAGTAATTAAAAAGCAAGAGAGTTGCAAATATGCAAGGTATTTTGCTAAATATCATTTGTTGAATGTAATTAATTGCCATCTTTCTCCTTATAACTCAAAAAAAAAAATCAAAAGAGGAAGATTGGTTAGGGTTGGGTGAATTTTATATGTCAGGCTAAGCAGTTTGGCTTTTTTATCATTAGGTAAAAGGGAGCTCTGGAAGATTAAAAAAAAGTAGGAAGGCAAAAACATAAAATACATCAATCAAGACAGATTATGCTGCAATAACAAAGAACTCCAGAATATCAGGGGCCTACAACAAAAGTTTTGTTTTCAACCTTGTTCCACGTTTACTGTTCAGTTCAATTCAGCTGCTCAGTCATGTCCAACTCTTTGCAATCCCATGGACTGCAGCTCACCAGGCCTCCCTGTCCATCACCAACTCCTGGAGTTTACTCAGACTCATGTCCATTGAGCCAATGATGCCATTCAATCATCTCATCCTCTGTTGCCCCCTTCTCCTCCTGCCTTCAAACAGGGTCTTTTCTAATGAGTCAGCTCTCTGTATCAGTATTGGAGTTTCAGCTTCAGCATCAGTCCTTCCAATGAACACCCAGGACTGATCTCCTTTAGGATGGATTGGTGTGATCTCCTTGCAGTCCAAGGGACTCTCAAGAGTCTTCTCCAACACCACAGTTCAAAAGCGTCAATTCTTCAGCCCTCAGTCTTCTTTATGGTCCAACTCTCACATCCATACATGACGACTGGAGAAACCATAGCTTTGACTAGATGGACTTTTGTTGACAAAGTGCTGTCTTTGCTTTTTAATATGCCGTCTAGGTTGGTCAAAGCTTTTCTTCCAATGGGCAAGCATCTTTTAATACCATGGCCGCAGTCACCATCTGCAGTGATTTTGGAGCCCCCAAAATAAAATCTGTCACTGTTTCCATTGTTTCCCCATCTATTTATTTAGAGTTTATTGTACTCTACTGAAATTCTGCTCTGCATTGTCTTTACTCCAGGATTCAAGTTGACAAACACAGAAAGAAGAGGAAGAAATATGGCAAATTATGCTTAGCTCTTTTTATCAATTAATTTTTATTGGAGTATAATTGCTTTACAATGTTGTGCTGTACAACAAAGTGGATCAGCTATATGTGTACATAAACTCCCCTCTTTTTTCTTTCCATTTGGGTTACCACTGAGTAGCAGCAGATTCTCAATAGTTACCTATTTTATACATAGGATCAATGATCAAACTATGCTTAGTTCTTAAAGTTTCTGCCAGGGTGTGATACACATCACTTTTGTCCACATTTCATTGATCAAAGGCTTGAATATATTGAGGCTTGAATATATCTTTTAAGAAAAAATGTTGGCTGCACTGGCCCAGGCTTTATTGCAGGGCACAGGCTTAGTTTCCCATGGCATGTGGGATCTTAATTTCTTGACCAGGGATTGAACCTGCATTCTTTTTGCTGCAAAGCAGATTCTCAACCACTGAACCACCAGGGAGGTCCTGAATATATCTTTTTGAGGGATACAACTCGACCCACTACAAGGCGGGTTGCAATTTAGCCATAAATTTCTGGTTGACGAAAGGAAAGTGAAAATTATGATGAATGGTAAAACTCATAGGGTAAAAAAAATTAAAAAAAAAACATATAAGGCACTATAAACAGCAGCAAATGGTACCCTTAGAGCATTTTTCAATATCACACTTCTTTTTGCTGTTCCCTGCAACATCCTTAAGGTGGATAGGTAACGGAAAAATGTTAAAGTCTAGGTAAGTAAAAGATCCTATGATGCAGTAACAATCTGTGATAGTTTGGTTTTTATCCTTCAGTTTTGATATTAGCAAAACTCAAAAAAAATGTAATTCTAATTTGCAATTAAATTTTGATATCTGTTCTGTGGTTCAGTTGGCCCCTAGTCGTCTGCACAACTGAATAAATTCGGGCATGCCTGAAGGATGAATGGGATGGATCCTCTGGGAAGAACTAAGGACTAATGAGTCTTTCTTAGGAAAGACTCATTCTAGAGGAACAGGAAGCCAGTCAGATAAGATTAGCTCAATAATCTAGCCTGTGGAGTGGTGGAATAGTTCATTTCTCTTAGACTTGACCCTAAGCCAGTCTTCAGTGGACTCAAGCGCACTCTGGGAAGAGGGGGACACTAGGTTTAAATAGGACAAGCTATTTAATTAAGTCTCTTGATTTGATACACAGTCCTGCTTGCACATCACGTGACTCAGTATCATGCAAGGCATGGCAGGCTCTGGTGTATGGATGACTCCAGAGCACATGGAGCTACTTGGAGCATCTCAGTAGCTCCAGCAACAGTGTACAGTGTAGACCCTTGGGGGTGATGGCAGTAGTGATGTCGACTAGCAGCGATAGAGATGGGCAGAGGCAGAGTGCCTGGTGAGGTTGGTGGCTTAGGCAGTAACAGTGGTACCCAGCAGGGGAACTACATAAGGACTAATAGGAGGGGGCGATGGCTGGTGAGAGGTGACCCAGTCATGGGTCTCAGAGCAGGACCCACCTCAAGTAGCTTCCCAGACAGTGGATGAACCCGGATGAGCCATGCAAGAGATTACAAAGTTGGAGATGTGATTACTGAGAATCTGGGAACATGTGCGAAGTCTCTGAGGACATAAGGACGATAATGACTGTGTGTAACTTTCAGGTGGAGGGCTCAGTTTTTCTTTTCTTAAGTTATATTATTGGAGTATAATCGCTCTACAAAGCTGTGCTGTTTCTGCAATACAGCAACGTGATTCAGCTATGCTGCTGTTGTTCAGTTGCTAAGTTGTGTCTGACTCTTTGGGACCCCAGGCAGCACCCCAGGCCTCCTTGTCCTCCACTATCTCCTGGGGTTTGCTCAGGTTCATGTCCTTTAACTCAGTGATGCCATCCAACTGTCTCATCTCCTGCTGCGCTCTTCTTCTCCAGCCTTCAATCATTCCCAGCATCAGGGTCTTTTCCAATGAATCAGCTCTTCACATCAGGTGTTCAAAGTATTGGCTCTTCAGCTTTCACCTCAGTCCTTCAATGAATATTCAGGGTCGATTTCCTTCAGGAGATCAAGCTGTGTGTATACATATATCTCCTCCCTCTTGGACAGCCCCCTCTCTGCTCCATCCCACCCCTCTAGGTCATCACAGAGAATCTAGCTGAGCTCCCTGGGCTTTATAGCAGGTTCCCACTAGCTATCTGTTTTACATATGGCAGTGTGCAAATGTCAGTCTTCATTTCCCAGTTCCTCCCACCCTCCCCTTCCCCACCTTGTGACCACATGTCCATTCTCTATGTCTGTGTCTCTGTTCTAGAGAGCTGAGTTTAAAGAATAAAGTTGAAATTCAAAAAAAGTGAAGCTGCAATGGCCTGATGAAGGAAACAGGAGAATTTCATGTATATTTTTGTCTTCTGTAATTGCTTAATGTTATTCTCAGCTTAATCAAAATCCACAGCTGCTTTTTATGCCACCCAGTTCATGATGATATTTTTGCACCTGCCTATGAGCAGATGGTTTTCATTTAGTAGCTAAGTGTCTCCATTTTTGTGTTCCTGAAGTCCTTCATCACAATGGCAAGAAATCGTTTCTCTTTTTTTTTTGTCCTCTAAGAAGTTTTAATCACCACTGAAACATTCCTAAAGGACCTAGTCTGACAGTATTTGACTATGAACAGGAATTGTTAAATCCGTTACTAAGATGCAAGACACGTGTCTGAGTCCCAGTCTAAAAAGTTACCTGTAGATATCTAAATCCAATGATTTTATTCAGAATTGGTAAATTCTAAATTGAAGGACATTAGAAGTTGAAATTCAATGCCTGTTGTTTTCTTCCACCTTCAGTCTTTTGCGCCAACCTCCCTATCAGATGCCAGATTATCAAAGGACATTAAAAAGGCCTGACAGGCTATTTCTAATCACTGATGTGATTGAATATCACCAGAAACAAGTTCTACTACCTCTCAATATGATTTATACCAATCCAGCCCTCAGTTGATGGAGCATGTATTCAAAATCCTTCTCCCAGGATGAAGTACAGTAGAGAATTGATGAGCCTGACACAGACCTGACTTCAAGTCCTAGCTCTGCTCTTGCTAGCTGTGTGACCTTGAGGGAGTTGCTTAACCTCTCTGCGTCTTCAAGTCCTCATCTGTCAAATGAAGATGTTAATAATAATGGGTGGCCCAAAAAGTTAGCTCAAGTTTTTCCCTAAGATGTTGCAGAAAAACCCAAAAGAACTTTTTGGCCAACCCAATACCTACCTCTTCCTTTTTGAGGAAGAGATGATGTCTGCGTAATGCTTTGTCTAATGCATCACTGGAATAGGAGCAATAAATTAATAATAATAATAATAAACTGTGGTGGATTTATTTGGAGAATAGGTAAATGGTGATGCCACCAATAAGAAAGCTGGATGTTGCTGGAAGTGTCATGGAGCCTTCTGCAGCAGAGATTAGAATGCCTTCTCTTTTCACAAAAACTGCTAATAAACCCTGTGAGGGATGATGGCTTTCAGGCAGAGGGATAAAACACATCCTTTCAGTTAAGATCTACAAACAGCAGCGGCTCACATCCGTCCCTGGAGGCCTGGGTTGTTGTCTTTTCTCAGACAGAGCCCTCATTGAAATTGGGGGAATCTGGGTGGCCCTGTGCTAGCAGTGTGAGCCACGGAGCTGCTCTCATCCTGATCCCACTTTGGGCTAGACACACAACGCAATCTATCAAACATTCGGTGTCTGGATCGCGCGTCCAAGTGAGGTGCAGCTGGACTTCGTATTTCTGTGCATTTGACTCACAGGATGCATCTTGTTCACCAAGACTGAAGTTTATACTCAGGCCATCTCAAGGGTGAGGTCATTTTGCTGTTCTTAGCCAAAGGCCGCCCTCCTCTCAATCTGTCTGATGTTTTTTTGGCTGTAGTATCAAGTTCCCAGAGCAAGATGTTTTAGACTAAGAAGTCCCGTTTGTGTAATAATTCAATCCTGTTCTGGAACTGTGCTCCAGTGCTTGTGTTTTCTTCTTGGTTTTGAGCAAGGGCATTTGTATTTTTGTCAGTAATTCAGTGGTGGAAGAGCACGGGGGTTGTTAGAGAGGTTTCCCGTGGGCTGGTTGTACACATGAGTGTTGTCAGTGCTACAGCTGAGGCTCCGTCTCTAGCAAATGATGGGAGCCTGATCAGGACCGATCAGAAGGCCTTCCTGGTGGCTCAGATGGTAAAGAATCCACCTGCGATGCAGGAGACCCGGGTTCAATCCCTGGGTTGGGAAGATCCCCTGGAGAAGGGAAAGGCTACCCACTCCAGTATTCCGGCCTGGAGAATTCCATGGACTGTATAGTCCATGGGGTCGTGAAGAGTTGGGCATGACTGAGCAACTTTCACTTTCATCACTTTCCCACGTGGCACAGTGGTAAAGAATCCACCTGCCAAACAGGAGACGTGGGCTCGATCCCTGAGTCAGGAAGATGCCCTAGAGTATGGCAACTCACTCCAGTATTCTTGCCTGGAAAATTCCATGAACAGAGGAAAACCTGGCAGGTTACAATACAGTACATGAGGCTGCAAAGAGTCAGACACGACTTAGCGCATGCACACACACGCGCACACACATGCACACAATCAATTGACTATGATAATTCATGGTTGGAGAGACTGAGTCATTTATGTTTTCATTTTGAACTCTTTTTAATATATATGAGTGATAGTCACTCAGTCGTGTCCAGCTCTTTGCAACCCCATAGACTATAACCCTCCAGGCTCTTCTGTCCATGGAATTCTCCAGGAAAGAATACTGGAGTGGGTTGCCATTTCCTTCAGGGGATCTTCCCAACCCAGGGATTGAACACAGGTCCCCTGCATTGGAGGCAGATTCTTTAGCATCTGAGCCACCAGGGAAGCCTACTATTAGGAGACATTTCTAAGTATAAAGACAGGTCAACTTAAAAAGTATTAGCAGGTACATGCTTGATTTTATCTTATAATCTATAGACAATACATTAGAATATGTAATGAATTCATACACCTTTTCCAATATCTAATAGCATTCATTACTCTAAAATTATATAAAGGAACAAGGTCAGAAAACTTTCTGAAAACATTATGGCTGCTTTTCTGAAGAAATGTAGTCAAAATTCTCATAATTATAAGTTTTTGTTTCTTTCTGTCAGCTTTTCTTAGGTTGTATGTTAATAGTTACTTGAGATTCACCAAAATACAGCAGATTAAGTATTTTTAGCACATGACCTTCTTCTTCATTCCTGTGATCACCTTCCTGATGGAAAGGACTGATCACCTCACTGCCAACTCTTCTCTCCCTCTGGACTCACATTCACAGATGTAATTGCCCACGAGGGCCAAGGAGGACAGAGGAATGAATAGAGAAGGTCAGAAGCAAGAAAGCAACACACTCAGGACAGCGAGGACGGGCAGCTGACGCTGGGCCCTGTATCAGGAAGACAAGAGGAATGCGAGACAGTTTTTCTGTGGGCCAGGGTCGGGGGATGGTTTGGGGATAATTCAGGCTCATTATATTTATTGTGCATCTTATTTACATTATGACTATATCAGCTCCATCTCAGGTCATCAAACATTAGACACTGGAGGTTGGAGACCCCTGATCTAAAAGGAGTCAGTTATCATTCTACTGTTGCGTCCTTATTCCCATGGGGCAATAAATGTCCAGTGTTGCCAGATCATTGTATTGTTTTAAAGAGAAGTCAGAAATCTGAAACTTTATGTGCTTATCCAATCCTGACCAAGGGGAATGGCTACCCACTCCAGTATTCTGGCCTGGAGAATTCCATGGACTGTATAGTCCATGGGTTCACAAAGAGTTGGACAGGGCTGAGTGACTTTCACTTTCTTTCACTTTCACTTTCAGACCATAAGGAATTCACCTGCAGTGCAGGAGAACTGGGTTCGATCCCTGGGTTGGGAAGATCCCCTGGAGAAGGGAATGGCAACACACTCCAGTATTCTTGCCTGGAGAATCCCATGGACAGAGGAGCCTTGTGGGCTACAGTCCTTGGGGTCGCAAAGAGTTGGACACAACTTAGCAGCTAACACTTTCAATACTTTTTAGGCCATCCATCTCCATAACCCTCCATCATGTAAAACTGAAATTCTCTGCCCATTAAACAATAGCCCCCATCTCTTCTCATCCCTCAGAGTCCTGGAACTACCATTCTACCTTCTGTCTGTACAATTTGGGCTACTCTAAGTAACTCATATGAATGGAATTGCACAGTGACAACTGTGTTTTTTTGTGACTGACTTATTTCACTTAGCATACTGTCTTAAAGGTCCATCCATGTCGGCACATATGTCAGAATTTCCTTCCTTTTTATGGCTGGATAATACAGATAGCTGGTGTACATCTGTATCACATTTTCATTTATCTGTGCATCTGTCAGCGGACACTTGGGTTGTTTCTACATTTTTGTTATTGTTTCTTTTCACAGCTATGAACATAGGTATACAAATATCTCTTTGATCCCTGCTTTCAATTATGTTGGTAATACAGTCAGAAGTGGAACTGCTGGATGACATGGTAATTCAGTTTTATTTATTTATTTTTGAGGAACGGAATGGCCATACTGTTTTCCACAGTAGGTCTACCATTTTATGTTCCCAACAATAGTGTACAAGGATTCCAATTTACCTATATCCTTGCAAACACTTCCTTCCTTTTTGAAAAAGAGAATTGCACACTTTAAAAAATTTATTTACATATTTATTTTTGGCTGTGTAACAGTGCACGTGAGATATTCCTTGACAAAGGATCGAACCTGGGCCCCCTGCACTGGGACTGCAGGGTTTTAACCACTGAACCACCAGGGAAGTCTCTGTTATTTTCCTTTTTGAATAGTAGCCATCCTAATGGGTGTGGAGCGAATAGCATACTATTTTTTATAAGATGCTTAGAAGATCCGATGCAGAGTAAGTGCTTTGTCCATATTCGTCCTGCACTAGATTGCGTTGGTTCGGAAGGTGTAGAACATTACTGTGCCCCCAACACTTCCCATCTCTGGTATTACCCTGTGCAGAGGGGAAGAGCATATTAATTTAATTTTTTTCTTTGGAATCAGTCACTTTTCATCACATGATATAGTTATATATATACAAGTCCCTATCTCCCCTGAAACTGAAAGTGAACTTGCTCAGTTGTGTCCAACTGTAGCCCTCCAGGTTCCTCCATCTATGGGATTTCACAGGCAAGAATACTGGAGTGGGCTGCCATTTCCTCCTCCAGGGGCTCTTCGGACCCAGGGATCGAACCCCAGTCTCCCACTTTGCAGACAGACTCTTTACCATCTAAGCTACCAGGGTATATCCCCTACTGGGTAACATTTTTTTTAAAATTTTTTTTATAATTAGTTTTGCCATACAATGACATGATATCGCCATGGGTGTACATATGCTCCCCCTCCAGAACCCCCCTCCCTCCTCCCTCCCCCGGGGAAATCTTGGTGCACCAGCCCCGAGCATCAATCCTGGGCTGGCAATTGATTTCACATATGATAATTAACATGTTTCAATGCCATTCTCCCATATCATCCCACCCCTGCCCTCATCCACAGAGTCCACGAGTCTGTTCTATATGTCTGCGTTCCTTTTGCTGTCTCGCATGCTGGGTTCTCGTTACTGTCTTTCTAAATTCCATATATATGCGTTAATATACTGTATTGTTGTTTTTCCTTCTGGCTTACTTCACTCTGGATAATGGGCTCCAGTTCCGTCCACCTGAGTAGAACTGATTCAAATGAATTTTTTTTAATGCTGAGTAATATTCCATTGTGTATATGTACCACAGCTTTCTTATCCATTCGTCAGTTGATGGGCATCTAGGTTGCTTCCATGTCCTGGCTATTGTAAACAATGCAGTGATGTAACATTTTAAACCAAGGATTATTTCTTATGCAACCTTGGTCTTTCCTGGTGGCTCAGATGGTAAAGCATCTGTCTGCAATGCCAGAGACCTAGGTTTGATCCCTGGGTTGGGAAGATCCCCTGGAGAAGGGAATGGCAACCCACTCCAATAGTCTTGCCTGGGAAATTCCATGGATAGAGGAGCCTGGTAGGTTACAGTTCATGGGGTCACAAAGTTAGATACGACTGAGTGACTTCCACGATACTCTACAGCAGCAAGTACTCAATAAACATTTGTAATATGAGCATTTGTGACACAATTGCTTCATCTACCAGGTCATTCCTTCTGATACTCCTCTCCAAATTCCAAATTGACTGCTGTGCCACTTAAAGGGACTAAACTGAGATAAGAGAGCTCAATTGCTCAGTCTCTCAGTTGTGTCCAACCCTTTGCAACTCCATGGAATGTAGCCTGCCAGGCTCCTCTGTCCAAGGGATTTCCCAGGAAGAATACTGCAGTGGGTTGCCATTTCCTCCTCCAGGGGATCTTCCTGACCCAGGGATCAAACTTGCATTTCCTGCACTGACAGGCAGATTCTTTACCATTGCACTACCTGGGAAGCCCAAATTGAGATAAGGCAAATGTAATTAAGGAAGAGTAGTACACAGGACTTTATTTTTTTTGGACTCCAAAATCACTGCAGATGGTGATTGCAGCCGTGAAATTAAAAGACGCTTACTCCTTGGAAGGAAGGTTACGACCAACCTAGATAGCATATTGAAAAGGAGAGACATTACTTTGCCAACAAAGATCCATCTAGTCAAGGCTATGGTTTTTCCAGTAGTCATGTATGGATGTGAGAGTTGGACTATAAAGAAAGCTGAGCGCCGAAGAATTGATGCTTTTGAACTGTGGTGTTGGAGAAGACTCTTGAGAGTCCCTTGGACTGCAAGGAGATCCAACCAGTCCATCCTAAAGGAGATCAGTCCTGGGTGTTCATTGGAAGGACTGATGTTGAAGCTGAAACTCCAATACTTTGGCCACCTGATGTGAAGAGCTGACTCATTGGAAAAGACCCTAATGCTGGGAAGGATTGGGGGCAGGAGAAGAAGGGGACAACAGAGAATGAGATAGCTGGATGGCATCACCGACTTGATGGACATGGGTTTGGGTAGACTCCAGGAGTTGGTGATGGGCAGGGAGGCCTGGTGTGCTGTGGTTCATGGGGTCGCAAAGAGTTGGACACGACTGAGCGACTGACCTGAACTGAACTGAATACACAGGAATGATCAGACCTCTCGTGTATTTTCATTAAATCTTCTGCCAGTTTTAACTCAAATGTTGTTTTAAGATGCTGTTAAACAGCCTGCCACTTAAAAAAAAATTGGCCTGACATTCTAGAATGACTGATGGGGTGATTCCACGGTTACTTGACTTGAGAAAAGGAATATGATTTCTCCTTTGCCTTACTCCTGTAGTGCTCCTGTAGTGTACCTGAAAGCTAGTAAACTTGAAAGTGGCCACAAGAGGGGAGTATGAACCACTGTCATCTTTCACAAACAAATGAGAGGAACTGAAGAATTCCCCAGCTGAACGCATGCTTCCTTCTGAGCAACAATCAACTGAATAATCATACTCCTTCCAGCTGATCATCAGAGGATGAGTGTGGGTTTGCCCTTTCTATTTTCACAGAGAATATAACCTTCAGCTCTCCGCTGTCTAGTTACACTTTAATCCTGACTGGAAGAATTATTTGTGGGAAGAGGACCTGAAGGACAGGCAACCCTCTCTCTCAATTTCACTGATGTTATGTTACCTCTGCATTAAGCCAGAGCCCTGAGAAACCTATACTCATAGATCACCTTGTTCTGCTGCCCTTAAGAATTATTTATATTGACAAATATATGGACACAAAAGGGGGGATGGGGTGGGGTGGGATGAACTGGGAGATTGGGGTTGACATATACACACTGCTATGTATAAAACAGATAATTAATGAGAGTTTACCGTATAGCACAGGGAACTCTACTCAATGCTCTGTGGCGACCTAAATGGGGAGAAAACTTAAAAAAGAGTGGGTATATATTCTACATGTATTGGGCTTCCCAGGTGCCTCAGTGGGTAAAGAATCCACCTGCAATGCAGGAGATGCAGGCAGATGTGAGTTTGATCCCTGGGTTGGGAGGAGGCATGGCAACCCACTCCAGTATTCCTGCCTGGAGAATCCCAGGGACAGAGGAGCCTGGCAGACTGTAGTCCATAGGATCACGAAGAGTCAGACATTACTGAAGCGACTTTGCACTCATGCATAGGCCTATATTGAGGGATACTTTAAGAGACAGCTGTTTAAAATGTGTCGTTGTATCAACATAAAGATATTGCCTGAAAATTCACACAATGTTCTGTTTTTGAGGGCCTATGGGAGAAAATTTACTCAAAACTCAGAATACAGGAAAAGCTGTGTTTTGCCTGGAAAACTTGCTTGCTTTTCCTCATTGCCTTTGTAAATGCTTTGATGCATCATCCTTCTCTCTTTCCTTTGACTGCCAGGAGCCTTCTTTTATCCAACAAGTATCTGTGAAGTGCCCCTTCTAGGCCGGCTGTGATGGGGAATGCAAGTAGAGGATTTCTGTCCTCATGAAGCCTACGGCTTAGTGGAAGGGACAGATATTCATTAATCACACAGGTCAATGCGTAAACTGAAAAGGACGATGAAGGAAAGGAAGTTTTGTAGCGTGAGATGTGTAGCAGGGGGATGGACTTAATTTCAAGAAGTGTCCTTTGGACCTGAAGATGAGTGGGAGCGACCTGAGGTGCAGGGCGGGGTTGGAGGAGTGGGGCTCTGGCATTCCCTACTGTGCATCCTGGCAACTGGAAGATAAATTCCAGGAGGGCTGATGTGTAGATGCAGGTGGGGGAAGGGATGAAGCCAGGCTTGGGAGGATGCGGAGGTTTGGTGGGCTTGTGTGTGTGTGTGTGCTATCAGTTGCTTTAGTTGTGTCTGACTCTTTGCAACCTTATGGACTGCAGCCCTCCAGGCTCCTCCATCCATGGGATTCTCCAGGCAAGAATACTGGAGTGGGTTGCCATGCCCTCCTCCAGGGGATCTTCCTGATCACACTGGGATCGAACCTGTGTCTCCCGCATTTCCGGTACTGAAGGTGGACTCTTCACCCTGGGCTTACCCAGGCTTCTGTTTCACCCTCTATCTCTTGTCTGTGTCATCTTTTCATAACAAATATGTTTTCATTTTTGTGGAACAAGATGGGGGATAAATTAAAAGTCATTATTCCCCTACTTGCGTTGCATTACCAACTGCCTCCATCAGACATTACGTGAAAAACAATCTCACACACGTATCATGACTCCATCAAGGCTCACTCGTGTACACAAGGTTTCACTCACAGACACAGGTGTTCAGGCCCCTCTGAGTCAACCCGTGGGCTTGAGAACAGATTGGCTTTGCTCTGATGGCGTCCTGAGTGATTCCTCCTTTGCAGCACATCAGGATCAAGAATTAGAGAGTTCTTCCTAGAAGACAGGTTTATGTACAATTTAGAAATAATAGCCCTGCCTTCTGGTTTTGTTAAGTAGTACTGTCAGTGGCCTCTTAAAAACACACAGGAACAAACAGGCTGAGTGAATAAGAAGGCAGTATTCTATAGTTGCTTTTTGATTATAAGCCTTCACTCTGCCAGCTGGGCTGAGGATTAGAAAAGAATCGGTGAAAGATTCTTAGAGGAAACCCCTGTGGTTCGGTGTTCGTGACTTGATCTGTCACTTAGTTCTTGGCGTCAAGTTGAAACAAGACTTTCATGGGAACAAAACAAAACACTGGTAAATGTTGCTACCTTTCTGAACACTTGTGTGTGTGTGTGTGTGTGTGTGCATGCGTGTGTTAAGTCGCTCCAGTCCTGTCCAACTCTATGCAACCCTATGGACTGTAACCTTCCAGGCTCCTCTGTCCAAGGGAGTCTCCAGGCAAGAATACTGGAGCGGGTTGCCTTGCTCTCCTCCAGGGTCTCTTCCTGACCCAGAGATTGAATCGGTGTCTCTTATGTCTCCTGCATTGGCAGGTGGGTTCCCTACCGCAAGAGCTACCTGGGAAGCCCTTTCTGAGCCTTCACTTACTTTTATAAAACACACTTCATTTAAGCGAGGGGGAAACAAAAGAGAAAAGAGGAAAAGGAATTGGAGAGACCAGTTGAGGGTGGTTAGAAATGGAGTAACTCACTCATGCTATTTTAAAGAGACAGGTCTCCTTCCTGAGCTTCTAAACACACGGGACACATTGCTGCCACCGGACTTTGGCACTGGCTGTGGCCTCTGCCTGGAATGCTCTTCCTGTCTATGACCAAGTGTCTGACTTGTTCACCTCCTTCTAGTTGCTTTTATTTTTAATTGGAGGATAATTGCTTTGCTCTGTGGTGTTGGTTTCTGCTGTACAACATGAATCAGCAGCCATAAATATATATGCAGCCCCTGCCTCTTGAGGCTCCTCCCCACCCATCCCACCCGTCTAGGTCATTGCGGAGCACCGAGCTGAGCTCCCTGTGCTGGATAACAGCTTCACACTAGTTATCCATTTTATGCACAGTGGTGTTTATTTCAGTGCTATTCTCTCGAATCCTCACACCCCTCCTTCCCCCACTGTCCGCAAGTCTATCCTCTACATCAGCATCTCTATTCCTGTGCTGCAAATACATTAATCACTACCGTTTATTAGATTCCATACTGCACTGTGCTTAGTTGCTCAGTAGTGACTGACTCTGCAACCCCATGGACTGTAGCCCGCCAGGCTTCTCTGTCCATGGGGTTGCTCCAGGCAAGAATACTGGAGTGAGTTGCCATGCCCTCCTCCAGGGGGTCTTCCCAACCCAGGGATTGAACACAGGTCTCCCGCATTGTAGGTGGATTCTTTACCATCTGAACCACCAGGGAAGCCCAAGAATACTGGAGTGGATAGCTTATCCCTTCTTCAAGGGATCTTCCTGACCCAGGAAACAAACTGGGTTCTCCTGCATTTCAGGCAGATTCTTTAACAGCAGAGCTACCAGGGAAGCCCTTAGAGTCCATATATATATGTTAATACATTAATACGATATTTGTTTTTCTCTTTCTGGATTACTTCATTCTGTGTAACAGGCGCTAGATTCATCCATCTCACTAGAACTGACTCAAATTCATTCCTTTTTATGGCCGAGTAATCCTTTTAGTGTTTGATAGAATGTTACCTTCTCAATGAGTCTCACCTTGATCATCCCATTTAAAACTGATGGCCCTCTTGAACTCCTTGTTCCTTTTACCCTATTTCAGAGGTCAACAAACTGCGATGCCCTGTTTCTGTAAATAAAGTTTTATTGGAACACCATCAGATTCAGTTTTTAATGTCTTGACTATGGCTGATTTTGCCCTACAATGGCAGAGTGAGAGACAGTGTGGCCTGAAAAGTGCATGGTTTAAGTCTTCAATAGCTGTTGAATGAATGAGTGAATATAAAGTGTTCCACAAAGATTAGACAGTTAGTTATGATTATCATTATTATTTTCATGCATCTACAACTTTTCAAAAGGGGAGGATATCCATTACATCAGCATATATTCTCAACCTAACATGTAGAGAGTTGTGACTATCACAACTTTCTCACCTGCTTCAGGAAGCATGCTCTTATAGGTTTGCCTCTGACTCTTATATACCTGCTTACATCTGCTAGAACACCTACACGATCTCAAAATAAACACCAGAGGAAAAGTCTTTTATATACAAGTAAACATCTTTTGCAGCTCAAAGATGTTTGGGTTTTGTTGGGGAAGTACTATTTTCATGTTCAGACAGAGGAATGTCTATTTTTACACTACAGCCAGACGAGACTTAACCATTGAGCTAAATGGGTAGGTGTGTTTTCAAACTATGTCTTTATTTCACTAAAAAGAAGAAGGAAGGGGGCAAGCTCACCTTTTGACCAAGGAAAGAAAATATTCAGCCTTCGGTTCCTTTAGCAATTGATACATTTTTTACATGAATTACAGTTTTTGATCACATCAGCAAACACCAATTTATATAAAATAGTGTCTTTTCTATGCAAAATATCCACGTGGTCACTACAAAGGCATTAATTGGATCCCATCTAAGTAGAATTATGAAATTTCTTTTTTAGTTTTGCTGACCTTTTAATTAGTTGTAGTTTTCAAAACTACATGGATATCATCAAACTCCTTTTTGTTTTTGATTTTTTTTTAAGGGTGAGCATGAGCTAAGAATTATGTATAATACAATAGGGTCACTCTCTGACAATTAGTCCTAAAGGAAGTCAACCCTGAATATTCATTGGAAGGACTGATGCTGAAACTTACGCTCCAGTACTTTGGCTACTTGATGGGAAGAGCTGACTCATTGGAAAAGACCCTGATGTTGGGAAAGACTGAGGACAAGAGGAGAAGGGGATAATAGAGGATGAGATGGTTGGATGGTGTCATTGTCTCAGTGGACACGGATCTGAGCAAACTCTGGGGAGATAGTGAAGGACAGAGGAGCCTGGCATGCTGCAGTCCACATGATCCCAAAGAATTGGACGTGACTTAGTGACTGAACAACAAAAACAATAGCAACTAGTCTCCACCAGAGGGATTTTGCATTTAGTGAAGTCTGGAGACATTTTTCATTTTCACGGCCTGGAAGGCACTACTAGAAATCTGAGTGCAACTTTGCATCAGCCAGGGATGTTGTTAGACATTCTATGATGCCAAAGATAGGATACCCGTGCCCCCAACCTCCCAACAAAGGATCTCCCTGTCCAAAATGTTTGTGGTACTGAGGTTGCAAAGCCCTATCCTATAACACGGTTAGCATTTTCCCTTTTCCTTTCCAAGCTGTTTGCTTTCTTATTGCCTTGATGATGTCATCATATGCAACTTAGGTTAATAACAGGTGCACATTTCTTGCTTCACTGGGAGGAGATAATGACCATAAAACACTGTAAACCATTCAAACAGTAAAAATCCCTAGGGATGAGAATTATTACTCTTTATTAGGGGAGAGAGAATTGCATGTCTCCAGATTTTGTGGCTCCATTGCCTCAGGCTTGTTTTTTTTAAAAAAAAGTTTAAATACTTTAGTGACACTTAAA
The DNA here is from genome assembly GCA_007570785.1 of Antilocapra americana. Taxonomy (NCBI): domain Eukaryota; kingdom Metazoa; phylum Chordata; class Mammalia; order Artiodactyla; family Antilocapridae; genus Antilocapra; species Antilocapra americana. The sequence continues at coordinate 4,871,609 of ML660770.1, read as the reverse complement.
ACCTCTCTGTCGGCTGTCCCTTTGTGGGGTCACAGAGAAGGTCACAGGACACAGAGTGCAGAAACCCATGGACGAAACCCACAACTGGAGTGTTTGCTCTTCTCGGACTGTCTGTGGCTGCTCTGTCCCAGCGTTTTCCTTCCTCTCTGTCCTCATTCCTGGCCCCTTTCTTTCCCTGAAGGAGAGCTTTCTTCCAACCTCCCATCCCTTCTCCCTTAATTCAGTGGTTATTTCATCAACTATCTTCTGTTACTCAAGCATTCCCTTGGGGTCTCAGCCTTCACTCAAGAAGCTTGCCAGCACTTTTTCCTGAACAAATATAGTGCCCTTACAAGACAAATTTAGATAAAGAAACTCTTCTTTGTCTTAACGTAAATGTTTCCCCTTGAATGTATATTAATTTGATCCCATCTCCTCCTTCCTATTTAAGTGATGGGTAAAGAGCAAATTGCACAAAAAATGAAAACCAGAGAAAACAATCTCTTCACCTAAATATTAATTTGGGGCTGAAAAGAGAAGTTTGTGGCTTTAAATCTGGCGGCTCAGATACTAAGGAATCTGCCAGCAATGCAATGACCTGGGTTTGATCGCTGGGTCAGGTAGATTCCCTGGAGATGGGAATAGCGATCCACTCCAGTGAATAGCTATTCACTCCGGTGAATCCCATGGACAGAGAAGGCTGGCAGGCTACAGTCCATGGGGTTGGAAAGAGTCAGACACGACTGAGTGACTAACACAATCACTTTCTAATGTCTAAGAAATCTAAATTGTCAAGTTTCTGTTTGAAGAAATCATGTTTGCTTGTTAATTTTTTTTTATTCTCTTTCTTTTAATTATAAAAAAATGTTTTTTAAGTTTTGGCTGTGTCTTCACAGCAGTGCACAGGATTCTCTAGTTGTGGCATGCAGACAACCCACAGCTTGTGGTATCTTAGTTCCCCAACCAGGGATTGAACTTGTGTCCCCTGCATTGGAAGGGGGATTCTTAATCATTGGACCAACAGGGAAGTTCTTGTTTGTTTGTTAATTTTCTAGAGGTCTTAGGTTCATGGGGACATAGAACGGGCATGGTAACAGTGGCTTCTACATGAATGGAGATCCCAATTGGTAAGCTTGAAGGGTTGGAACCTTCTAGCTTCAACATACAGAACATCTTCTCAAAGAGTTACGCAGACTGAAAGAATATCTTTTAAGATGGACTTGTGTGCCTTGTGTATCAGGCTTCTCTGGTAGCGCAGACGATAAAGAATCTGCCTGCAGGAGACCTGGGTTTGATCCTTGGGTTGGGAAGATACCCTGGAGAAGGGAATGGCAACCCACTTCATTATTCTTGCCTAGAGAATTCCATGGACTGAGGGGCCTGGCGGGCTATAGTCCGTGGTGTCAAAAAGAATCAGACATTACTGAATGACTAACACTTATACTTACGTGCCTTTCTAGTTAAGTTGCCTAAAAGTTTTTAAGGGGAGATTAGTGACTAGCATCCAGTACAAGGCTCTTTCCTAGCAAACTGGAAACACTTTGGATGTGGTAAATTGGGTTAGTAATGTCACTGGTCCTCCCACTCTGTTATTTTTTAGGTTTTTATATGTTTTCTTGCAAAAGGATATATGGATGTGAGAATTGGACCATAAAGAAAGCTGAGTGTCAAATAATTGATGCTTTTGAACTGTGGTGTTGGAGAAGACTCTTGAGAGTCCCTTGGACAGCAAGGAGATCCAACCAGTCCATCCTGAAGGAAATCAGTCCTGAATATTCATTGGAAGGACTGTTGTTGAAGCTGAAACTCCAATACTTTGGCCACCTGATGAGAAGAACTGACTCATTGGAAAAGACCCCAATGCTGGCAAAGACTGAAGACAGAAAGATAAAGGGATGACAGAGGATGAGATGGTTGGATAGCATCACCAACTCAATGGATGTGAGTTTGAGTAAGCTCAGGGAGTTGGTGATGGACAGGGAAGCCTGGTGTGCTACAGTCCATGGGGTCGCAAAGAGTTGGACATGACTGAGTGACTGATCTCAAGTAAACTTGAAAAAGGAGAAATCTTCTGTCTAGATCAATTAAATTCAAGAGAAAATGGGACTTGCTTTCTATTTGCATTCATTTCACATCCAAATTCCTGGTGTTGGCCTGCAAGGTCCAGAGGCTATGATGACTGTGGTCTCATTTAGGGCTCCTTTCCTCTCACCAGCTCACTGTGCTTTGGAATGCAGACCTCCTCACTGTTCTTTAAACCCTTCAGATGCACTCTGGCCTGGGGCCTTTGTACTTGCTCTTTCTCATGCCTGAAATGTTCTTTTCTTGCTTATCCACTTGGCTCATTCTCTGACAACCTCAAGTCCTTGCTGCAGTTTCTCCTCCAGAAAACCTCTTCTGAATGCATTATCTAATATCAAAAACCATACCTTTGATTTCGCCCCTCTGCTCTCTCGATCTTCTCTCCTCTCCTGTTCAACATCTGTCCATTTTTACACAACAGTAACGATCTTTTAACAAGCTAAGTAATCACTCTTTTTTTGGCTGCACCATGTGGCATGTGGGATCTTAATTCCCCAACCATGACTGTACCCATGCCCCCTGCAGTGAAAGTACAGTGGCGTCTTACCAGCCAACTGCCAGGGAAGTCCAGTAATTTATTCATTTATGATGTAATGTGTTTATTTTCTGCCTGCCTCTGCTGCAATGTAAATTTCTCAAGGGTTGAGATTTTTGTTTTGCTCGCTGGTGGATCTCAAGAGCCTAGATCTGTGCCCAGCTCACAGTAGCCATGCCTTTCATATTTGGTGATTAAAAGAGTGGCTTGGTTAAACATAGCTAGGAACAGAGTTGTAGTTAGGGCAGAGGCTTCATGAAGAACTTGTGAGTGTCAGTCAAGAAGGCAGCTCAAAGACACTCTGAAAACAAGGACAGAAGGAAGACAGAGATGAGGCAGAGCGGTGATATTCACTGCATGAATTTTCTGAGGTTGATTTCAATGGGTATCTGATATGCAGGAAAATGTTTGGATATTTTTGCAAGAAATTGCAATGGTGTGGCTGAAAAATTTCCTGTCACTCACTGAATCTCTCATGCCTTCCACATCTCTATACCCAACCTTCTTGCTCATACCTGCAGCAGGCTATCTGGTTTTATTTATATCGTCAGACAAAGATGACAAACTCAAGATATCCCTGGATATGACCTCAAATATCTCTCAGGGCCACAGTGAGACAAAACAACTTCATCTTTACCAGACACAAGACAAAGATGACTCATCAGACAAAACAAATCTAGTGTTACAGACCCACCTGTTCACTCTTGGGAAGCTGTTTGAACTTCATATTCCAGTGTGTTCTGGCTGAATTAGAAGGCTGGAGAGAAAGGTTATTAGAAGACAATAAGGTTACATTAGTTTATGCATTCTTCCTCAGGGCAGGGGTCCTCCTAGGGAGCACAGTTCTGAGCCTGAGCTCTGGATTAGTCTGGAGGACAGGCATTAGACTGCCTGGGTTTAAATCTTGGATCCATTATTATTAGTGCTGTGTGGCATGTGGGATCTTAGTTCTCCAATCAGGGTTCAAACCAGTGCCCCTGCACTGGAAGCACAGAATCACAATCACATTTACAAAGGACCACCAAAGAAGTCCTTTGGCTCCATTATTTGATAGTTGTGTGACTTAAGGAAGTTATTAACCTTTTTAATCTCAGTTTGCCACTATGAATAATACCAAGAGATTATATGAGGATAGAATGAGCTAATAAATATGCAAAGTATCTAGCATGGTGCCTTAATAAAGGGTAGCTCTTAGGTATGTATAATATAGGCAGCCATCAAAATTAAAATTCTGGCTTTATTACTCACTTGCTGTGCAACTTGGGACAAGATGCTTCACCATACATTGCTTCTGCTTCATTTTCAAGAGGCAAATTACTGCAAAGGACTTTTATAAGGTTTCAACAAAATGGCATAGGCAAATAAGTTAGGGAAAACCTGACATATAACAAGTGTGCAATAAAAGACATCTTCTCTAATTTGACACTACAATTACTACTATTACTATTACTATTATTACAACCACTGCATCAGCTGCTGTTTTATTACTAGGCAATGGGACAAGTTTGGGGGGAAAAAAACCCCATAAACTTCACTCTTTAAACAGTCTTCTGGGTCATCTCTGTGCACCAGCCCTGAGCATCAAACCTGGGCTGGAAGTTGATTTCACATATGATAATTAACATGAATCAGGAGGGAGGTGGGAGGGGGGTTCTCGAAGGGGAACACATGTATACCCATGGCAGATTCATGTCAATGTATGGCAAAACCAACACAACAATGCAAAGAAAATTAAAAAAAAATAAATTAAAATAAACAGTCTTCTGCTTAGAGTTTTAAAAAACTTTCTTGCACCTTCCTATTCATGTTGTTTTTTGTTTGCTTATCACTGAAGTTCAATCACTTGTCAATAGAAATTAGTGAATGTTAGCAAGACATTAGAGGAAGAGGATGCACTTCATATTCTTGACTCTAGAAGCAGTCTCGAAATTCCTTGGGTTATCATTTGAATAGCATCTTTGAGGGCAAAAATTCTTGTTTTCCAGGTCATTTCCTTTGGATTTGGACTTGGTGATATACTGAAAATAATGAAAGGGATGGGGAGCTGGTTATAATTGAGGAATCACTAGTCATTGCAGGAGAGATGATGAGTTGTCTACCAATTTCTATTCTGCCCCTTTTTCTTTAATATTAAAACTCCTGAGTCATAGCTGGAGACTCTGCTTTTCAGCTGGAAACTCTATTTCCAAAATTCACCTGCAGCTAGCTATGCCCTTATGACTAGGTTCTTGACAATAGAATGGCAGCAGAAGTGGTAGTGTGCTAGTTCCAGTTCATACTCCTTAAAGAAATGGCTATTGCCCGTTTTGGGCTTCCTTCATGGCTGAAACGGTAAAGAATGTGCCTGGACATGACATAGCAGCTGAACAACAAGAAAGCAAGGAGAGGAGAAAATGCTTTAATTGGAGTAGTTCCACTTTTATCTGTTTATACCTCTGGGAAGATTTCTTATAGTTTCTGGGATACAGTTTAAAAACCACTTCTGAAAGTTTATAGAAATTTCTTGAGACATTAAAAATCAAATCATGTACAATATTTTAGTTTTTAATAAAATAAGTAGGTACGCTTTATTTAAAAAAAATTTTTTTTTTTTTGGACACCCGGACCAAGGATTGAACCTATGCCCTCGGCAGTGGAAGCTGAGTCCTAACCACTAGACTGCTAAGAAATTCCCAGTAGCTATGCTTTAGGAGGCAGTTTGAATTATTATTTATGGTAATGAATGGTTACAACCTCCAAGGGAGGTGATTGCAAATAGCCTCATATTTTAGACATGGCATCAGAATTTGTATGTTATGAAATTACAGATGCTGATGGCAACCATAGCTAGTATCCTGCTTGTTGGATTGCAGGGAAATAAAACTGTTGGTGGATTCTTCCTCGAAGTTGTTCAAAACCAGCCGATAGCTGGTTGAGCAGTGATTTTTCAATCTGAGATCCAGTTACGCAAGATAAGGCAGCTGCAAAACGACTTAGCTTAACCTAGCATAGGATTTGTTGCCAATACAAACTGCAGTCTCTAAACATTCCAAATGTCTTTGTTCACTCCTATGAAATGTTGCCCCCACTCACATGTTCTGGACAGCAGAGCTGTTTGAGGTGGTGGTCAACCACCTCGTGTAGAAATATTTCGTGCAACATCTGTGGGGGGATCACTTTACTGATAGGATCTGACCAGATGTGGTTTGGACCCTTCACCCTCCCTGACCAACATATCTACCCAGAGCCCAATACGTCTGTGCTTCTGGTGACCGACGCCTGATTACTGCTGTGCTGCTTAGACGGGGCCTCTGAGTAATTACAGAGTTGGCCTGTGGTTGTCTTCCAGGAAATGGCAAGTACCACTTGCCTGGCTGTGTCCCGGCAGACTCCTCTTGGGGACAACAGGAAACACATTGCCATGTAAGGACATCCTGCAGCAGCAGCCGCTTCTTCTTGGACAGCCGGAAGTCAGACGAGCGTGTGTCTTTCACCATCTCTACTTCTCCTTCCTGTAGCCATCAGAGGCTTATCAGGAAGAAAAATATGTGCATATACAGTGATCTTTCAAAGGGACCTACATGAACTTTCACGCCAGAATTTGGGTACTTGCTTTTGACCTTCCGCTACTTACAGTGACCCCGAGAATGTTTTTGCAGCTAACTTTGGAGCACTGTTGCCTTAGGGCCAAGTCTTCTGGGAAGGTTCTCAAAGAGTTTCTCTGTTTTCATCATTTATTTGAGGGAACAGTAGCTTTGTTAACTTGCAACCCCAAATGGCTTTAAAATACATAAGTCAGTTCCCAGAATTCAACTTAACCAGCTGAAGAAGTTCAATGCTCTGAGCTGTTAAATGTAGACTCTTTGTGACCCCATGGTCTATATAGTCCATGGACTTCTCCAGGCCAGAATACTGGAGTGGGTAGCCTTTTTCTTCTCCAGGGGATCTTCCCAACCCAGGGATTGAACCCAGGTCTCCCACATTGCAGGCAGATTCTTTAACAGCTGAGCCACAAGGGAAGCCTATTAAATGTAGAAAGGTAACATGAAATTGGAGCAGGAGAAGAGGAAGAATGTTGTTTGATGGGGAGAACTACTCAGACAGGCTCTTCTCAGGTTTCCTCACTGTCTGTTGTTCTTGGCTGTTTGGCCCACTCTCCTGCTAGAAGAAGAATTTAATAGGGTATTGTCATGTGAAGGGAGGCTATAGCCTTGGAATGCCCTGGAGCACTGTGTGACTCTTAAAAATAATAGATTAGGTCTGCTCCAAATGATTTTCCAGCAGTTTCAACAATTTATTTATTTATTTGTTTTGGTGAACCATTTCAGTTCAGTTCAGTTCAGTCGCTCAGTTGTGTCTGACTTTTTGCGACCCCATGAACCGAAGCACACCAGGCCTCACTGTCCATCACCAACTCCTGGAGTCCACCCAAACCCATGGTCATCGAGTTGATGCCATCCAGCTATCTCATCCTCTGTCATCCCCTTCTCCTCCTGCCATCAATCTTTCCCAGCATCAGGGTCTTTTCCAATGAGTCAGCTCTTCTCATCAGGTGGACAAAGTATTGGAGTTTCAGCTTCAACAACAGTCCTTCCAATGAACAGCCAGGACTCAATTCCTTTAGGATGGACTGGTTGGATCTCCTTGCAATCCAAGGGACTCTCAAGAGTCTTCTTCAACACCACAGTTCAAAAGCATCAATTCTTCGGCGCTCAGCTTTCTTTATAGTCCAACTTTCACATCCATACATGACCACTGGAAAAACCATAGCCTTGACTAGATGGACTTTTGTTGGCAAAGTAATGTCTCTGGTTTTCAATATGCTATCTAGGTTGGTCATAACTTTCCTCCCAAGGAGCAAGTGTCTTTTAATTTCATGGCTGCAATCACCATCTGCAGTGATTTTGGAGCCCAGAAAAATAAAGTCAGCCACTGTTTTCCCATCTATCTGCCATGAAGTGATGGGACTGGATGCCATGATCTTAGTTTTCTGAATGTTGAGCTTTAAGCCAACTTTTTCACTCTCCTCTTTCACTTTCATCAAGAGGCTCTTTAGTTCTTCTTCACTTTGATTTGTTACAATGCTGTTTATGTTTTATGTTTTGATTTTTTCGGCCACAAGTTATGTGGTATCTTAGTTCCCTATGTGCTTGTATGCTAAATCTCTTCAGGTCTTGTTCAACTTTTTTCAGCCCTATGGATGGTAACCTGCCAGGCTCCTCTGTCCACCCGATTCTCCAGGCAAGAATATTAGAATGGGTAGCCATTCCCTTTTCCAGGGGATCTTCCTGACCCAGTGATTGAACCCTTGTCTCATGTCTCCTGCAATGGCAGGCGGGTTCTTTACCACTAGCACCATCTGGGAAGCTCTTAACTCCCCTAGCAGGGGTCAAACCTGCACCCCCTGTATTAGAAGGTGAAGTCTTAACCACTGGGCCATGAGGGAAGTCCCAACACAATTTACTGAGTGAGGTAAATGAAAGTATTAATTGCTCAACTCTTTGTGACCCTATGGATCAAAACCCACCAGGCTCCTTTGTCCATGGAATTCTTCAGGCAAGAAAACTAGAGTGGTAGCCATTCCCTTCTCCAGGGGATCTTCCCAACCCAGAGCCTGAACCCAGATCTCCTGCATTGTAAGCAAGGTGCTAAATGGAGCCTTAGCATTGGTTTCTCTTGTTTGTAGGTTGTACATTTGGCAAGGGCAGGGCTATGTCAGTCTTAGTGAATAGGACTATACATGGGCACATGCACAGCCAATTTCTCCCTGCCATAAAGCCACTCCACCCACTTGCTGGCAGTAGGTGTGATGGCAGAGAAGGACAATCATTGTGCTTGGCCAGGAAATGGCTCAGCATTTTGTCTGCTTGGCTGTTTGAAGCCTCTTCCATGTTGGTGTTGTTGGGTGGGTGTTATGAAGCTCTTCATACTTCATGGTTGTTCTCTCATGTCCAGTGATATATCTGTTTCCTGGACTTTCTTTTCCCTGATAGTCCAGTCTTTCTGAGGCCTTGTAGTGCATTTAACAGATTCTCTCAAAAATTCATGTCTACCCAGAACCTCAGAATGTGATCTTATTTGAAAATAGTATCTTTGTAGATGTAACTAGTTAGAAATCTTGAGATGACATCAGGGTGGGCCCTAAGGCCAATGACTGGTGCTCTTATAAGGAGAGGACACGCAGAGGTACATAGAGAAGGTGATGTCACGATAAAGGCAGAGACTGGACTGATGAGTCTGAAGCAAAAGAATGCCAGAGATTCCTGGCAGTTACCAGAAGCCAGGAGAGAGGCGTGGGATGATGTCTTCTTCACAGCCTCCAAAGGAACTGACCCTGATGATACCTTGATTTCAGACTTCTGGCAACCTTAACTATGAAGAAATGTGTCTAAAAAAAAGCCACCCAATTTGTGGCAATTTGTATGGCAGCTCCAGGAAACTAACATGGTCCCTGACCAGTGGGCAGAGCATTTGCCACTGACTGTGTTTCCACGTATGTTTTAACCTTTGGCAGCTTCTTTCTTCACCAAAAGTGGATGTTCAGGTCCACAGCCTGAAGGGGATTTCCCTTATTATTATCTTTTAAGGCTACTCCTTGAATATTTATAAAAGCAGATTTCTCTCATGAAATAAATTTCACATATTAAACTAAAAATTTCTGTGCATTGAAAGATATCTTTAAGAAAGTAAAAAAGAAAATAAACAGAAACAAAATAATTTCAACACCTTGGCAAAGAATTGATAGTAAGTATATATAAGGGAGGTCTTCCCTGGTGGCTCAGCAGTAAGGAATCTGCCTGCAGTACATGAGATTCGGGTTCGATCCCTGGGTTGGGAAGATTCCCTGGAGGAGGAAATGGCAATCCACTCCAGTATTCTTGCCTGGAAAATCCTATAGACAAAGGAGCCTGGTGAGCTACAGTCCTTGGGGTAGCAAAGAGCTGGACACAACTTAGTGGCTGTGCATACACGCACATGAAAGGGACATCTACAACCTAAGAAGAAGACTGCAATGAGATACAATTTTAAACCCAATTCATTTGTAAATTGAAGACATCTAATATCATTAAATATTGGAGAGAATGTGCCTGAATAGCCTAACTTATACTTTGTTGGTTGGGAGTGTAAATTGGTTTGACTACTTCGGAAAATAATTTGGCATTATCTTTTAAAGTTGGAAATTCATAAACCCTATGATGAATAACTTTACTCTTGGATACATACCCAAAAGAAAGTCTTGTACATACCTTAGGAGACACACTCACAAGAGTGTTCACAGAAGCATTCTACTTGAAATAGCAAAAACTAAGGAAAATCCCTACACCCAGTGATAGGAGAACTGATACTTAGTGGTATATTCAGACAATAAAATATTTTACTCCAAAGGAAAGTGAATATAAATGGATCCTAGGAATATAATATGAGTAAAAAGTAAGCCACTAAAGATTAGATATAACCATAATACTTGTCTTTTTAAAACGAAAGTTATGACTAAAACTACCCAAAGTTCTTTTAAGAAATATTTGTGTTGTGGTGAAACTGTCCTTCTAAAAGGCTAGGAGAATAATAGAAGTTGTCAGATTGTGACCTGCAGTGCAGAGAGCTGGGTACAGGAAAGGAAGGAGAACGTAAGTATCTATTAGAAATGATGAATGCTCTCATTTTCATGTTAGTGGTATTAATACATATGTGTGCTTAGTGCTTAGTTGCTCAGTTGTGTCCTACTCTTTGTGACCCCATGGACTATAGCTTTCCAGGCTCGTCTGTCTATGGGGATTCTCCAGGCAAGAATACTGGAGTGGGTTGCCATGCCCTCCTCCAGGGGATCTTCCCAACCCAGGGATCAAACACAGATCTCCCACATTACAGATGGATTCTTTACCATCTGAGCCACCAGGGAAGCCCAAGAATACTGGAATGAGTAGCCCATCCCTTCTCCAGGGGATCTTCCCAATCCAGGAATTGAATCTAGGTCTTCTCCATTGCAGGTAGATTCTTTACCAGCTGAGCTACTAGGGAAGCCTGTTAATACATATGCAGGTATTAATTGTTTGACAAGCAAACATGTAAGTAAGTTAAAAAAAAAAAGGCCATGCCTGGCCCCAGGTCCTGTGTCATGGATCAAGGATTGTGATTTATCAAGTTTTAGGCACTTACTGTTGGAGACACAACAATTGGACTTTTGAGTGTGCAGAAATGTTCCTGGTTGATCAGTATTGGGAACACCAAGAGCCTGGGAACTGGGACAAGGTGGAGTCTGAAAGAGAAGGGGAAAGAAGTTCCAAGAAAGTCACAAACATGGTCTGAAGAGAAAGTCTTGTGAGAAATTCCCTGTGCGGGTTGGCCCAGGAGCTTGGAAAATAGAGATGTTAAGAGGTCCCTTTCAAGTGGTTTCCTGTTCTGAGCTCTGGTGTAAATAACCTCCATTAGCTCAAGTCCACAATAAAAATCTGCTACATAGACACAATAAATAACAACAGTAAAAGTCCTCATTCAATCGCTTATTTATTACACACACATTTATTGAGTTCCTACTGCCTGGCATACAGTATAGGGATATAGCAGCAAACAGAACAAGTCTCTGTCTTCATGAAGCCACTGTGTATACTTTTTAAGCTGATGATAAATTCTAGGACAAAAATGAAGTAAAGAAGAGGGAGAGCTAGATATGGGGTGATTTAAAAAAAAATTGGCTGCATTAGGTCTTATTTACTGCATGTGGGATCTTTGTTGAGGCATGCAGAATTAAATTTTGAAGGTCTTCTAAGCTCATGATAATCAGCTCATGAATGCTAGATGAAAAGATGATTCACTGCTGTTCAAACTAAAGGGCAGCAGGTTCTTAGTGAAAATAGTCCGGGTGAGTTGATGACTAAGTCTAAATGCCACATAGAATATGTCCCTTTATTTTTAGGGGCTCCAGGAAACAAAGACATCCAGGTATAAGCACATTATAAACATCAGTGGGCTTTGCCAGACAGCATAACTTAAGCATTTTATTTTGAGTAGAAAGAACTCGGTCTTTGTCCCTTACAAATGTCACACAGTTTACTTTCATACCACGTTCTTTCGTCTGCGGTTATTACTTCCTTCTCAAGCACATAGATGGAAACTGTTGCTTACATGGAAGGAAACCTTTCCAAACTCCCATTTCCTTTCCCTACCACTTTGCATAGTAAAACAATAATTTTTTTTTTTAGTCTCAAGTTTCCTTTCCTCTTTCTACAGCTATTTTAGTATTTCCAGGATTTGAAAACACACACACACACACACACACACACACACACACACACACACACACCCCACAATCATCACCCTCTCTTGGGAAAAAAAGTTTTGAGAGCTCATAATTTCTATATCTTGAATTTTCCCCCACAGGTCCAGTAATAAAGTTGTCCTTAAGACATAAGCAAGGTAGGCTGTTTATAGTTAAACACATAAGAAATGGGTCCTGTGGGGGCAGTGTAGATCCTGTAACTATTGAAATGAAACAGAAGTAACAGAAACCATTAACCTGGCGGTGCAGGCTCGCATAGTCCATTCTATTAAAACAATGCTGATTGGGACCTGTGGTTGCCAAGGAAGTAGGGTCGGGAAAGGAATAGAATGGGAGTTTGGGGTGAGCAGACGTAAACTATTATAAGTAGAGTGGATAAACAACAAGGTCTACTGTATAGCACAGGGAGCTATATGTAATATTCTGTGATAAGCCATATGGAAAAGAATATAAAAAAGAATGTACATATATGCATAACTGAATCACTTTGGCATACAGCAGAAATTAACACAGCATTGTAAATCAACTATACTTCAATAAAACAAGCAGAACAGTATAATGTTGAAAATCAGCCAGTTTCCATCTGTTGAGAATATTCTGAATACACACTCTAAATTGACCCAATCAATCATGCTGAAACAAAGCTGTTAGAAAATGTTGAGAAAAAAAGCCAGCGCTGATTGAGATTCACTAAACTGATATCACAGCCCATAATCAAATGGCGATGGCCCACCCTTTGTAAAGTGCTCAAAGCATGACATCCCTGGCCTCACAGGACGGTAACTCTCAACCTGGGCTGAATCACCTCTTGTTATTATTTTTAGTCGCTCAGTCGTGTCTGACTCTTTGCAACCCCAGGGACTGTAGCCCTCCAGGCTCCTCTGTCCATGGGATTCTCCAGGCAAGAACACTGGCGCTAGTTGCCATTTCTTTCTCCAGGGGATCTTCCCAACCCAGGGGTTGAACCCATGTCTCCTGCATGTCCTGCATTGCAGGCAGATTCTTTACCACTGAGCCACCAGTGAAGGCCGGGTTGTGTGGAGCCTGAAGCTTGGAAAATTTTAGACTTCTTTTTGAGAAAAATAATGCAAAATTAGGTAAGAAGGTTTTTTTTCCCCAGAATCAGAAAAGCATAACAAATTTTAAAAAGTTGACAAATCTCACAAACATGAAAAAAGCCATAAAATATGTTTCTTAATTACCTTGTGTGGCCCTCTGAAAATGAAATGAAAAATTTAAATTACTGTGTTAGTTTTCCAGGGCTGTCATAAAAAAACGTCACAGACAGGGTAGCTTAAATGACAGAAGTTTATTCTCTCATATTTCTGTAGGCTGTAAGTCTGAGATCAAGGTGCTGGCAGATTTAGTTTCTCCTGAGGCATTTCTTTTTGGCTTGTGGATGGCTGCCTTCTTGCTGTGCCTTCACAAGGTAGCCCCTTGGTCTTTGTTGTCTGTGTCCTAATCCCCCCTTCTTATTAGGACGCCGGGCAGATTGGAGTCAGGGCTCTCCCCAGTGACCCCATTTAAACTTCATCACCTCTTTAAAGGCTCTATCTCCAAATAGAGTCCTATTCTGCAGTACCGGGTGTTAGGATTTCAACATATTGAGAGGGTAACAGGCAGGAAGGCCGGGGGTCTCCAAATGGAGGAAATAGGCTGCAAGTGTCAGATGTTTTTCTCTCTCCTTAAATGGCAGGAGGAAACAAATTCCAAGCGTCAGATTTTTTTTCCTTCTCTATACAAAATTAAAAGGCGATTTCTCTTAAAATTCTGTGTTGCCATGATGATACCTGTTTCCATCTGAACTTAACTCCTTTCAAACCTTAGCTAACCAATGCGGTTTTTCTTATGGAATTATTTGTCTTAAGCTATGTTAATGAAACTATGTATTTGCCTTGGATGTTGCCTTTCTTCAAAATGGTTCCACCTGAGACTAACATTTTTTTCTTTTCTCAAACCTTGGGCTGATAATAGCTCAGCAAATCAGTATTCATATCAAATGCTTTATGGCTGGAGAATGATACATCTCATGCCATCCTATCTCAAAAATGCATATTTTGGGAGAGGGTCCTGGGGAAACACCGTTAGCCTTGAGGTGTCTCTCTTATCTGATTAATAGCTTTCTAACAGACATAAAACATCTGGCTAAAGACTAGCAGGGGGGCACTCTTCCTGCCCCCTTCTGATGTCTATGTCAGAAACTTTATCTCTTTGATACTTTAATAAAACTTCATTACACAAAAGCTCTGAGCAATCAAGCCTTGTCACTGGCCCCAGATTGAATCTCTCTCCTCCAGAGGCCAAGAACCCCGGCGTCTTTCATGGCTCAGCAACAACCTTTCAATGTGAATTTTGGTGGTGCTTAGGTCTTTCATTCATGTCGACTCTTTTGCGATCCCATGGACTATAGCCCATTGGGCTCCTCTGTCCATGGGATTTTCCAGGTAAGAATACTGGAGTGGGTTTCCATTTCCTTCTTCAGGGGATCTTCCTGACCCAGGGATTGAACCCACATTTCCATGTCTCCTTTGTTACAAGTGAATTCTTTATCACTGAGTCACCAGGGAAGCCTTATATGAATTTTAAAAAGACACAATTCAACCTAAAATACTGTTAAATCTAGGAAAACATCTCTCATGTTTCTTTTGTTTATGACCATAAAGATTTCAGTTCATCAAAAGTTTGCCTGTGCAGTGATTGATTGTAAATACTCTGAATTGGTGACACGTGAATAAGTTTGATGTCCATCTCCTCATTATATTTAGTGTATATCTTTGTAGATGTCAAGTCAGCAAAAACAAAATCTAAAATATTCTCCAATAATTCACCTTTCTTTATTATTTAGATTTTTCAAGTAATCTAAACATCTACTAGCTACTTCTGTTTGAAATTTATCACTTTCTCTTAATTATTGTTTTTGGTATGATCTGAAAAAGATTTTATAGTTAATCTAATCTCAAGATTAGATTAAGTTCAGTTTATTTTATTCTCATCCTAACTGCCTTTGCAAAGAAGTAAACTTTTAACATTTTTATTTATTTTAAATTTAGATACTTATTTTAACTTTTCTTATCTATTAAACACATTCACATTATAAAAGAAGCTATGATGTTGAAGCTGAAACTCCAATACTTTAGCCACCTCATGCAAAGATTTGACTTATTGGAAAAGACCCTGATGCAGGGAAGGATTGGGGGCAGGAGGAAAAGGGGACGACAGAGGATGAGATGGCTGGATGGCATCACCGACTTGATGGACATGGGTTTGGGTGGATTCCAGGAGTTGGTGATGGACAGGGAGGCCTAGCGTGCTGCAGTTCATGGGATGCAAAGAGTTGAACACGACTGAGTGACTGAACTGAACTGATGCTTTATATAAAAACCAAATCAGAGGTTTGTAGTTTCTCATTTAAAACAAAAAAACTAAACTTCCTGCCAAGTTGCAGTTGAAATTTAGTATGCCATATTCATAAAAAAAGAAAACATAATGTCTGATGTTTTTGTAATTGTGTATATACTCCATCACTATTGATGGAGGTGAACTTCTGCTTTGACAAGGTTTAGATGAGAACTGATTCCTTCACTGCTTTTTTGCATGTCTGATGTTGGAATCAATTTTGCAGGCTAACTCTTGTCTCCATAGATTTCAAACCTGTTTCTCATTAACAACCCACAAGCTTCTGGTGCCAATTGCAATATGAGAGGTTCATTTCTTTTTTTTTTTTTTGAGAGGTTCATTTCTTGAACCGGCTGTATCCTTCCAACCTCACCATGCCAGATGAGCTGGCACAGTGCATGCATGGTAAGGGTGGCTCAGTGGTAAAGAATCCACCTGCCAGTGCCTGCCAGTGCAGGAGATGTGGGTTTGATCTCTGGGTAGGAGAGCCCCTGGAGAAGGAAATGGCAACCCACCACAGTATTCTTGCCTGGGAAATCCCATGGACAGAGGAGCTGGCAGGCTATAGACCATGGAGTCCCAAGAGCTGGACACAATTTAGCGACTAAACAACAGCAACAACAATGGTAAGGGTATTCCAGAAAGCTGTTTCTATACTGAGAGAGCTAGCAGGAACTTCACTACATATAGAACTGACTGTGAACTAAAGGTATCGTCATTTCACCCCAGAAGCGCCTGTGGTGGCAGCACTGAACATAAGTGAAAATCAGGGAGGAGAGAGACAGAGCTCTTTCCTAATTTTGGTTAAAATATCTTACTTTTGTAGTTTTCATTAAATCATATAACATGTGAATATATTTCTGGGGCCCCTTCCAGGGTTCTGGAAGAGGTTGTACATGTGAGGGCACTGAGCCTTCAGCTTCATTGTCTTCATGAAATTCTGATGCTGGTGGAACATCCAGGAGCTCTACTGTCCCCTCCTAGATTGAATATGTCATATACGATTTCCACCTCGTAGAGTGATTCCCCAGTGCTTGTCTTCAAGTTAGTGCTGGTCCATGATAAAGGTTCCAGTAATATAAAGTGAAATGAAAAAGTTAAAAGACAATGTGATATATACATATCATATAAAGTTGTCAACTCATCTCTCTTGAGAAAGAAAGATGATCATTTAAAGAAAATATTTATTTATTTGGCTGCACCATTTATTAGTTGTAGCATGTGGGATCCAGTACATTGACCAGGGATTGATCCTGGGCCCCCTGAATTGGGAGTCTTAGGCACTAGACCACCAGGAAACTCCCAAGATGATAATTTTTAAATAGAATCTTTCTTATTAATTTGATATTGAAATATCCTTCCTTATTTGAAATAATGGTAACAGTAGAGAGTAAAATATAAAGTTTGAATCCTTATGTCAGACCCTCTACTTTCTGACTATGCTATTATGGCTTCCTTCATTTTTAGCATGTATAGAGAGGGGACAGAGAAAATGGAAGATTACAGGGGACAATTATGGTCAAATTAGAAGTCATAATTTGTCTCTTCTACCCACGTTCTTTTAACCAGAACTTAGTCCTATGGATCAACATACCTGAACAGCTGGGAAATCTCAGGAAGAGAATGAATCCAAGGACTGTAGGATTTGGATTCTGATAAAGTTTTCAACAGTAGGAATAGGATATAATCATATTTTTAGGCCATTACTTTTACCAAGATTTAGGGCAGGAGAAGAGTGGAACAGAAGATGAGATGGTTGGGTGGCATCACTGACTCAATGGACATGAGTTTGAGTAAACTCTGGGAGATGGTGAAGTACAGGGAAGCCTGATGTGCTGCAGTCCATGGGGTTGCAAAGAATCAGACATGACTGAGTGACTGACTAACAACTTGTGTGTAGTACCAGGGGCAAAATTCCCAGGGGCCAGAATTTGGCCTGCCATACTAGGAGCATCCCACCGCACTAGCCTTCCTTCTCATTTTACTTATTTTCCAAATACATGAGGTCCCAAGAGACCTCCAGTGTATTGCTAGCCTAGAAGCCTGAAGTACTGAACATCATCAGGTATTCTCTTGTGCCCAATTACAGATGCACCCTGGCTGAGTGGGTCAAGAGGGAACTGAAGAGTAGGCAGGCACTGTAATGTAAATGGTGATTGGACCCTACTGCTAAGTCACTTCAGTCGTGTCTGACTCTGTGACCCCATGGATGGCAGCCCACCAGGCTCTGCCATCCCTGAGATTCTCCAGGCAAGAACACTGGAGTGGGTTGCCATTTCCTTGTCCAATGCATGAAAGTGAAAAGTGAAAGTGAAGTCGCTAAGTCATGTCTGACTCTTCAGGACCCCATGGACTACCAGCCTACCAGGCTCCTCCATCCATGGGATTTTCCAGGCAAGAATACTAGAGTGGGGTGCCATTGGCTTCTCTGACTGTGCTTGATTCTTCCCTAATTTAAAAACAAGCTCATTTTGCTATGGAACTGACTCATTTTCAGTTCTGCTCTCACCTTTATCCTAACTTATGGGACTCTGAAATTAAATAAAACATCTAAAAATTTTGTTGCTAATATTAAAAAAGATTATAACAGGAATAATTTTTTAGCTTTTTATTTATTTATTTATGTTGGAGTATAGCCAACTAACAATGCTGTGACAATTTCAGGTGGACAGCAAAGAGACTTAGCCATACATATACAGGTATCCGTTCTCCTGGATACTTCCCTCCCATCCAAGCTGCCAAATAACGTTGAGCAGAGTTTCCTGTGCTGCACAGTAGGTCCTTGTTGGTTATCCATTTTAAATACAGCACATGTCAATCCCAAACTCCCTAACTTTCTTTTCACTTCACTCTTCCTGCCCCTGGCAACCATAAGTTCATTCTCTAAGTCTGTGAGTCAGTTTCTGTTTTGTAAATAAGTTCATCTGTATAATTTCTTTTTAGAATCTGTATATAAGGGATGTCATATCATATTTATCCTTCTCTGTCTGACTTATGTTACTCAGTACAACCATCTCTAGGTTCATCTATGTTGCTGCAAATGGCATTATTTCATTCTTTTTAATGACTTAATAATAGGAATTTTTTTAAACACTCATGTCCTATATGCACTCAGACTCCAGGAGATCTCCAGTAACTTGCAAACCTCACAGTCCAAGTTTTTAAATATCTCTGGTCTTTCTCCTCAGCCCAAGTCCACAAGATACACATTTATGGCATGTTTCAAGGCAATCTGATGAATGAGCTTACAGTGCTCACAGGCAAGATTAATGTGTTTCATGCCTTCTTTGTAAATCTCAAGGAGTTATTCAAGTTACTATGTCTATATTAGCAATTCACTGAATTCTTGCTGCATTAAAGGATAGAAAATAAATGAATGATGAAAACTTGATAAAGTGTGGTTCAGCCATTACAATATTTTAAGCAAATAAAATAGGGAAATACATCACGTAATGAGACCAGCTCATCTAAGATAAGTTATCAATGGCAGCAGAAACAGCAGGCTCATATTGTGTATTTTAGCAGTGGTTTCACTTGTTATGTCTAAACTCCACAATGACTTCTTCTAAAAGGGTCTTTTTGCTGTTCTATGTCAGTGTATATGTTTTAAGATGGCATCATACAGACCGCTTCCCATAAAATAGCATTTTCATAGAAAGCAGTGTTGTCATAGACAGATAATTATAATTTTTACATTGTCTTTCAAAGCTAGACACACCAATTGACTCAAAGGTAGAGACTGATGTCAAGAGGTAAACACACAAAACTAAATCTAACCTGTCCTTTCCTTTCTGTGGCAAGGAGTAAGTGTCTTTGCACCAGGGATCATTTCAGTAGAAAGGAGGGACCAATGATCTTACACGCAGGGCAGCAAAGAAGACACAGATGTAAAAAGCAGACGTTTGGACTCAGTGGGAGAAGGCGAGGGAGGGATGATTTGAGAGAACAGCATTGAAACATGTGCATTATCATATGTAAAACTGATGACTACTGTAAGTGTGATGCATGAAACAGGGCCCCCAAAGCTGGTGCTCTGGGACAACCCAGAGGGACAGGGTGGAGGGAGAGGGGGGAGGGGTTCAGGATGGGCGGACACGTGGCCGATTCATGCTGATGTATGGCAAAGACCATCACAATATTGTAATTATCCTCCAATAAATAAATTAATTTAAAAAAGAAAAACAGTTAAAATAGTGTGTGTGGCAGTATAATCCTTTGAGTTTTTGCTTTTCATGAAATAGTCTTAAGATTCTATCAATGCAATGAAGATACTTCATTAAAACTTCAGTTACATTATGGCTAAACAATCTCAAACTTACAGGAGAGCTGCCAGAACAGGTAAAAGAACTGCCGTATCTCTTTAGCCCAGATTCCTCAAATGTTAGCATTTTCCTGTGCTTGCTGCACCACTCGCAATCCATCATCATTAATCTGTTTTTGAAATGTTTGGAGAGCCAGTTGCAGAATGCTGTCCCAGCAACCCCAGATCCTCCAGTGTGTATTTCATAAAAACAGCGAAAAACCTAAAACCAACCCACAGATCTCCAAATAAACTGTCGACATTGGTATAACTGTCTAATTCAAGGACTCCTTCCAACTTGTGCCAAATCTCTCCCTCTTTCTCTCTCTTATTTGATTCGGGATCCTATCCTGGAAAACATGTTGTATTTTGCTGTCTTGACTGTTAAGACACTTTCAGTTTGGAACAGTTTCTCCTCTTTATCGACCTTTCACCTACTTGATGGTTTTAAAAGAGTAGGAGCCTTAGATTCTTGGAAGATAGTTTTCCATGGAGTCCATGTGACATATTCTCATGTCTAGACTCAGGCCATGAATTGTTGACAGTGATACCACTGAAGATGAAGTGACCTTCTTAGTGTCTCATATCAGGGAGACATGATGCTCACCCATCCTACCACAGGTGATGTTAACCTTGACCACTTGGCACATTGCTCTCTACCAAATTTCTCCACCTTAAAGTCACCACTTCCCACTTTGCAATTGGTTTGTATTTTGATTTTTATATGAGGGGAAGTTATTTTAATATTGCGCTAATGTCTTGTACCTCATTCAGTATCTGCCCACCAGCTTCAGCATCCATTGATAATGCCTGTCTCAGTTCAGTTCAGTTCAGTCACTCAGTCATGTCCGACTCTGTGATTCCATGAATCGCACCACACCAGGCCTCCCTGTCCATCACCAACTCTCAGAATTGACCCAAACCCATGTTCATCGAGTCAGTGATGCCATCCAGCCATCTCATCCTCTCTCGTCCCCTTTTCTTCCTGCCCCTAATCCTTCCCAGCATCAGGGTCTTTTCAAATGAGTCAACTCTTCACATGAGGTGGCCAAAGTATTGGAGTTTCAGCTTCAACATCAGACCTTCCAATGAACACCCAGGTCTGATCTCCTTTAGGCTGGACTGGTTGGATCTCCTTGCAGTCCAAGGAACTCTCAAGAGTCTTTTCCAACACCACAGTTCAAAAGCATCAATTCTTCGGTGCTCAGCTTTCTTTATAATCCAATTCTCACATCCATACATGACTACTGGAAAAATCATAGCCTTGACTAGACGGACCTTTGTTGGCAAAGTAATGTCTCTCCTTTTCAATATGCTATCTAGGTTGGTCGTAACCTTCCTCCCAATGAGTAAGCGTCTTTTAATTTCATGGTTGCAATCACCGTCTGCAGTGATTTGGGAGCCCCCCAAATTAAAGTCAGCCACTGTTTCTCCAATATTTGCCATGGGACTGGAAGCCATGATCTTTAGTTTTCTGAATGTTGAGCTTTAAGCCAACTTTTTCACTCTCCTCTTTAACTTTCATCAAGAGGCTTTTTAGTTCTTCTTCATTTTCTGCCATAAGGGTGGTGTCATCTGCATATGTGAGATTATTGATATTTCTCCCGGCAATCTTGATTCCAGCTTGTGCTTCATCCATCTCATGATGTACTCTGCATATAAGTTAAATAAGCAGGGTGACAATATACAGCCTTGACGTACTCCTTGTCCTATTTGGAACCAGTCTGTTGTTCCATGTCCAGTTCTAACTGTTACTTCCTGATCTGCATACAGATTTCTCAAGAGGCAAGCCAGGTGGTCTGATATTCCCATCTCTTAAAAAATTTTCCACAGTTTATTGTGATCCACACAGTCAAAGGCTTTGGCATAGTCAATAAAGCAGAAGTAGATGTTTTTCTTGAATTCTCTTGCTTTTTTGATGATCCAGCAGATGTTGGCAACTTGATCTCTGGTTCCTCTGCCTTTTCTAAAACCAGCTTGAACATCTGGAAGTTCAGGGTTCACATATTGCTGAAGCCTGGCTTGGAGAATTTTGAGCATCACTTTACTAGTGTGTGAGATGAGTACAATTTTGTGGTAGTTTGAACATTCTTTGGCATTCCCTTTCTTAGGGATTGGAATGAAAACTGGCCTTTTACAGTCCTGTGGCCACTGCTGAGGTTTCCAAATTTTCTGGCATATTGAGTGCAGCACTTTCACAGCATCATCTTTTAGGATTTGAAATAGCTCAACTGGAATTCCATCTCCTCCACTAGCTTTGATCATAGTGATGCTTCCTAAGGTCCACTTAACTTCACATTCCAGGATGTCTGGCTCTAGGTAAGTGATCACATCATTGTGATTATTTGGGTCATGAAGATCTTTTTTGTACAGTTCTTCTGTGTATTCTTGCCACCTCTTAATATCTTCTGCTTCTGTTAGGTCCATACCATATTAAACACTTTGCTGCCTTAATATCTTCAGTCACCTTTCTGGCTTCTTCATTTTGCGAAACAGAAGGGAAAGGGGCAAGACATTGCCTTTTAAATTCATTTAGTGACATGGGTTTTGGTTTTGCATGGTACCAATCTGGCCAAATCTCAGTTCCCATCAACTAAATTTTTTTATATTTTTCAGTTAGAGTTCAGAATATCCTGAACAAATGTGTGTTTCATATTGTGGCTAGTGATGCTTATAATTAATCAAAGATAACAATATTCTGAAGAGTCCTAATTAGTATTTTTTTTATTTATAAAGTACCTTGATTAAGGAGAAAGGATGGAGGGAGCATATAGTCAAGATATTGGAAATATTTGGTAAAAGAAAGAAAAACATGGATAGGGACATGAAACAAAAAATGAGATACAAAAGTGCATCTCATAGACTTCTTGATTGAGCAATGACTTCAGTGACTTCTTTAGACTTTAGACTCTAGGTTTCCTTACTCATTCTGGCTGGGTTGGATCTTGACTCCACTATTCACTAAATCAGGTCCTGGACAAGGCTTTTAACCTCTTTGTGTCTCACTTTTCTCATTTGTGAAATTGAGATAAAAATAAAAGTCAACCTCATGGGACTGTTGTGAGAATTAAATACATGAATCCATTTAATTCATGTAAAGCTCTTAGTGCATAGCAGATAAATTCTCTATGAAGTCTAGCTATTATCATTAGTTGGCATGGGATTACTTTCTCCCATTTTTATAAGGATTAAAAAAAAATAAGCCTCAGAGGCCTGGAAATCTAACATGCTCCTCAGACTTTCTCAATGTCACTTCCTCAGCTAGACATTTGGCAGGTACCTGGTCACATTACTAAATCAAGGCTTCTGTTTAGGGTTTGAAGAAGAGCTATTGGGTCTCAGTGATGGAAAATCTGTATGCTTGGGCTCTCAAGTAAGAGGGGGTAAAGGTAAAGAAATTCTTAAGAAAATTAAGGAACTGGACAGTTTCCTTTACTATGCCAGCAAAGTACTAAGACTCTTTTATCATAGAAAAGCCTTTGGCTGTGCATAAGTGTCTAGACAAGAATTTGATGGAGATCCCAGGGTTCCATGTCCTCATATGACAGATTCACAAGAGAAAATCTGAAGGATAATTACATCTGTTGTCTGCCTCATCCATAAAGAAATCATGGCTCTGAGTCTGAGGAGAAGAGCATCTGAATAAAGGCCAGTTTGGATTTTCTGAAAATATGGTTCAAGTAGCTGAATGAAGTGAACTATTGAGTAGCCTCTTTTAGTATCATTCACTTGTACATTGGATGATGTCTTTTAAAATATGTTTTAATCTTCTCATCTTGACAGTGATTTATCAAGCAATCTGTTCCTATTTCAATGTAGTGCCGAGAAGTTCGTTTCCTTTCTTTCTTTCTATGATTTTGGGGAGAGTAGTTTGAAAAAAATGTAACAAATACATGTTCCCATTCAAGGTTGCTTTTGTCTTTTAACAATAAAGCAGTAATTCAGACATTCAATATGAAAGTATTTCAATTATGCAAAGATGTCAGGAGAAAAACTTTATGGTTGATTTTTTGAAGGCTTGCTAAGGGTAGGTTGTTTACCTAAAAATACATTGGAACTACTCCTATAATTTCAGGGTGAAGAGATAACTTTCACTCTTATTTATGTATTATATATTAAAATAAATATAAAATATAATATTGGAGGGCTTTCCTGATAGCTCATATGGTAAAGAATCTGCTTTCAATGTGGGAGACCCAGGTTTCAACTGTGGGTTGGGAAGATCCCCTGGAGAAGAGAATGGCAACCCACTCCAGTATTCTTGTCTGGAGAATCCCATGGACAGACCATAAGGGTTGCAAAGAGTCGGACACTACTGAGTGACTAACACACACATTTATTATGTATTTAATTTATAAATTATATATGTATCATATGTTATATATTTAATATGTGTTCTCTAGTTAGCTCAGCATCACTGAAGCTACTAGATTAGACTAATAGCTAGTAGCTCTACACAGCACCTTTGTATTAATGAAGAAAACATCCACTCATTCAGACCTACTTTGGCAAAGTTGTCATCCCTTAGGGCAGGGGAGGGAGGTGCTGAGATGTACGAGTAAATGTGGTCAAAGGGCACACTCTCTGGGGTTACATGTATGTAAGTTGACCATAGTTAACTGTGCAGTATTATATATTTAAAAGTTGTGGAAGGAATTCTCTGATGGTCCATTGATTAGGTTAGGACTCCATGCTTTCACTGCCACTGGCCTTGTTGGGTAACTAAGATCCCACAAAGCTGTGATGACACAGCCAAAAATAATAATAATACTAAACTTTTTAAAAAGAAAAAAGATATTTTGTTCACTTACTGCAAACATCAGCCATCATGTCACCCTTCTTAGTCCTGGGTGGACAGTGCTGTTTGTGAGAAACATTTGCTTCCTTGAAATCAGGACTCAAAGCAGCCTCCAAGCTTGCACTCCAGCCATGACTGATCAACCACACTTGGCACCCACAAACAATCTTAAATCTGCCTGCCTAAGATTTACTATTGTACCGAAGTTCACATCTTGGTTGAGATATTGTACTACAGGCACCACAGGAGACGCGGTTTCAATCCCTGGGTTGGGAAGATCGCTTGGAGAAGGAAACAGCAGCCCACTCCAGTATTCTGGCCTGGCGAATCCCCATGGACAGAGGAGCCCCGAGGGCTACAGTCCTTGGGGTTGCAAAGAGCTGGACACAACTCAAGCAAATTAGCATGCACTAGTTTTGTAAGATATTACCACTGGGGAAAACTAGGTGAAGGGTACTCCAGAGCTATTTTTCCTCACAAACAATCTGACATCAAATATTTCAGAATTTCCCCTACAGCAACCTATTCTACACCAGCTGGGTGTTCTGCAATTCAATTCAGTTTTGACACCATCTCCCTGAGGTTAGAGTCACACCCCACAAGCTCAGGGCTCAGTCTCAGGAGACTGCCCCCACTTCAGAAGCCAACAGCAAGTCTCACACCTCTCATTGCTTCTGGCTAACCCACTATACATCAGGGGTTACCATGACCCCCTCCTCAGATTTGATACTTTGCTAGATAGAACTGCTCAAAGAATTTAGAAAAGCACCACACTGGTTCCCAGTGGCACAGTTGGTAAAGAACTGATAAAGAATCTGCCTGCAGTGTGGGAGACCAGGGTTCAATCTCTGGGTTGAGAAGATCCCTGGAGAAGAAAATGGCAACCCATACTTGCCTGGAGAATCCCACGGACAGAGGTGCCTGGTGGGCAACAGTCCATGAGGTCACAAATAGTTGGACAAGACTGAACAGCTAACACATACGGGCTTATTATAAAGGATAGAACCCGGAAACAGCCAAATGGAAAAAATGCATAGAGCAAGGTGTGGGAAGAAGTGGTGAAGGGAACTTCCGTGCCCTTTCTGGGTATGCCACTCTTTTGGCACTTTGATTTTTCACTGACTGGAAACCTCTCTGAATTCTGTCATTTAGGTATTTCTGGAGATTCCATTATGTAGGAATGATTGATTAAGCCGTTAGCCATTGGTGATTGACTCGGACTTTGCCCCTCTCCCTTACCTTGAGGGCAGGGAGGTAAGGTTGAAAGTTTCCGCCCTCTAATCATGCCTTGATCTTTCTGGTGACCGGTATCCATTCTGAAGCTATGCAGGAGCCCCCAGCTCCCAGTCATCTCCTTGGCGCACAGAAGACACCCAATTCACTGAGAGAGAGTGTGTGTGTGTGTGCTGTGTGCTCAGTGACTTAGTCGTGTCAGAGGCTTTGCAACCCCAGGCGCTGTAGCCCATCAGGTTCTTCTGCCCATGCGATTTCTCAGGCAAGAATACTGGAGTGGACTGCCATTTCCTAGAATACTGGACTGGGTTACTATGACCTTCTCCAGGGGATTTTCCCGACTCAGGGACAGAACCCATGTCTCTTGTGTCTCCCGCATTGGCAGGCAGATTCTTTATCACTAGCACCACTGGGAAACTCGCAACTCACAGGGCTGATTCCCAAGGCCATAGGAGCAGTGTGCCGGGAATCAGGGACAAGGACAGTGTATTATTTCTTATCACAGGTACGTACACATAATTTTCTGTTTTATTTCTTACAACTGCCTATGAATCTAGTTACCTCAAAACAAAAAGATAAAATTAAAAAAGTTCTATTTTTCACTTGGAATTTGCAATAATTTCCAAGAGAATCTCTCTAATGTGATACTAGAGTGACCATTTTAATTAAACCAGAAGTTGTAAAGCAGGCAAGGTGCTAGTTCATCTAGTTCAGCTATTTTTCTTTGGAAGGAAGACACAGAGGCCAAGGGAAATTAAAGGACTGTGGCTGAGATGCCAGAATCTGTTATATACATAATCCTTGAAGTGGATAAAAGAAGGAAACTGATATTTATTAGGTGACTGTTATATGATGGACACTGTCCTAGAGAAGCTTATACACATGATCCCATTTAACTTCCCAGAATTTTCATAGGTATTATTCCCATTTTACAATCAAGGAAATTGAAGAAGTCATAAAATTATCAAATGATGGGCTTGGATTCAAAGTCCCAAGAATCTAGAGCCGTTAGTTTTCTGCCATGCATTTTATTTTATTTATTTATTTATTTTTAATAGTTAAATTGTACACTTTATTTATTTATTTATTTATTTTATTTTTTTAATTGTTTTTGCCATACATTGTCATGATATCACCATGGGTTTACACATGCTTCCCCTCCAGAACCCCCCTCCCTCCTCCCTCCCCCCCGGGAAATCTCGCTGCACCAGCCCCGAGCATCAATCCTGGGCTGGCGATTGATTAAACATATGAAAATTAACATGCTTCAATGCCCTTCTCCCATATCATCCCACCCTTACCCTCATCCACAAAGTCCACGAGTCTATTCTATACATCTGCGTTCCTTTTGCTGTCTCGTATGTTGGGTTCTCGTTACCGTCTTTCTAAATTCCATATATATGCGTTAATATACTGTATTGTTGTTTTTGCTTCTGGCTTACTTCACTCTGGATAATGGGCTCCAGTTTCGTCCATCTGAGTAGAATTGCTTCAAATGAATTTTTTTTTTAATGCTGAGTAATATTCCATTGTGTATATGTACCACAGCTTTCTTATCCATTCGTCAGTTGATGGGCATCTAGGTTGCTTCCATGTCCTGGCTATTGTAAACAATGCAGCGATGAACACTGGGGTACACGTGGCTCTTTCAATTCTGGTTTCCTCGGTGTATATGCCCAGCAGTGGGATTGCCGGGTCATATGGCAGGTCTATTTGCAGCTTTTTAAGGAACCTCCACACTGTTTTCCATAGTGGCTGTACTAGTTTGCATTCCCACCAACAGTGTAAGAGGGTTCCCTTTTCTCCACATCCTCTCCAGCATTTATTGCTTGTAGACTTTTGGATGGCAGCCATTCTGACTGGTGTAAAGTGGTACCTCATTGTAGTTTTGATTTGCATTTCTCTGATAATGAGTGATGTTGAGCATCTTTTCATGTGTTTGTTAGCCATTTTTATATCTTCCTTGGAGAAATGTCTGTTAAGTTCTTTGGCCCACTTTTTAATTGGGTTGTTTATTTTTCTAGAATGGAGCTGCAGGAGTTGTTTGTAAATTTTTGAGATTAATTGTTTGTCTGTTGCTTCATTGGCTATTATTTTCTCCCATTCTGAAGGCTGTCTTTTCACCTTGCTTATAGTTTCCTTTGTTGTGCAAAAGCTTTTAATTTTAATTAGGTCCCATTTGTTTATTCGTGTTTTTATTTCCAATATTCTGGGAGGTGGGTCATGGAGGATCCCGCTTTGGATTATAGCAGAGAGTGTTTTGCCTATGTTATCCTCTAGGAGTTTTATAGTTTCTGGTCTTATG
>ML660770.1:4808699-4838725 GCA_007570785.1 Antilocapra americana | reverse complement strand
CTTTCTTTTTGTCTTCTTCTTCTGGGACTCCTATGATTCGAATATTGGTGCGTTTAATATTGTCCCAGAGGTCTCTAAGATTGTCCTCATTTCTTTTAATTCTTTTTTCATTTTTCCTTTCTGTTTCATTTATTTCTGCCACTCTGTCTTCTACCTCACTTATCCTGTCTTCTATCTCTGTTATTCTACTGTTGGTTCCCTCCAGGGTGTTTTTGATCTCATTTATTGCATTATTTATTGTATTTTGACTCTTTTTCATTTCTTCTAAGTCCTTGTTAAAGCTTACCTGCATCTTCTCAATCCTTGCCTGCAGGTTATTGAACTGCTGCTCCAACTTATTTTCCAGGTTTTGGATCATATTCACTATCCTTATTCGGAATTCTTTGTCAGGTAGACATCCTATCTCTTCGTCTTTTGTTTGGTCTAGGGGGTATTTATCCTGTTCCTTTACTTGCTGGGTATTTCTCTGCCTTTTCATCTTGTTTATCTTGCTGTGTTGCCCCTTTATTGTGGGGGTTCCTCACTATGGAAGGGGTTAGATGTGTGGTTTGTAGAAGTTTCCTGGATGGGAAAGCTGGTGTGGTGTTCTGGTGGGTGGATCTGGGTTTCCTCACTGTAACTAACAATGGAGTGTCCAGTAAAGAGATTTGAGGTGTCGGTGGACTTGGTGTGACCTTGGGCAACCTGTGTATTGAAGCTCATGGCAGTGTTCCTACGTTGCTGGGGAATTTACTTGGTATATCTTACTCTGGAGCTTGTTGGCTCTTGGGGGTTGATTAATTTCAGTTTTGGTATGGAGGAGGTTGATGAGTTCCTATCGATTAATTAACTCTTGGATCCAGGAGTTTTCTGGAATTCTCAGGGTCTGGGTTTAGTCTCCTGTCTTCCAGTAGCCTCAGGGCTCTTTTATCTCTGCCCTGATGGTGGCAGAACCTCTAGTTTAGTGATGAGAAGTTTCTTCACAGTGAGGGACACCCTGTCGGATACACAGAGTTACATGGCATGGACCAGAAGGAGAAGAGAGGAATCCGATGGTGAGGGAGTGAAGTGGCCAGTGATTGCTCCTCTGTGTGCCCTCCACAGCCTGGATCCCTTGGAGATGTTCACAGAGTTATATTGAAATGTGAAGAGTGTGGAAGGAGACAGAATTGACCAGAGAGAGAAAGAAGAGAGTCAGATGGATAGAGACAGATCCAGCCAGTGGTCAGTTATTTCAGTGTTCTTCACAGCTGGTATCTCTCAAGCAGAGTCCCAGAGTTGGGTAGAGAATATACAGAGGAAGAGGACGTTGAAGGTGTCTTGGTAGGAGAAGAAAAGAGAAAAGAAAAAGAAAAAAAAAAAAAAAAAAGGAGAGACAAGAATGGGGAGAGAGCAGTCAAGCCACTGATCTCACTCCAAGGTAACGATGGGTACTGGAGCTTGGATCCTTAAAGGTACAAAGTTGATACCCAATACTAATAGGCAAAGATTAAAAATCTAGAGTAAAGACTGGATTCTCAAAAGTACTATTATGAAAAAAAGAAAGAAAGAATGATAAAGAAGAAAATACAACAACACCAACAACAACAACAACAAAAATCAGTAAAAAAAAAAATTTTTTAAAAAAAGGGGAATAAAGTGGAGATATAAAAGGTAAAAAAGGAGATAGGACGGAGAATGCAATAAGGGAGAAAGAGGAGATTAAAAAAAAGGGAAAATAAAAATAAAGGAAAAGAAAGAAAAAAAAAAGAAAATAACAAGGTTATAGGGGACTTAAAAATTCTAAAAAAAAAAAAAAGGGTATAAAAAAGTTTTAAAAATTTAAAAGATGTTCCTAGTACAGTTATAACTAAGGCTTTCTCTGGTGCTGGTGCGTACGGCGAGGGGTCAGTTTACTTTTCAGACAATTCCTTGGGTCCGGCTTGTACTTCTCATGGTCTATAGACTCCTTTCTATGCAGTCTGCGCCACCTGCAGGGATTTAATCTGCTACTCCTGTCAGTTCCAAAGCTGTTGCCTCTGCTAGCTTAAGCGTCTTCTGTTTGCTGGTCTTTTATGTGTCTATTCAGCGCTCTGGAGTTTGCCCTGCTCCTGCTGAGTGCGCTTCCCCCGCCCCTTCTGCTCGGCTCTCTGTCGTCCGCCCGGCGCAGTTGGGGAGTGCGGCTTCTCCCCTCCCCCGGCCCAACCGCTCGGCTTTCCCGACGTGCAGCTAAGCACGTCTTTTTAGGTGTGCAGAGCGCCGATCCATCCAGAATCCCCAGTAGTCTTGGTTAGCACCTAGCTCTGTGCGCAATTTGGCCGAGGAAGCCTCGCCGGGGCTGGGCTATGCCCGCTGGGCTCGGGCAGGGGTTGGGTCTGTCCGCAGCCCGAAGGTGCCCAGCTCCGCCCAGCCGGCCGCCTCCCTGCTGACACCGCCTCACCCTTTGGTCTCGCTGGGGCTGGGTTATGCCCGCTGCACTCGGGCGGGGGCTGGGCTGGTCCGCAGCCCACAGGCGCCCAGATCTCCTCGGCCAGCCGCCTCCCTGTCGACTCTGCACGCCCTTTGTTCTGTGGCACCCGGCCGGCGGCCTCTCTGCCGACTCCACACCTCTCCTTGTTCTGCGTGGGCCTGGCAGGGGGGCTCTTCCTGGGGAAGGCTACTTCTCAGTCTATCTCCGGTTAGCCCCCTGGGTTGGGTCACTCAGGCTGCTCCGTTCCCTGAGCGCGCGGCCCGCCCCTCCCTGAGCAGTCCGCTTTGGCTAGTGGGGGGTGGGGCGTCCGCCGCCGCTTCCCTGTGCCTTCCAGCCAGAAATGTAGCTTGCAGGGCTTAATTATTAATCTGCTTTTACTCCCAGCTCTCTTGCTCTCCAAGATTCACCGCAAATCCGCCCAAGAGAATGCTCCCTGGTATTCGGAAACCTTTCTCCTCTTTTTTTTTTTTTTTCCTCTTTATTCCAGACTCCCCTTCCAGGATGGATCCCCGCCCCCAACTCTGTCTCTCCCTTTACTTTTTTCTCTCTCTTTTTTCTTTTGTCCTACCTCCTCTTGTCTGCAATGGGCCGTCCCTTCAGATGCCCGATGTCCTCTGCCAGCATTTAGATCCTGTTTTATGGAGTTTGCGTGGTCTTTAAAAGTTCTTTTGGTGTATTTATTGGGGAGAGAGTGGTTTCCCCGTCCTATTCCTCTGCCATCTTAGTTCCCCTCCCTGCCATGCATTTTAAAACTTCTCTGGATTTTCCTGGCTGTGCAGTGGTTAAGAATCCATCTGCCAGTGCAGGGGACACAGATTCAATCCCTGGTCCAAGATGATCCCACATGCCACAGAGCAGCTAAGCCTGTGTGCCTGTGCTATAGAGCCTGTGCCCCACAGCGAGAGAGGCCACTGCAGTGAGACGTCCACACACCACAGGGAAGACTAGACCCCACTTGCCACAGCTAAAGAAGGCCCGGGTGCAGCATTGAAGACCCAGTGCAGCCCCAAATTTGAAAAATTAGTCTAAGCCCTTAATTAAAACAATCTTTTCCCACTATAGTTATTATAAAAAATAAATATTTCATAACATTTTGATTTTATAAAAGATCAAACCAGCCAATCCTAAAGAAAATCAACCCTGAATATTCATTGGAAGGATTGATACTGAAGCTCCAATACTTTGGCCACCTGATGCAGAGAGCTGACTCATTGGAAAAGATTATGATGGTGGGAAAGATTGAGGGCAGGAGGAGAAGGGGACGACAGAGGATGAGATGGTTGGATGGCATCACCGACTCAATGGACATAAGTTTGAGCAGACTCCAGGAGACAGGGAAGGGCAGGGAAGCCTGGTGTGCTGCAGTCCATGGGATCACAAAGAATTGGACACAACTTAGTGACTGAACAACAATTACATGAAAGTCCATTATAAAAACAAATAAATTTATTATAATGAATAAATATTGGTTGTAACCCAAAGACACATACAAACAGAGAATCATTTTTTCAAATATCCTTACTAGGTATGATGCCTTATTCTATTCTTTCATTAAAAATACACTAAAATTGATTTTAAGACCCATTAGTGGGGCTTGTGACCTACAGTTTGAAATATACAGTATGTTATTTTCCCTTTCCTATGACCATTCTAATAATACTGTGGGAAAAATCTTTCTTTTCCATGCTAAACAACAGTCTTCTTTTTAGCGTTGCTCAGATCTTACATACCAAAATTAAAGGGGGACGTTGTCTTAGTTAGCCTTTGCTCACTTAAATTCATAGTGGTTCACACAAAGTGTATTGTAGCATAATTCTTCCCGTGGCTTTAGGCATTTTTAACACCACCCCCCCGCCACCGCTGCTAACATTTCTCTCTCTCTCTCTTCCTGACCACATCCCTGTGAGGGGGCAGAAAGACCCATTCAAATTGAACCCTATCATTTTCTCAACTGATGGGTGGTTTGTTGTTTGAGGAGACTCCAAGGCCATGGCTATAAGAGGCAAATGTAGGCAAGTTATCCACTGATTTACATTTGGCTTAAAAGCGTCTCTGAGTGGGTGTGTTGGGTGGTAGTGGTGGCAGAGTTGGGTTGTGTATCATTTACCCTGGCACTCCTCCACAGGACAGGGTGTGCTTGGGTGGCCTAGCATTCCCAGCTCGTTTCCTGGTGGATGCCATGGTGTATCCACTGGGGACACCTATATCACCCATTCATGGCCCTTCCTTGGGTAAGGATATATCAGGACCTTCAATTTCCTGGCCCACTGTGGGATTCCTTTTAGAGCCCAACAATGCCATAGGTCTGTCAGTGGTTGTGTTAAGTGTTGATAATTACTAGTATTGATTTAGCTTCCTGGATGTCGGGGACTGAGTTAAGCAAGTTATACACATTATCTTCTCAAATCCTCAGGGCAACCTGTGATGATGATGTTAGTTACATCATTTCATATAAGCAAAAAGGCTAGGTAGAGAGGTGGCTTTTGTTCAGTCAGCAAGGAAGGACTGAATTAGAAAATGTAACGGGAAAGGAAGTTGTAGAGATGAGATTTACACACACACACACACACATCCAAATTAGATTTTTGAGGAGTTTTGGAGTCCAAGTTAAGCCTGTCCTTTTCTTCCTTTTCTGGCCTCGATCGTCTGGGCTCTGTCATCATATGTTTCAGCCAACACGATGACAATTTAAATCCTAGAATTTTCTATCCTTGGCTTTTCTCATTTAGAAAAGAAGATTGAAATTGGCTGTTAGATCTGAGCTTATTTTGTAATCACAGGCAGACTTTGCTTTCAAGTGGAAGATACCTTGGCCTTCCTGTTGGCAGTGGTTCTCAAATACTAGTCCACGTAAGAATAACCTAAGAAGCATCTCAACATGCAGGTTTCTGAGCTTTGCCTAGCTAGATTCTAATTCAATCTAATTCAATCAATTCTAATTCAATTCTAATTCAAGGTCCGAGCTGGTTCCTTGAAATCTGCATTTTAAACAAATTTATATTTAACAATTTGAATCAAGTTGATTCAGATTCAATTTTCCTAGGAGCTGCATTATGAAAAATGTTAGTTCAAGGTCTTATGAGATGAATGCAGGAATAATAGACACCGTGAGCTTGCCTTCTTATTATTCATTGGAAAGACTGATGCTGAAACTGAAACTCCAATATTTTGGCCACCTGATGTGAAGACCTGACTCACTGGAAAAGACCCTAATGCTGGGAAAGATTGAAGGCAAAAGGAAAAGAGGGCAGCAGAGAGTGAGATGGTTGAATGGCGTCATCCACTCAATGGATATAAATTTGAGCAAAGTCCAAGAGACAGTGGAGGACAGAGTAGCCTGATATGCTGTAGTCTGTGGAGTCACAAATAGTTGAACACGACTTAGCAACTGAACAATAATAACAACTATGCTTGGAAGTCATTTTAAACAGCAAAATTACCAACAAAAAGTACAAAATGCAGAAATGTGGCACTAAATAGACCACAAAAGGACACATTTACAGTATGAGAGTTGAAACAAGAAAGCTAAGTGTTACCTTGTTTGACCTCAGCTAGGAATGTGCATATAAAACAACTCATTTTTTTTTTTGCTCTGTGCATGTACAGTTCCTTGACTGACCATATAATGACAGTAACTATTGACTTCAGAGTTACAAGTAAATGTTAGAAAGCTGCTAACTTATCAAATATGGAACCTTTGAATAATCAAGATTGACTATCAAAGCTGTTGGGTATTGAGAGATTGCCACAATTAAAAGCAGAATAATCTATGAATAAATTTATATTAATAAATATATGCAAAATGATGAAAGTGAGAGAGGAGAGTGAAAAAGTTGGCTTAAAACTCAACATTCAGAAAACTAAGATCATGGCATCTGGTTCTATCACTTCATGGCAAATAGGTGGGGAAACAGTGGCAGATTTTATTTTGGGGGGTTCCAAAATCACTGCAGATGGTGACTGCAGCCATGAAATTAAAAGACGCTTACTCCTTAGAAGGAAAGTTATGACCAACCTAGACGGCATATTAAAAAGCAGAGACATTACTTTGCCGACAAAGGTCCATCTAGTCAAGGCTATGGTTTTTCCAGTAGTCATGTATGGATGTGAGAGTTGGATGGTGAAGAAAACTGAGCATTGAAGAACTGATGCTTTTGAACTGTGGTGTTGGAGAAGAGTCTTGACAGTCCCTTGGACTGCAAGGAGATCCAACCAGTTCATCCGAAAGAGAATCAGTCCTGAATATTCATTGGAAGGACTGATGCTGAAGCTGAAACTCCAGTAATTTGGCCACCTGATCCAAAGAGCTGACTCATTTGAAAAGACCCTGATGCTGGGAAAGATTGAAGGTGGGAGGAGAAGGGGACGACAGAGGCTGAGATGGTTGGATGGCATCACCGACTCAATGGACATGAATTTGGGTAGACTCTGGGAGTTGGTGATGGACAGGGAGGCCTGGCATGCTGCAGTCCATGGGGTCACAGAGAGTCGGATACCACTGAGCGACTGAACTGAACTGAACTTACATATATAAACACTACATAAATAATATTAAAAGATACTATAGGTAAGACCCGCAAATTCTGCCACATAATAGGTAATTAGCAGAAATGCCACTGATGGTTCAAAGAATGGAGCTTCTGTAATGGCAGGTTATGAGAGTCCATGGAGTCTAGTCCAATGCCTTTCTCTACAAGTCTGCTGACTAAATGATTGATAGCCAAAGGTGTACACCTGGTCTTAGATGAGTTCTATTACAGCCAGGAATAGCTGCTCAGATTGAGAGAAGATTCAGTCATGGCAGCTCTGTCTAAACACTTCAACAGTCTCTGTGTGTGTGTGCATACTAAGTTGCTTCAGCTGGGTCCCTCTCTTTTCGATCCTATGAACTGTAGCCTGTGAAGCTCCTCTGTCCATGGGATTCTCCAGGCAAGAATACTGAATTGGGTTGCCATGCCTTCTTCCAGGGGATCTTCCTGATCCAGGGATCAACCTTGCCTCTCCTATGCCTCTTGCATTGGCAGGTGGGTATGTTCTTTACTCCTCTTATCAGCTCAGAACACATTCTAGTATTCTTGCCTGGAAAATTCTATGGACAGAGGAAGCTGGTGGGATACACTATCAGGGCTTGCAAAGAATTGGACACAACCTAGTGGCTAACACTTTCTACAGTCTAGTCCTAGTCTTCTCCCACAGAATTGGCCTGGGAGGTAGTGAGATATGAGACTGGGGAGCCGTTGTAGCCTGGTCAGTCTAATGAATGCTTGTACCAGATCGTGAGATCATTGACACCCTGCAGATATCAGACTGCCTCTCCTGCAAAGGAAAAAAACGACATCACAAGATGACCTCTGGAAGCAAACTTACACCTGTTGATAGAATCCAGCTGGGGGTCACCAGATTGAGCAAATGAAAATACAAAATTCCCAGTTAAATTTGAGTTATTTCTAATTATCAGTGCTTGTGTATATTGAGATAAAAGAGAAATATTGCCCTTGCGTGCTCACGCATGTCTGACTCTGTGACCCCAAGGACTGTAGCCCACCAGGCTTCTCTGTCCATGGGATTTTCCAGGCAAGAATACTGGAGAGGGTTACCATTTCCTTCTCCAGGCGATCTTCCTGATCCAAGGATGGAATCCATGTCTCCTGCACCTCCTGCATTGCAGGCAGATTCTTTACCACTGAGTCACCTGGGAAGCCCCAAAATATTGCATAGGACACACTTATACTAAAGTATTTGCTGTTTATCTGAAATAAGTATAAAAATATCTAAATTTCATTCTTCTTTTAAAAATTATATTTCCCTTATGTTGTTTGTAATTATTTTATTTTGCAAGATTTACTTAGAAAATCTTGTCTTACAGTTACAGTCTATGTGTAATTTGCATTGTGACATAGCTTCTACAGTGGTGCACATCTGTTTTTTTTGTCTCTTACCTTGTCCACTGAACATTTATTTATGAAAAAACACATTCAATACTAACATTATGGACCAATATGTACTTGCATGGGTTTCCCTGTCTGATGGCTCAGACAGTAAAGAATCTGCCTGCAATATGGGAGACCTGGGTTCGATTCCTGGCTTGGGAAGATCCCCTGGAGCAGGGGATGGCAGCTCACTTGCCAATGGCAAGTATTCTTGCCTGGAGTGTCCCTTGGACAGAGAAGCCTATCAGGCTACAGTCCATGGGGGTGCAAAGAGTTAGACATGACTGAATGACTAAAACACACACACACACACACACACACACACACACACACACACACGTACTTGCATAAACTGTAAGAATCAGTCTTGAATTTGGTTTATTGAAGCACAAAATACCATCTTTCAATGCATAACATACTTTTCCATTCTTCAGGATTATATTTCATCCCTTGATTAGTGATTTTTAAAACTACTGCCCACTTTCAAAAGCATTGTTGTTGATGTTTATTCCTTCCTTCCACTTGTTCTACTTGTTCACGTGTTGGAAGAGTCTTTAGAAATATCTGTAGACAGAAAAATAAACTCTTCAAGGGATAAAGTCATTTCACACACCATCACAACAAGTGTCATAATAATTATTCACTGCAAGTTGGAATTTTTTTCCCTTTGCATAAGTATAAGTGTTACTCACTCAGTCGTGTCCAACTCTTTGTGACCCCGGACTGTAGCCCACCAGGCCTCTCAGTCCACAAAATTCTCTAGGCAAGAATACTGAATTGGGTTGCCACTCCCTTCTCCAGGGAATCTTCCCAACCCAGGGATCAAGCCTGGGTCTCCTACCTTGCAGACAGATTCTTTACCATCTGAGTGACCAGGGAAGCCCTTCCTTTACATAGGTAATATAATATCCCTTTTATAAACAGGCTTGATACTTAAAAGGATAAATTTTCCTGTAACTCTTTTTTTTTCTTTTGGTTTAATAGACATTTATTCTGTTGTTATATAGTTGAACAACCTCTACACACAAAATAATACGATTTAAGATTCTTTTGAGTTGGAAGGAATTTGGGTTTTAAAAGGTTTTGCAAGCCTGTTTTCTGGAGATCACTTAAATGGCCCTTTTTAAAGACCCTTGAAGAAAAATTGGTTCAAGAAAACCAGCAATTGAATTTCAAAATCAAACTATTTATGAAGATAGCAAGCCAAGAACTGGGTAATTCCTCTTCTGTATTTCCTACACTCAAATCCACCCTGGGAAACACAAGCCTAGTCTACGGGAAGACATGATGGAACAAGCAGAATGAGGTGGTAAGGGCAACCACAGCTGGTGGCCCATCAAGTTGGGAACGGTGAGGCTGGTTTGAGCAGGGATGGGAACTGTACACAACACAAAGTTGGAGGCCAACTGAATTTGCATTGACACCAACGACATGAGTTTTCTCAGTAGCCTTTTAAGAATGGAGTGACTTGACCCTGGAGAACAGAGTACACTTAGCAATGATACTTCTAAATATAATTACCCCTATTTCCTATTCCCTAGTTCATGATGGTCACAAACTAATACTACAGATAAAACATTTAACTTTTTGATCCAAGTTTTTCCTATCATCCTACACTTGAAAGGGATCTGATGCACACCAAGCTCCCAATCTTAACATCACTACCTTACAAACCTTAGGGCTAGTACCTCCCTCCTCACTTATCTAATGTTCAATATTCAGTTTTAATTGATGACCATTTTGCATGAAGTTCAGTATCCTACAGATTCCAAAGCCTGAACCAGGAGCTTCATATTAACTTCAGTGGTACCATGGAGGCCAAGGCAATTTAATTTAGGTAAACCAGGATTTGACTCATTTGTCAGAACCCTCTTCCAACAGGTCTATTCAATTCTCTTAAAAATGGTGGCATTACTTTACTTTTCGCCTTTCAGAAGCAGCAGTCACACAAATGTAGTATTAGATTAAGCCTAAAAGTGGGCCCTAGTAAAAAAACTTCATTATTTTTCTGCATATGATCATGAGAAAGATCAGGACACCCTTCACATTTCCAAGCAAAATCCAACTGATAACGCTGTTCCTACCAAACTCCGTAGACTGCAGAGCATTGCATCACCCCAGTAAAGCTGCAGGTCT
Organism: Antilocapra americana; assembly: GCA_007570785.1. Lineage (NCBI taxonomy): Eukaryota > Metazoa > Chordata > Mammalia > Artiodactyla > Antilocapridae > Antilocapra > Antilocapra americana. The sequence goes on along the minus strand of ML660770.1, from coordinate 4,828,231 downwards.
CACCACATGCATCAACAAATCTACAGGGCTAAATTTCTGCACTCCTCTTTTACAGAATTTTACACCTATTGTACCAAACAGCATTTTAAACACGGACACATCAACTCCCTAATAAAGCAAAAACAAAAGCATTTCCCTTATTAAAAACAAGACACACCTTCACTTCGTATACACTTATACATGTAAGTGTAAATAACTTCAATAAGTTTCAAACATTATTGCACTTTAACTTTCATAATTTGATAATGCATTCAATGAAGCAATCTGCAGACAACTAGTTTTAACAAATTAAAAAACACTTTTAAGCAGACAAGAACGTCCTAAATTGTTTATTAGGTAAGAACTTTACAAACATTGCTTATATTAGCGGTAGTGGTGGAGCTGGAGAGTATTGCGCCTTCTCCAAGCTGCACAGCGAGAGCCACCAATAGTGTGGTGGAACTTGTGGCCCTTGCCCAGGCCGCGGCTCTTTCTGCCTGCAGATGTCAGCCCCCGCATCTCCCTGTGCTTGTGGACTGGTTTGGTGATCCACTGGGTGTCAGGGTTTCTTCTAATAGCTTTATGGAATGGATCAATGAGGAGAACCTCAAAGAATTTGTATGTAGAATCTTCACCAACCCAGTAGGAGTTCAGGACCCTCAGGGCCCCACAGTGGCGGCCAGCGTGCTCCTCCGCAACCGACTGCAGGCTCCGCGCAAACTTGAGCTGGTTGACACTGTAGTGGACAGGCTTGCTGTAGGTGGCACCCTTAGGAACTGGGCACTTGCGGCCCCCGCGGCGCACTCGGATCTGGTATATGACATAGCCTTGGCCTTGTAGCCCAGCCTGCACGCCTTGTTGGGCCGGGTGGGGCGCGGGGCGCGGTGCAGCGCCAAGAGCTGGCGGTACTGCCAGCAGCGCACCAGCAGCAGGAAGCACATCACGTCCGACTGCTTCTTTCTCCACAGCTCCTGGATGTACTTGTAGGCACCCATGTCGGCTCACCCTGATGGCTGCCGCCTGACGGAAAAGGTGTAACTCTTTCTTTAATGCATTCCACAATTTCCTTTAAGGATTGGAGTACTTCAATAACATTACTCTTCTTTCAATTTGCATAATCCTAGGAATAAACAGATATTGAAAGGTATGATCAACAAATAAGTATGATTCACTCAATGGATAATTTTGAAAGACAACCAAAATTTGGGGAGTCTTTGCTTCAGAATTAAAGTATGATTTAAGTGCTTCAAATTACCTTAGGATGTTTTCAAATAGTTGTTCAAGAAAGCCAGTGAGTTTTGGATGTAAGACAACTGAAGACCACTGAATGCCAGCAGTACCACAAAAATTCTTTAAAAAATTTCTCAAAACTTTATTTTTTAGAGCAATGTTATATACATAACAGCCCAGTAATGAATTAGGCAAAATAACTGTGGAAGATGGTATGGTGATTCCTTTAAAAACTCAGAATAAAACCACCATATGACCCAGTAATCCCACTCCTAGAGATATACCCCGAGGAAACCAAAATTGAAAAAGACACATGTACCCCAATGTTAATTGCAGCACTATTTACAATAGCTAGAACATGGAAGCAACCTAGACGTCCATCGAGAGATGAATGGATAAAGAAGCCGTGGCACATATATACAATGAAATATTACTCAGCCATAAAACGGAACACATTTGAGTCAGTTCTAATAATGTGGATGAACCTACAGCCTATTATACAGAGTGAAGTAAGTCAGAAAGAGAAATATAAATATTGTATACTGACACATATATGTGGAATCTAGAAAGATGGTACTGATTAATTTATTTGCAGGGCAGCAATAGAGAAACAGACATACAGAACAGACCTATGTACATAGAGGGAGGGAAGGAGGGAGAGGGTGAGATGTATGGAGAGAGTAATAAGTAAGCCTATATTACCATATGTAAAATAGATAGTTGCTGGGAATTTGCTGTATGGCTTAGGGAACTCAAACACGTGCTCTGTGACAATCTAGAAGAGTGGGATGGGGAGGGAGATGGGAGGGAGGTTTGGGAGGGAGATGGGAGGGAGGTTTGGGAGGGTGGGGACATGGGTATAGCTATGGCTAATTCTTGTTGATGTTTGACAGAAAGCAAAAAAATTCTGTAAAATAATCGTCTTTCAATTAAAATATAAATAAAGTAGCAAAAAATAAAAAAAAAAGAAATTAGGTAAATATTTGAACAATAAGGAGCTACTGATACCTGCCAGGCTGGATGAAGCACAAGTTGGAATCAAGATTGCCGGGAGAAATATCAAGAACCTCAGATATGCAGATGACACCACCCTTATGGCAGAAGGAAAAGAACTAAAGAGCCTCCTGATGAAAGTGCAAGAGGAGAGTGAAAAAGTTGGCTTAAAACTCAACATTCATAAAACTAAGATCATGGCATCCAGTCCTATCACTTCGTGGCAAATAGATAGGGAAACAATGGAAACAGTGAGAGATTTTATTATTTTGGGGTCCAAAATCACTGCAGATGTTGACTGTGGCGATGAAATTAAAAGACATCTGCTCCTTGAAGGAAAAGCTATGACCAACCTAGACAGTATATTAAAAAGCAGAGACATTACTTTGTCAACAAAGTTCAAAGGTTTTTCCAGTAGTCATGTAAGGATGTGAGAGTTGGATGGTGAAGAAAGCTGAGGGCTGAAGAATTGACGCTTTTGAACTGTAGTGTTGCAGAAGAGTCTTGACAGTCCCTTGGACTGCAAGGAGATCCAACCAGTCCATCCGAAAGGAGATCAGTCCTGAATATTCACTGGAAGGACTGATGCTGAAGCTGAAACTCCAATACTTTGGTCACCTGATGGGAAGAACTAACTCATTGGAAATGACCCTGATGCTGGAAAATATTGAAGGCAGGAGGAGAAGGGGATGAGAGAGGATGAGATGGTTGGATGGCATCACCAACCCAATGGGCATGAGTTTGAGTAAGATCAAGGAGTTTGTAATGGACAGGGAAGCCTGGTGTGCTGCAGTTTATGGGGTCGCAAAGAGTCAGACATGACTGAATGACTGAACTGAACCTACAACAGTATGAATGAATCTTGAATGCAATAAACTAGGTGAAAGAAGTCAGACTCAAAAGACTACACACCATATAATTTCATTCATACAATATTTCAGATAAGGCAAATTGATAAGGATGGAAAACACATCAGTGGTTGCTAGTTGTTTGTTTTTCAACTGTCTATTTTAGATCCATCCATTTCGGTATGCAGAGTTCTAGTTTTTTCCTTTTTAACTGCTATATAGTTATTCAATCAAAAAAGAGTATCATTCTTCTAGTCCCCTACTGATGGACATTTATATTGTTCCCATCTTTTTGCTAATACAGCAAAGAATGACTATCATTGTGTATATTTTTCAAAATAAAAAAATTAAATTTTATTGAACTATAGTTGATTTCAAAATGGAAATGTTTAAATCTACTCTAACAACTTTCAAATATGCAATACAATATTATTATCCTTGCTGAATCGTCCATCCCCAGGACTTACTTATTTTATAAATGGAAGTCTGTATCTTTTGGCCCATTCACTATTTTCACCAGTCTTCCACTCACCTCTGGCAACCACTGATCTATTCTCCATATCTATAAGCTAGGTTTTGTTTGGTTTTGTTGTTGTCTTTTAAAAAATTCCACATATATGTGAGATCATATGTTATTTGTCTTTTCCTCTCTGACATTTCTTCGCATGATGCATTCAAGGTTCATTCATATTGTCACAGAAGGCAAAATTTCTTTTTTTTTTTCAAGATTTCTTTGGCTATTTGGGGTCTTTTGTTGTTCCATATGAGTTCTTCTGATGGCTCAGCAGGTAAAGAATCTGCTTACAATGCAAGAGACACAGCAGTTCCATAGAACTTTTAGGATTGTTTGTTCCATTTCTGTGGAAAACGCTATTAGAATTTTGTTGGGGATTGCACTGAACCTACAGATTGCTTCGGGCAGTATGGACACTTTAACAATATTAATTCTTTGAATCCTTGAGCACAGAATATTTTTTCCGTATATTTATGCCTTCTTCAACTTCTTTCACTAATGTCTTATAATCTTCATTGTAGATGCCTTTCACCTCCTTGGTTGAATTTATTCCTAGACATTTTATTTTTTCTGATGCAATTGTAAGTGGGCTTGTTTTCTTAACTTCTCTTTCTGACAATTCTCACAAAAATCTTTTAATTGCTCAGTTTGATCAATATAAATGTTGAAGTAGAAAAAAACTTTCATGGCAATGACTTCCATGTTAATATAAAGGACATTAGATGCTGTTTTAGAAGCATTTTGCACAAGTGGCAGGATAGCCAACAACTTCCATTCATGTTTGCTTGAACTTTGAATAAACATCATCTGCACTTTTAGGCAAATATCTAGCAAAATTTCTATTTATATTTTTTGCCATCAAAAAACCCACAATTTTTCTCATTAATTCCTATGACAATAATAGAACCTTTCTGAAGTCTCATTTCAAAAAGATTTTACTCACAGTTGCATTGAAAATGACACATTTTTCATGAAAAAACTATTGTACAAAGGGAACCTATTTTCTGCATTATGGCTACTTGTGTCTGTGTGTTGTAAAAATAAAAGACATTAGATCTTCCATAAGCTCTGCAACAATAAGTGGAACTATTACATTTTTTACTGTTGCAGTAGATTTCATCTTGATAATTAATTTGTAATTTTGGAATCCGAAAATACTTCTGAGTAGCAGCACGTTTTAACATTTATTTGAGCTGTTGTTGTTTAGTTGTTAAGACATATCTGACTCTTTGTGACCTGAAGGACTGTAGCCTGCCAGTCTCCTCTGTCCATGGGATTCCCCAGGCAAGAACACTGGAGTGGGTTTCATTTCCAACTCCAGGGGATCTTCCCAACCCAGGAATCAAACCTGTGTCTTTTGCCTTGGCAGGCAAATTCTTTACCATTGAGCCACTTGTGTTGAGCTTTCTTGCTCAGTTGTGTCTGACTCTTTGCGACCCCATGGACTGTAGCCTGACAGGCTCCTCTGTCCATGGGGATTCTTCAGGCAAGAATGCTGGAGTGGATTGTCATGCCCTTCTTAAGCAGATCTTACCAACCCAGGGATCAAACCCAGGTCTCCCACGTTGCAGACAGATTCTCTACTGTCTGAGCCACCAGGGAAGCCTCTTTTGAGCTGCAGGCTGATGATATCCAGTAAGGAAAGCCATTGTATAAAGCCATCCTCTGTGATTATTTTATCTTTCTTATCTGGGAATGTCTCATAAAAATGTATTATTTTGTCACATCTTTGGCAGTAGTTGAGGAAATCATGTTTCTTATGTTTAGTTATTATTTTACACTGATTTGTATCTACCTTTCTACAACTTTTAAAACATTAAATCAACAATTGGGAACTGTACAGAAAATGTCTAAAGGATTTTTCCTCATTTAATAATGTTCACTGATCAGAAAATTTATCACAAAATTTAGATTATATTTTGGCATTTGGGGATTCAAATACACAGAACTTAAAGAGCGGCCATAGCAAAGAATGAAAATTGAATTTGATAACATTACAGTCATGATGATCATACGCTTGTCATTCACAAATTAGAACTCATAACTAGCTATAAGCAGGGGCTGAACAACTGAAAGAGTTGCAAACTTGTGAACTAGCAATAAATAGAACCCAATATCTAGCATAAAAAGATGAATTATCCTTTGGCTTACAAGGAAGAGTTGAATGCCTAAGGCACAGCATTATTGAGTTACTGTTCTGGGAAACCTGGCTTTGAGGGGTTGGTGGACTTTCAGAAATGAGGTGGTTCCACTAGCAGATGTGCTAGTGTGGTCACTGGAATGAGGCACTTACTGATTGGCTGATGTCTACACCCATGGCGTTGTCACTGATTGGACGAAATTTGGAAGCTTAGATGTCATTGGTTCGCTAAGTTTCAGAAGTTACCGGGGTGAAGCTCCTGCTGATTGGATGATTTTTAGAACATGTTGTTGTTGTTCAGTCACTAAGTCCTGTCCTACTCTTTGTGACCCCGGAGGCTGTATGTAGCACACCAGGCTTCCCAGCACTGATCTGTCACTAATTAATGATGATTGCTGGTTTATGACTTGGGATTTTGGCCAAAGAACAACCTTTTTTTTATACATGAAAAGTATTAATTTTTTAAAACAGATTTTTCTGATATGGACCATTTAAAAATTTTTTATTGAATTTGTTACAATATTGCTTCTGCTTTACCTTTTTTTTGGCTCCTGGGCCTGTGGGATCTTTGCTCCCAACGATGGATTAAACCACACCCCCCCCCCCCCCCCGCATTGGAAGGTGAGGTCTTAACCATTGGATTGCCAGACGAGTCCTAAACAATATGTATTTTAGTTCTAAGTCCCTCCTTTTGGGACTCAGAGAAATGATTTTGGGCTACTGCAGCCATTTAAGAGATTTGAGCACCAATTATAGTGGTGGAAAAATAGCTTTTTGTAATTATTGAGAAGAGCTGAATACAGGACATTTAGGTAGACCTGACAGAGTCCACATCAGAAGCAGAAAAAGTCATTTAAATACAGGACATGTCCTGTGTATTTAGGACTTTAGGCAACTTAACTCCAGTCACATCTCTGGCCCTGCTTCTCTGTCGTCTTCTAGAGTCTCGAAGGTTTTTAAAGAGAACTGGCTCAAGATAAGGCTGGATAAGTTTGAGAAGTCTGAAAAAGAGACACTGAGAAGTTCAGATGCAGTAGTGATGTCATTAGATTTGCATTTTAGAAATATCACTCAGGCATCACTGAGTCAGAGATTCAGGACTAAGGCTCAGAGATTGGAACCAGGGATGCCTGTTAGATTTAGCAATCAGGACAAGAAAAATTAGTGCTTTACTTTTGTATTACATAAAATAACTGTCAAAGTTTAAAATTTTATTTATATTTAATTTAAAAGACATCAGTTTGCCAATAATCCTAGGAGAGTTTGGGCAATGACAAAGTGAAAACTCAAACTTGGCAAAGAACCATGAAATTCATAATAGCTTCCCCTATGCAGAATCATGTGTTGTGTGGGACCTTGAGTGGTTTTCCATACATTACCTTCATGGTGTCATTATGAAGAATCATAATTTAGTGATTTTTCATTTAGTTCAGTGGCTAAGAGCCAGGTTCTAAGGTCAGAATTCTGGGGTTCAAGTCTTGGTTCTGTCACTCATTGATTCTGCCACCTTAGGAAATACTTTCTTCATCCTTATAATGGAGATAAAATAGTGTTATCTTGTTTGATTATTTAAAGACTACATGAGATAATGAGCTTTGGTTCCTGTGTAGGGTATATCCCGTTATAAATGCTCAATGTACTAGCTGTTATTATAACATAACATTACAGATGAAGAAACTGAATCTTAGAAAATTTAGGTTACTTTTACAAGGTCACATAGGAAAAGGCATGGGTTTGAACAAGATAAATCTGACTTCAAATCTTCAAAGCTATATCATTACATACATGCCCATGTATTTTATTTTTTTTATTTTCTTTACATTATCGTGTTGGTTTTGCCATATGTTGACATGAATCTGCCAAGGGGATACATGTGTTCCCCTTCCAGAACCCCCCCTCCCACCTCCCTCCCGATTCCCTCTCTCTGGGTCATCCTGGTGCACCAGCCCTGAGCACCCTGTATCAAGCATCAAACCTGGTCTGGCGATTGATTTCACATATGATAATTTACATGTTTCAATGCCATTCTCCCATATCATCCCACCCTTGTCCTCTCCCATAGAGTCCAAAAGACTGTTCTATACATCTGCGTTCCTTTTGCTGTCTTGCATACAAGGTTGTCATTACCATCTTTCTAAATTCCATATATATGCGTTAGTATACTGTATTGTTGGTTTTCCTTCAGGCTTACTTCACTCTGGATAATAGGCTCCAGTTTCATCCACCTGAATAGAACTGATTCAAATGTATTCTTTTCAATGGCTGAGTAATATTCCATTGTCTATATGAACCACATGTATTTTAAAATTGAAGTTATTTTTTCTTTTCATAAGAAGAAAAAACTATGTGGTTTAGCAGTTTCTGTCTCAGTCATAATAAGCCAGTGAAAGCCAAGACTGGACAACAGTCTATTATTTGTGGTTCAGCTATAATGTCTTCTTTAATTCATCCATTTCAGAGTACACTATGCCAACTAGAGCCTTTGTGGAAATAGAATATGGAATCTGGAAGAAATGGTTACCACTTTTTTAAAGGCTATGGTTGCTTAAAAAATTAATATTATGTCTGTTTTTTAATTGCACTGACATTAATTCAGTATTGGGCAGTTGAATTGAAGGTTTTTGCCATTTAAATTTCCACCAATCAAAGATGCCCCACAGGGATGTTGTACATCTGCTCACACAGGGAAAACCTACTCAAGTGGCTTCTGCTCGTTTATGAACTAGTTTGAGCCAACTTAAAATAATTCAAGTTGGAACATTTCTCTCTGTGTCTATACTGCTATTGTTATTCTTGCCCTAGTTTTGACATTTGGCTCAGCTCCTGTTTATCCAAATTTAAGAAAACAGGAAGACAGATAGTTCACAGTCATGGTAATAGAGTAGCCTCTAGATTAAGAGTTCTAGCCCAAACTCTTTCTTTAAGGACAGAATGACAATCCTAACTAAAGGTTTATAGATAGCTTTTTTAGTTGCTAACTTGATGTAGATTTCCAAGCCCAGATCTTAAATTTTAGTTATTTGGTTTCCACAATATATTAAAGTTTATGTTCCCCTTTGGGAAGGCCTTATTAAAATCATGGCTTTAACTTCTCAACTTACAGAATTTGAAATGGGTTAATTACTTTTCTCCCCTAACAGCTTCACTGAGGTATAATTAACACACAATAAAATGCATGTATTTCAAGTGTATAATTTGATGTTTTGACATATGTACACACATCTGAAACAATCACCATGATTGAGACAATCAAAAGTATCCATCAAAATTTCCTCATGACCCCTTTAAAATCCCTTCTCTCTGCATACCCCCACCCCACTCCACATGAAGCTATTGATGCATTTTCTTTTACTGTAGCTTAAAGTGTGTGGTAGGCAAAAATTTAAGATGACCTGCAATGATCCTCACCTTTTTATAATCCTCTCTTCTTTGTGGGGAGAACTTCTAAATATGATGAATTATCATTTCCATGATTATGTCTTGTTATAATGGCAAAAACAATTCAGCAGATGTAATCAAGTTTGCTAATCAGTCAAGATAAAGAGGTTATTTTGATGAGACTGAGTGAGCCAAATGAGCCTTCTACAAGCAAAGGTATATTTGGCAACTTGTTAGGCAGCAAGAGAAAATGAATACAGATTTTGGCACATGAAAATGGGGTGCCACCATAAGAAATTCTTAAAATATGGGAGTGGAATTGGAATCAGGAAGTGGGTAGAGGTTGGAGAAATGGTAGTGGAAATATAAATGTTAAAGATGCTGCTGGTAAGATCTCAGGATGAAGTGAGAAAGACATTACTGGGATTTGGAGGAAGAGGATTCTTATCATCCTTGTGGCAGAAAACTTAGCAGAATTGTGTCCTTCTGTGATGTGGAAAGCAGAACTTATAAAAAATGAACTTGGACATACAAGATTTTTGAGCCAGGTTTGGAAGATGCTACCTGGCTTCTTCTTGCTGCTTATAATATGTGAGAGAAATACTTTGAGAAAAGATCTGTTAATGGGAAAAGAATCAGGACTTGGTGGTATTGAAAGAAGTCTGCCTATCCAAATGGCAAAAAATGTTAAAAATTAAGAGATTCACTATCAGGAGAGAATGATCTAGAAAAAAGGTTGAGGGTGTGACGCTACAATCCTTCGCTGAAATCTGGGAAGGTTATTAATAACAAAAGATCAGAATACTCACGTTAATTCAAATTCAAAAGTAAAAGAAGGCAGGTTCAGTTCCCTAACCTTGACTGATATCTGTGTGTGAGTGAGGGTGTCATGTTGCTCGCAGGAGTGACTTAAGTCTCCTTAAAATTTGGTTAGGTCCTTTAAGCCACTCATGCAAACATGCTGTTTAAATAAGGGCAAAGTACTTGCTATGAAAACACAGCTTCAAGGCAAATCCCCTTTCCATTCCCTCCACTCCATTTCAGCTTTACTGCTTCCCTGTTATAGTTCTATATTTAAACTGTGGAGTTTTCATTGTTGGGTAGTATTAACTTACTTGGTTCACATCCTTCGGTATTATGACAGTAAAAGAATTGGAATATTTTGAACAAGTACGCGGAGAGACATAAACTGTCAAGGTTTTCAATTCACAGGTTGGAGAACTGGTTTAGGATTCACCTTCTTTATAGCATATGTTTGGGGTTCAAGAGAATGGCGAGCTTAAGTGCCAAAACTTCTGCTAGAATTAGGGTCTGGCTTTCCATGATGTCCTCCACAACTAGTGCAAACAGCTGAGAGATAATGGAGAGCTAGATCCACTGTATGGATACACTTTCGCAATCTAGCTACCTTACGATAAGTTTTAGTATTTTGAATATTTTTTTTATTGTTTTTGCCATACAATGACATGATATCACCATGGGTTTACATATGCTTCCCCTCCAGAACCCCCCTCCCTCCTCCCTCCCCCCGGGAAATCTCGCTGCACCAGCCCCGAGCATCAATCCTGGGCTGGCGATTGATTAGACACATGACAATTAACATGCTTCAATGCCCTTCTCCCATATCATCCCACCCTTACCCTCATCCACAAAGTCCACGAGTCTATTCTAGTATTTTGAATATTTTTAAAATTTAGTTTGAATACTAAATTGATACATTTTAAAACACCTCACATTACTGTTTATTTAGGTCAGAAAGATTTCTTGTGAGTTACTATTTATAGATTGTTAAAGACCCGTTAGGCAACATCAGGGCTGTAGCATGTGGACAGTTTCTTGAATTATAGCACAGAAACGTTAATACCTACCTCAGGAATGATAGGGGTCTTAAATAGGCAGTATATTTACTAAAGAAACCTAGAGTTTTCTTAGATTGCCAACCTTAGGAAGACAAGAAATGTCAGGGTGACAGAGTTTAAGTGGCTCTTTTCAGATATGTTACACTGATGGTCTATATTTAAGGTGCAGAACAGCCTTCCAGGAGCTATTTAATTAAGTGAAAGTAAGTCTAGTTCCTTTGGAATCAAGTGGTGCTGTGAGCAAATACATATCAGCAAGTGAAGGAAGTGGGGGAAGTTATTATGTGCTTCATAGACATGGTGACACTTTATAACCCTGTATCAAGGATCCTAAACAGTGATTGGTTGACATAATTATCAAACTGACTTTAAATTTCGGCAGGAACAAAATTGTCATGCAAAAGTCCAAGACAGTGGGGCACTCTCAATCCTCAAAGAGAAAGATAAGAAATTCTGGATTTTCAAAGTCCCTTTGAAGGCTTTTCAGGTAAGCTGGAACATCCTCTTTACTCGGAACCAACTGATGCCTTTAGAAAGAAATTCCAGTTTCAGAGAAGCCAATTTGATTTTAAAAAATGAATAACCCTTATGATTAGATTTTTTGCTTCCCTTTGACGTGTTGAATCCAGACTATGTTTTAAAAGATAATAGAACATTATGTAGTAAGGGTTGCTAATTCCACCTTGAAAAATATTGTATCACTGAAGAATAAAACTTTTTTTCATAGTCAGTATGTTAAAATATCAGTTGCTAATAGTCAGAAAAAGTATATTAAGATGAAGCACACATTTTATATTTAACATATTAACAACAGAATGGATGATTTGAGTATTTTATACATAATTCACTAAGTCTCCATTATTGTTATTTTTATCTAGGAAAAAACCATCATTAAGGACCTTGAATCTAGTTAAAGCCCCCTTTTTAACCTCATCATTGCAGTATAAGGTGTGATGGGATTTAAGGGAAAAAGAAACAATCTCCTTCAAATAGTAACAAATGTTAACTCTATTAAGAAATAAACATGAAAAATACAAAAAAAGAAATAAACCTGGATTTGGGAATTGGATTTAATGCATTACGTGTGTGTGCAGGCTCAGTTGTGTCCAACTCTTTGCAACCTCGTGGACTGGAGCTCACCAGCGTCCTCTGTCCAAGGATTTCTCCAGGCAAGAATACTGGAGTGGGTAGCCATTTCCTCCTCTAGGGGATCTTCCTGACCCAGGGATTGAACCACTGTTTCCTGGATCTCCTGCATTGGCAAGTGATTTAATGCACTAAGCTACATTTATTCCAAAGTTTGGCTAATCCAGTCGGTTATAATTTCCCCTGAGGCCAGGGCTCATATCTGGTCCTAGGGCTCAGTATCTGGCCCACATTAGGCCTTCAAATGTTTGTTGAATGAATGAATAAATCTTAATCTACATTTAATTTTTTGGTCCCTGAAAAATCAACCTTTGGCCTAAAAGTTATTATTATTATTTTGCTAATTCACATTATGGTTTTAAAACTAGCTTAAAATACTTCTACTTAGGATATCTGGAGAGTCTACTTCTGCACACACTTTTTCTGTTTCATGATATAATGATAGTTTGGGAAACAAAAGACACATTACTTAAAAAGTGGCAAACTGAGGTAGAAACTTGGTAATTATCTGCTTTGATTAGTTTTGATAAACACTAGACAACCCAGATATAAATATCTACCAAGTGACTCAGCAGTAAAGAATCTGCCTGTGATGCAGGAGACCTGGGTTTGAACCCTGGGTCAACAAGATCCCTTGGAGAAGGAGATGGCTACCCACTCCAATATTCTTGCCTTGGGAATTCCGTGAACAGAGGAGCCTGGTGGTTCCTGGTGGAGAGAGGAGCTTCTCTCCAGTTGCAAAGAGTCGGACACGACCAAGTGACTAACACTTGGACTTTGAAACAGGGCTTTAGTTAAGCTTGCTTTTCAAGGTTTATTAACTTGTCCAAGTTAACTAAGTGAAATCTCATTTTGTTGGTGATAATACATGAAATCATCTGAAGGGAGTTCACACAGTTCCAAAGCCTCTGCTTTTGGGCTGATAAAACTGAGGCCATTTCTACAGTGTCTCTTGCACCTTTTACTTACCTGTGGCTTTAATGACAAGGCGTGCTGTGCATAGAGCAAATTGTTCTAGAATAGATCTGAAAGAGAACTAAAGTGGTCAGGTTGATGGACTGCAGTTTAGAAATGGGATACATGTAACTCTGGCCTTCACTATAAGTTCCTTTCCAGGAGATCATGTTTCCTCCAAACCACAGTGCAGACTGGTCTTCTGTAGGGTCTATGTAATAACTATATTTGGGACTGCAGAGGACCTTATACCCTCTGCTTACTAAACAGCTGCCCTTTCACATTCATGCCCCAGAGCTCTGCATTATTCTGTCCTGAGGTCCCATCAGCCTTGTTTTTAATCTTTAGCATTTTTAAAAGAAGTTTAGCTACTTTTGGCTTTCTGCTGAACAGCTCTAAGAGTAAGCACATTTCCCCCACCTCCTCAGTAACTCTGAAACTGGATATTCTCCTCTGAGAAAAGTGCCAATTCTTCTAAGACAGTTGATATTCATGTAGGTTTTATTATGCTTCCCCTAGCAACATTAAATTCAATCAAGGCTATCCTATGATCTACAGTATTATAATCTCAAAACCCAGTGGGAGTATGTGAAATAGAAGTAAAATTCTTCCTTTCTTTCTATAGGACTAGCATCATTAAGTCAAGAAATACAGTTTGTAATAAATAGCTGCTTAACATTTTGATTCTCATGAACTCAGTATCTATCCCAATGTACACAAAATGTATACTAGACTGATTCTGAAGGTGAATTCTAACAGGAGTGAAGGATCGTGTCTTCAGAAGTCCCACATAACAATCATTTATTAAGAGAAGGTTAAATAGCCGGAATAATGCTACACACTGCTTACAGTAATAAGTGTTTATTTATCCACAGTGTTCACAAAATGGCTTTTGCTATGCTATGTTTTGGAATACTGTGATCACTGAGACAGTCTCTTGGACCTCAGGAGCTCTCAATAGGGCAGAGGAACATATAAGTAGTTTCCAGCCTACTCAAAAACAGTGAAAACAGTGCAGTGCTATCAGCTGCGGCTGGGTGTAAAGAGGAGAGAGATACTAAATAACCTTTAAAAAAATTTTTGGCTGTACCCTGTGGCATTCAGGACCCTAGTTCCCCAATCAGGTATTGAACCTGTGCCTCCTCATTGGAAAGGAGAATCTTAAACTCTGGACCATCAGGGAAATCCCACCAAATGCCCTTTGACATGGAGCCAGAGAAAGCTTCTCAGAGAAAATCTTCTGCTAAGGTAATTGGGATAATCCTGTAGTGTGACTAGTATTATCCCAGACCAAGGAATCAAATGCTTAAGAAACCTACTTAAATTCTTCAAGCTCGCACAGTAAGTAACAAAGATAGAATTGGAACCTAGGTCTCTGAATCCAAACTCCAAATCCTTTTGTCTTCATGCTGGTGATTTCTTTTCTGTACAGTCTAGCATAGCCCCAAAGCATGTGGATTTGGGGTGGGAATCACAAATCCTTCATCTGTTAAGCATACTCTTAGAAGAATTAGTTGATCCTTGATGAAAACTATTTAGAAGAGATGTTATTGCCAGCAGGAACAACAGAAGGAGAAAGTTATAGTTACGGCCTTTGTAACTGTCTGGCTGTACCCCTTGACTTGGAAAAGCAGAGTCTAGGCAGCTCATCATCACACTGAGCTGGATAATGCCCATGTGTGTCTGTGACCCCACTATGTGTGTGCACTTGGCTGTGTTCTGGAACACTGAGCCTTGGCTGCTTCTTCTCACGTTGTGTTCATACTCCTTACCTAGGAAAGAGGCACATGCTTAGAGACCAAAATAATATAGTATATGGTTATCATCTTTTGCCTTATAAGTAATTTTTTACTGTTCTTTTTTCCCTCAATAACAGCCACTGATTAATATTCCTATAGAAAATGAAGATCACTGTATATTTTTGCATTTGGGCAGTAGCATGGGCCATTCCAGTAAGTATGCCTTCCTCAAAAAAACCTTCTTACTTTATTATCTCTCTTAATACACACACATATATGTGTACACACACACACACACACACACACACACACATATGTGTGTATTTTTTTCTTGAGATCTTGCAGATCAGCTGAGCCTTAACTTTCAGATTTGCATGAAAAGACTTTACAGGATCTGTTTGGGCTCTCAACAAAACTAAATACGCACTCCAACTCATGCTCCCAGGCTTCTAATTGAAACCCCTGTATTGTTGGAAGGATTGTTATTTTTAAAACTCATTCAGATTAATTTACATTTAATGCTTAGAAGGTGTGGAGACTGTCCATCTTTGCTCATGCCCTATATGCATTTAATTCTAATTATCAATGAAGCCTTGTTTAAGAAGTTTTCAAGAAAGAAAAACAGGAAAAAAAATCACATTTTTTTCAGCAAAGGGAAAAACTAATGTTTCACTCAGAAAGTTAAATTTGAAAGATAAGCACCAGTAAAGATAAATTAGGAAAATTAAGTCATTTATAATTTTATTAGGCAGCTGCTACAGTTACCATTTTGATATGCTTTCCTCATGGTATTTCTGTAGTTGAGAATTTTTTTAACTCTTTCTGTTGTGCTCCTGAAAGGCACAGAAATAGCATAGACTTGCCTTTGTTTCTGCCCTGGTTTTGGTCAGACCTACTATTCTCATAGGGGTTTTGGCCAGGATTATTCTTAGGGTCGATCTGGTGCTGCTGCAAGAAACTTGTCATACAGAAACACCAAAGGTCTGTCTCCTCATCTTTTTGTTTTTTTCCTTTTCTTTCTTTTTTTTTTTTTATTAGTTTTGCCATACAATGACATGATATCACCATGGGTTTACATATGCTCCCCCTCCAGAACTCCCCTCCCTCCTCCCTCTCCCCGGGAAATCTCGTTGCACCAGCCCCGAGCATCAATCCTGGGCTGGCGATTGATTAGACATATGATAATTAACATGTTTCAATGCCATTCTCCCATATCATCCCACCCTTTCCCTCATCCACAGAGTCCACGAGTCTGTTCTATACATCTGCATTCCTTTTGCTGTCTCGCATGCTGGGTTCTCGTTACCATCTTTCTAAATTCCATATATATATGCATTAATATACTGTATTGTTTTTGCTTCTGGCTTACTTCACTCTGGATAATGGGCTCCAGTTTCGTCCATCTGAGTAGAACTGATTCAAATGAATTTTTTTTTAATGCTGAGGAATGTCTCCTCATCTTTTCTTCAATGTTATTTTTATTTAAATTTATTTACGTATTGTTTATTTACAGTATTATATTAGTTTCAGATATGCAGCATAGTGATTCAGTATTTTTATAGATTATACCTTATTTAAAATTATTACAAGATAATGGCTATAGTTTCCTGTGCTACACAATGTATCCTTGTTGCTCATTTATTTTTTTAGGGAATTGTCTTTCTTTTTTATTTTTTAAATTATGTAAGTGTGATAACACACATTTACAGGCTGTCTCCTCATCTTTAATAAAGACTATTCCTTTTCTAGTGTTGTGATAAGTGATCTGGTTAAAGCCTTGGTAAAATTGGTAATATTATTATGAAAAATATCTTTATGCCAAGTTTAAATTCTATGGCATCCGTGTAACAAGTCGCTTATCTTTTCTACCCAATTAGATCATACTTTGGCCTTTGTGTTATATCTTTTTTTCTTCATTTAGGGATAATATGTGTGTGCGTGTGTCTGTGCACACATGTGTGAGCACATGTGTGCACACATGTACACAAAATAAGAATATTTTCAATTTCCAGTATTTTCACTTTGGTAGGTTCCTCAAATCAAGCCTTTGGAGAGACATGCTGTTGACAAAACTGTGAATTTAAATCTTCTATCAAAATCAAAAGTGCCAATACAGGTATAAGATGTAAAATGTATTTCTAAACTCTTTTAGATTCCATTAACTTCCAGAAAATCGATGTTCATCTTTTCAGTTTGCTTTAAGATACTTAATTTGAATTGCTTCTCTTTTTCAGGATGCATTAAATGCCAATGATAGC
The DNA here is from genome assembly GCA_007570785.1 of Antilocapra americana. Classification (NCBI taxonomy): domain Eukaryota; kingdom Metazoa; phylum Chordata; class Mammalia; order Artiodactyla; family Antilocapridae; genus Antilocapra; species Antilocapra americana. Next base: position 4,811,193 of record ML660770.1, on the reverse strand, counting down.
ACCAAAGAAAGTGGTGGCCTCATGCATGAAAATGAACGAAGAAGGGAACAGGATGCCAAAGATGGTTACAAAGGAGAGAGAAATGGTTCTGAGTGGGCAGAGCTGGGAGGGAAAAGTTCTTCTACAGGTTCCATGTTAGTAAATGAAAAGGGGAACACTGAGGATCTAAAGGGGGGAGCGGGGAAACCAGAAACATACCATCATGATGGGATCCAAGGACAAGAAGATAACATCACTGCAAATGGCCTCAGGGGACGAGTAAGCATCATCAACGGTGCTGGAGCAGCAAATGGGAGCCGTATTGATGGGATTACTGAGAACAATTCCCAAAATGCGGATGTTGGAAATACAAGTCAAAGTGAGGATGCTACTGTTGTCCAAGAAGATGGACATCAAGTAGCTGGAAGCAGTAACAGTACAGGTCAGAAGGATGAAATCAATGGGAATTTCTGTAGAAATGGGGCTGACACAAGTGAAACAACACCTCAGAGAGAAGGTGAGAGAAATGGGAATGAGGAGGCAGGGGTATTGCCAGGAGGAAGTGGAGCTGGCAATGGAGAAGATGTTGGTTTGGATAATTTTGAAGGAAGTCCTAGTGGGAATGGAGCAGATGAAGATGAAGACAAGGGCTCTGGTGGTGATGAAGGTGAAGAAATGGGGAATGGAGAAAAGGGTAGTGATCCCAGCAAGGGCCAGGAGGGTCAGTCTCACGGAGAAGAGGATGACGAGGATAATAGCTTAGGTCAAAATTCAGTTAGTAGTGAGGATGATGGCCCTGGGGACAGAGAAGACACCCATGCCATTGATGGAGACAACGCCTCCAAGAGTGAGGAAGATTCTGCCGGTATTCCAGGAGACAATGATAGTCAGAAAACAGAGGACACTCAAAAACCCAGTCACAGAGAGAACAAAGCTGTGGAAAATAGAATCACTGAAAAGTCAGAGCCACCTGCTATTGGGAAGGGCCAAGATAAGGTTAGTTTGTGAAGCTGGTTTCTTTCAATGGCAGTTTAACTCCTCCCCTTCCTTTCATGATTGTGTGTGCATGCTCAGTCACTCAGTTGTGTTCAACTCTTTGCAACCCCATGGACTATAGCCTGTCAGACTCCTCTGCCCATGATGGTAGCACAAAAATAAATCATGATGAACAGTCATGTATTTTTGCACCTAAATCACTTGAATATTTAATGGGGAAGCTAGAGTCCTTACTAGACTTTGCTATGGAACAATTTTAAAAAGTGGAAATTTCTGAAGATTTGGTTACAGTTCTTCAAAAGTCTTATGCTAAATAATTAATGCAGCATGTAACTGCTTAGAAAAGTTCCTACTGGATACAAACATGAATGGGATGGTCTATAATCTAAACACTTGAGTACTTTCAAGTAGTGGCTGCTGCTGCTGAGTCACTTCAGTCATGTCCAACTCTGTGCGACCCCATAGACGGCAGCCCACCAGGCTCCGCCATCCCTGAGATTCTCCAGGCAAGAACACTGGAGTGGGTTGCCATTTCCTTCTCCAATGAGTGAAAGTGAAAAGTGAAGTCGCTCAGTCATGTCCAACTTGTAGCGACCCCATGGACTGCAGCCTACCAGGCTCCTCCGTCCATTGGGATTTTCTGGGCAAGAGTACTGGAGTGGGTTGCCATTGCCTTCTCTGCTTTCAAGTAGAATAAAGCACATTTTCACAGACAGGTGTTTCTGAAGTACTGGAATCCAAACTCCTGTTCTCTGGCCAATTTCCCCAGTCTTCCTCAGGCCAATGCAATTTTGCAGCATAACATTCAGTAATTAATCATTCTTTTCTCCATCTTTCCATAGGGAATGGAAACGGAATCTCCTAGCAGTGGCCACAGAAACAATATTACAAAAGAAGCTGGGAAAGTGAATGAAGATAAAGAGAGTAAAGGCCAACATGGAATGATTGTGGGCAAAGGAAACATCAAGACACTAGGAGAGATTGACATTATACAAGGAGCTGGCCAGAAACTGGAACCTGGAAATAAGCTTGGACCCAGCAAAACAAATAGTGACAGTAACAGTGATGGGTATGACAGTTACGAGTTTGATGATGAATCCATGCAAGGAGATGATCCCAACAGCAGTGATGAGTCTAATGGCAGTGATGTTGCCAATTCTGAAGGTGATAATAATCACAGTAGCCGAGGAGACACTTCTTATAACTCTGATGAATCAAATGATAATGGTAACGACAGTGGCTCAAAAGGAGATGATGATGGTAGTGATAACACATCAGATGCTAATGATAGTGGTAGTGATGGCGATGGTGACAATGGAGGTGATGACAATGGCAAATCAGGCAACAGCAAAGACAAATCAGACAGCAGTGACAGCAGTGACAGTGACAGCAGTGACAGCAGTGACAGTGACAGTAAATCAGACAGCGACAGCAGTGACGACAGCAAATCAGATAGTAGTGACAGTAGTGACAGTGAATCAGACAGTAGTGACAGTAGTGACAGCAGTGACAGTGACAG